>JAXQQM020076110.1:0-133384 GCA_034641835.2 Pinus albicaulis
CATTGAATCCATAGCCCAATGATTTAAAGACCTGTCACTCCACCTATTATATCTGTTCATCTTACCCAGCCAAAATAATCAACAAAACATACACTTAACAACTAGCCTAAAATCAACCATCTAAAGAAAACAAGAACACATCCTCCGCAAACAATAGAGAGAGCCCTCTCTGAGTCCAGGAAGGCCAGGTCCTAAGACTCCAAAGACTAGTTTCAGGTTACCCTGTGCATTTGGTCTACCAATTTGTAAAATCACCGGACCCCAACATTTTGGTGATCACAGTGGGACCTTCTGAGTTAGTGACAAACTAAGTATTCTTTAGATCTTAGAAAACCTACAAACACCCTTAGATTGGTATTCAGTTGCTGATGGTGGAAAAAAACATGCCTTAAAATAGTTGAAATCATCCACCTGACGACTCCACACTAGAAAATTTGGCCCAATTTCCGACGGCCACTTCATCGCTATTCCAACACATATTCGTCACAAAAGAGACAGTACAAGGCCGAAAAAAATGTGGTTCGCCATTACGTCGCAATTCTGACGCTTTTCCAAAGTATTTCAAATCCGTCACTTTTTCTGTCATTTCCAAACAGCCGTCACTCTTTCAACATTTTTCAAGTGTCATAATGCAGAGCGCTTACAAAGTGTCGCAATACCGACGCTTACAAAGTGTCGCAATACCGACGCTTAAAAAGCATCGCAATGCCGACGCCTATGGAATACGTCGGAATACTGACGCTTCCAAAGCATCGCAATACCCTATGGCTAACCACGCATTTTAGAGGGTCGCAAGACCGACGAAATAGGAAAAATTTCAAGGCATCGGAAGACCGAAATTTACAAGGAGTCGGAAGACCGACGTTTACTCTATGGCTAACCACACTTTTAAAGGGTTGCAAGATCGACGAAATAGGAAAACTTTCAAGGCGTCGGAAGACCGAAGTTTACAGAGCGTCGGTATAGCGACGGCGGGTTGAATTTAAAAAAAAATGAAATAGCCCATGGTCTATCCAACTGGAGTATGCTGAATACCGGCGCCATAATAATATTCATGGCCATAAACCACAACCCCTGTATATATTGCGTTTGCATGTAACTTTGGCATTGCTTTAAATTACAACTGTTAATTCATAATCGATATCAGCTATCCTTGAGTTCCATATCTCAGTTTCTGGTCTCTGAACCTATTAATGATGTGACTGAAACTCAATAAAAATAATGGATGTCAATAATCCAGTTAAGAAAACTTTTGAGGTCCCACTGCTATCTAGTAAATCACAACAGTTTTCCTCGGGTAAAATATTCTTACTCTGCATAGTTATGATAACTTCATTGTGTTGAAAGCTTAAAGGTATACAGATTAACTGGAGAAAAGTTTTTCTGGGTATTAGAATTTCAATGATTTCACCTATTCTTCCCTCGTAGAGAATACACAAGCTTTCCCCTATATGCAAGATTACTAAGCTCATCTCCCATGCCATCCACTACTAATTTTCCATTATAATTAGCTGGCTTCTGGACTATATTGTGTTTGCCACCTTTGCAAGGAAATATACTTATAAAAATTTGTTTGATTTTCAAATCCAAGAATGCCAATTTATTTTTTTCATTGGGCTAGCTTTATGGTCAATGACGCCGTTAGCTCAACCTGTTAACTGACCATTCACCCTCTCCTAACACATTTAATCTCCTTCCTATCCACGCCTGACAATTTCTTTTTGCATTGTGCTCACTTTATGGTCATAGATGCTATCAGCTCAACCTGGTAACCAACCATTTGTCCTTTTCTATCACACTAGATCAAAAAAATTAGGGATTTACTGTACTCTTAAATTTATGACGGGAAGTATCTGGTAGGGATTGCAATATAAACCCTTCAAAGTCCTAAACCAACAACTTTTAACTTTTTTGGTGCACTCAAAACAATTTTCATGAGCTATGAAAAATAACTTACTAAGGAAAATTACAACTGTTAATTCATAATAGGTATCAATGACTGCAGTGTACTATCCATATATGCAAGCTTGCTCATGGTAAGTGTCACTGCATTCTATTATGTCTGTATTCAATCTAAAATAGTTTATATTGCTAGAACAAAGCTACAAGAAAGGGTTATAAATTATAATTAGATTTCCATCTCATAGATTTATTCATATAAACTTTACACATTAGTAAGACAACCACATGAAAATCAAAGGGATGAGTCCTTTCAAAATCTTCAAATAGACTAACTTGGCATGTATTGGAGCTGCTCAGTGCACCTATACAGAGCATGCTTTGCAGGTAGGAAAATAGTCATACATATAAGTGTTCAAGTAGATTATAGGTGGCGGGATATGGCATATTACATGCTTCACAAAGGGATTACACATTTACAAGTTCATTCTGTACCATGACACTTGCAATCTTTACTTTATTTTGAGATGATTTTCACTAAAGCTTCCTAAGCTTCCTCCTTTTAGCAAAACATTCCTCACTAACTTGTTTGCAGGCATGGAAAAGTAGTCATCCATCCATTTGTTCAAGTGCCATTATAGGTAACAACGCGAATGGCATTACAAGTTCATTCTGTACCATGACACTTGCAATCTTTACTTTATTTTGAGATGATTTTCACTAAAGCTTCCTAAGCTTCCTCCTTTTAGCAAAACATTCCTCACTAACTTGTTTGCAGGCATGGAAAAGTAGTCATCCATCCATTTGTTCAAGTGCCATTATAGGTAGCAGGTAATGGCATATTACTGTACGAGAGAAATTGAATATTACGGGTTCATCTAAAAAATAACACTTCCATTCTAGATTTCAGTCTTAGATAATTTTGATTACATTTTCATCCAATATATAACACTCAATCTATATTTCACTCCTAGATAATTTTGAGTCTTGACCAAGGCTTCATATGCCACCTCTTTAGCACAACTTTCTACATAGTATGTATGCATATCTTGTATGTGCAAAAAATCTAAAATGACTTACAAACTAATAAAATAAAGCAATATAAACTTCTAAATGCCAAAAAGTTGTCCCATGGGTCATCTGTGATCATGCTACGTTATCCTTTGAAGTTTGGATAAAGCTTTGCCCATAAATGATGAAATAGAATAGCAGCAGGCAGAATGATGTGTTTCTTGAAAAATGCCGTGGCAAATTGATGCAGGGGAATTAGGCACAATGAAGCACTTTGTATTTTTATGAGACATAAGGGTCTCATATTTATAAATCCTCTTGTAATTATTAGTAATTTTGAATAAAAAGTGATAATTGTAAATGTTCTCTAACTACAGAGAGCATGAGAGAAATGAGTAGTTAGGAATGTGAATAGACTAGGATCAGTTCAGTTACTTTAGGGATTTTGTTTAAAGTTAGAATTTGTTGAACTGTTAAGAAACTGAATCGATTCCTCATCTATCTGTACAAATGTAAGCCAAAAGGCATTAAATAGGTAGGTCTGGAGAGTTTAGAACAATTCAAAGGCAGAGTAGGTTGTAGAAAGCCACTGTAATTGAAGATCTAGAAGAAGACCAAAAGTTCTGTAAGTAAAGTCATGTATATATGTGAAAGTATTTGTTCCAGTGTTAATTGATTTAACTCTGCGTGGTAAGCTTGACTTTCAATGACAACTTGTATGAACAATGTGTGCCTAACCTCTGTCTTAAGGGTTAATGCCAATGTTTTGATTCATGAGAAATTCGAGTATGCTGAGGATTTATATTGTAATGAATTGATCCTGGAATGGGTAGGAAACTCAGATTTATGTTATTGCATTGAATTCCATAGGCATTTTAGATCGAGGAATAGAACTGCTTGACTGAATGAGTATTGAATAAGGCATCCTGGGGGAAGTTACAAATTCTGTTATGTAATTAGGGGACTGTGTTATTATGGGGTTAACTCGACGTTGGTTATACTATATAAGTTGTGAAATGAGGGCCGATCTGAGATCACAGTAATGTGTGATGGTATGGCTATGGAATCGAACGGAATTTGATGATGCTAGGGAGTGTATCCTTATGAGTACATCTCTAAAGCGAGTATAATAATTGTGGTGAACTATAAATTTTTCGAACAGATAAGCTGCGGTTTAATCGAACCCATGAATGAAGAGTTACAATAAAAAGAGGCTTCTGGTGCAGTTGAAAGAAGCTCTTAACTTATGGTGGCAGTGTCGGATTGGATGCATAGCGAATAATGGACACAAAGGTTCACCAAAACCTTGTGTGGATTAAAGATTCGAAGTCAAGGATTGTAAACAAAACCCTTGGTGAAAGTGGAACCTCGATTCAATAGATGGAATCAGACGTGAAACAGTAAATATGGTTTCGGAGGATAATACCAGTGGTCTCGCGTGTTGCAAAAGTGGTATAGAAATTTTGTGAAAAAAACGTGATGTGTTCTTGTGGTTGACACATAAGCCAAGAGTGGTTTATAAAAACCACACTCATCAGTTTTGTTTGAGGCATTAAACTTTAGGAAAAGAAAAAACACGATATGCATTGAGACCATTCGATCTGGAGCGAGGGAGATCCGATGGTATGAGTAATTGGAACCTGTGTGGAGGTTAGTAAGGTGCGAATCGACGGTGGAAAACCCCAAATTGGAGTGTGATGAGTTGGGGATCATTAGATCCGTCTAGAAATTAGTTAATGAGGTTCATTAATTAAATGAAGTCTGGTTCTGTGGGGCCGAGGGAGAATTCACGTTGATTTTAATGTTGAGTTCATACGTATGAGTCGAAAAAGGGTGAGTTAATAAACTTTACCATATAAAGTTTAATAAAGGGCGAGGTATGGACCAGAGGTAATATTAATCCATTGAATTGTAATTTTACAAAGGTATGTGAAGTGTTGTGAGTGAGAACTATATATATATATATATATATATATATATTTCGGGTGCCTTATATAAAGTCAAGGCTTTGTACTAATGTTCTTAACACTTGATTCGGGGAGAATATATATGGAGATATATATGTATGGTTGAATATTCACATGGGGTAGTATTTAATTTAATACGTGAAGGTTCGTATATTTTGATAAGCTTTGGCTTAATTATAAGATTTGAAATTTAAGAACGGGAGGTCGGTTAACTAAAATATTTTCCTAAGACTTTTGAAAAAGGTTTCCCTTTGTGAAACAAACCCTGGGGTTTGAAGATTATGGGTTTTAAATGTAATTGAAGTTTTATATGCACATGAGAAGAGGAAAGTGTAGGCAGCAAGGTTAGCCCGGGCATCACAAATATCCTTTCCAATGGAACTACTACAGAAAACCATATGAGAAATCAACCCCAACCACAGATGATTAACAAAAACAATGATGAAAATGAATCCAAACAATAAATTAACACGGGCATTTTAAATTTGTGACTGGAGAAAAAGTACGCCCAGGTATAAACTCCAGAACTATATTAACCATAATTTGATGAGATACAATTGTTTGGCTCTATGAAATGGACTAAAAATATGAATCAAGACACCTTTGTCTACCTGAAATTCATGATGCCAAAATAGTGGTACTTTCATCCCATTCACTTGTAACACTTAATTTCTCCACATGAATCTAGGAATACAAGGAAGTATAAGATGTGGTAACCCCAATCTTCACAATATTCCTCCTAAATAACCATCTTCAGCTGCAACAATATGGAAGTTCATCACAACACATAATTGGAAAAAAGTGAAGAAAAGGTATACAGATCCCTTATCCTTATCCCTTATCTTTACTGACCTATTGAAGAAAAGGTATATAGATCTATCATTCCGCCAGTAAACAAACTTGAGAAGTGTACAGATCTATCATTTGGAAAACACTGAAGAAAATGTATACAAATCCCTTATCCTTATACCTTATCTTTACTGACCTATTGAAGAAAAGGTATACATATCTATCATTCCACCAGTAAACAAACTTGAAAAGTGTACAGATCTATCATTCTGCCAGTAAAAAAAACATGAGAAAGTGTGCAGATCTATCACTCTTCATTATTTACTAATTCAATGAGAAAAATATACACCAGAAAAATGTATCATGCTTTGAATAAAAAGATTTGAAATATTCATTTTAAATAGAAGAAAAAATTTGAAATGATTGAAACACTTACACGAGGAGATAGCTCCAAGAAAACTTCAATCCATGATGTTCCTCATCTGCTGCAAACGACTAGGGAACATTCATTTTTCCTCAGCAATATTTCTTCCAAGATCTTTGTCGTGGTCAGGTGTTTTTATTGGCTTTTGTTATTGAAATTTGGAAACCCCATGTGCTATACCCTGTTTTTTTAATGAAAAAATAAACAATATACTGAGAAATCCAAACAGAGAAATATACTGAGAAATAATGAACAATATACTGAGAAATATCTGAATAGAGGTTGTTTGAACATCGACTTCTCTTTGATTCTGAACATCGACTTCTCTTCAATTCAATTCTGAGAGTTCCAAACAAAGGTTGTTTGCTATGCTCAGAGTTCATGAGAAAAAGGTCGAAAAAGCTAAGCGGGAAAAAAAAATTGAATAGGGCAGAATGGAATCATAGGGAAGAATTGAAAAGAAGGCATAAAGGTCAAACAAGCTGAGTGGGAAAAAAATATTGAATAGGTCGATTAAGAAAATTTGAATAGGTTGAACAAGTTGAGAGGGAAAAAATTGAAACTATGACATGAAATCATATGACAATTTCCCACTCAAACATTAGTGAATAATTTATTTTATTTAAATTATTTTATATATCTATTGTAAACTGCTATAATATTTTACAAAATAAACTTATTTTATTTTATTTAAAAACAATTTATCAATATTTTTGGATGTAAAAATCATTACTTATAATATTCATTGTAATTATTATTTATAAGTAATAAAAACTATTAATAAATATAATATTTTTAGGTAGAATAATTACTTTCATCATACTTTATAGGTTTTTTCAAAATTACTTTCATTATTACCATAATTATTCAACTTCATTAGTTGATTGCCAATATTTTCTTCGTTATATGAATCATCCTTAAATAGACCTTATAGTAATTTTCATAATGTTCGTGTATGGAGATAATTCTATGATTCCACAACCATTTTCCATAGAGTTGTTAATTCAAGGGATACCCTTAGAGTACCAAGTTATGAATATTCCAACGTCTTCCATATGTTCTAAAATAATCAACCTCTTCTTATTGATTTCTTACACTCGTTGTGACACTTCCACTTAGCCACCTGAAGTATTTAGCTAGCACTTTTTTTGTGTTCATCTCATTATTCCAAGCTGGTCATAATCACATGAGTTACCATCAATTATCATAATTAGAAAATTTGCAATTTTTTCCTAAAATTTACTAATTAGTCTACAAACACATGGTAATAATGGAATTACCCACAAACACATGATACCCTCATAACCTAGTATTGTGTGCTGGGAAGGCTTTCCAAAGAAGTTGGCTGGCATCACTATGAAACTATTACAGAATTAGAAGGGAAGAGAAAGGCAAAGGCTTAGGTATCATATGAGAGAAGGAAGCAATTGGAAAAATTGAGATCAAAAGCAGTGGAGTTAGCCGAAAAGAAGCTTGCCCTAGAGATGGATAAGATAAAACTTGACAACATATTGGTCAATTTCCTTGACCCTTTATTGGTTGTTCAGAAGGAGTATGAATACACCACCGTTAATATCAAGGTAACTGGCCCCTAGCAGATCAAGGGCTACAAGTTGTAGTTTTCATCTGAACATCAACATACCACAACCATGCTTACAACCAGAAGCCTTCTCACATTCATGATCTGATTATATAGTGAATTAGACAGAAGTAAGAAAACAATTACTTCTTCAAAGCTAATTCGAATTTGGAGGGCTTAGCCGGGGATTGGGGGTTAGGGGTTAGGGGTTTATAGGTTTAGGGTTTATGGGGTTAAATGGGTTATGGGTTAAGGGGTTATAGGTTTAGGGTTTAAGGGGTTAAATGGGTTAGGGGTTAAGGGGTTATAGGTTTAGGGTTTAGGGGGTTAAATGGGTTAGGGGTTTAGAGGTTTATGGTTTAGGGGGTTAAATGGGTTAGGGGTTAAGGGGTTATAGGTTTAGGGTTTAGGGGGTTAGGGGATTTAGAAGTTAAGGATTTTAGGGGTTAGAAGTTAGGGGCTAATGGGGTTAGGTTTTAGGGGTTAAGGGTTTATAGGTTTAGGGTTTAAGGGGTTAGGGTTAAGGGTTTAATGGTTTAGGGTTTAGGGGGTTAGGGGTTAGGGGTTTATAGGTTTAGGGTTTAGGGGGTTAAGTGGGTTAGGGGTTAAGGGTTTAGGGGTTAGGGGTTAAGGGTTTAGAGGTTTATGGTTTAGGGGTTAAATGGGTTAGGGGTTTACTAGAGGTTTAGGGGGTTAAATGGGTTAGTGGTTGGGAATTAGTGTTTAAGGGGTTATGGGTTAAGATGATAGTTTCATTGGTATCTGTTTGTGCACATTTTAACCTTTCCAACAAGGTGGAATTAACCCAATCGTAGGTCCCAATATGTCATGATATAGATTAACTCTAGATATATATGAGAAGGAATAATTATAAAGACATAGATTGATAGAGGTAGTGAGAAAAGGGGAGTCACAAGGGAGAGATGGAGATAAAATGAAGGAGAGGGGAGAGAAGGAATGGATCAGCTGAGAGAGAGAGAGGGAGAGGAGTGAGAGAGGTAGAGAAGGGTAAGAGAGGGAGATAGTGACACAAAGATGGAAGGGGGGCAGAAAGAAGGATAGAGGGAGGGATATAGCTATGAGAGTATTGGAGGGTAGAGAGAGAGAGAGAGAGAGAGAGAGAGAGAGAGAGAGAGAGAGAGAGAGAGAGAGAGAGAGAGATTGGGGAAGAGAGAGGTCATTCCAGATGCTCTAAAAGTGTCGAGGCTTCAGCCAGGTCACAACTTAGCATGAAAACTGATACGGGCACCCTTGAACGAAACGGATCGACCTGAATGTGCTCGGTCGGGCAACCTCACACGGTGCACCCGATCAAACGATGCCACAAGGGAGCAAACGACAAATGGGCCGCCCGAACTTGCACAAGGCACCCGGGTAGTCACAAATTTACAAAACTGACACAGGCGCCCTGGAACGAAACGACCCAACCCAAACACACCCAGATGGGTGACCTTGCATGGCGCGACACGGTGCACCCGACCGAATAACGCCACAAGGGAGAAAACGGAAAACGGGCGGCCCGAAGATGCACAAGGCACCCGGGTGGTCACAACATGTTAGCCACCTATAAAATTTGTTATATAAAAAGGTGGCTAAGACTTTTTGAGCCTTCAAGGAAAAAATTTCATTGCTAAAAATTGTTGGCTCTTGAAGACTCTTGAAGGCCTCATGCCTCTGTCCAAAATATTCATTTACCATTCCCATTTTATACTCAGAAATTCTGCTAATTTCATGAGAAAAGACTACTGAAAAACCATCATTTTCCCCCTTCTCCCACTGAAAACTAACCTTCATTTTCTTCCCCTTTTTCTCCATAAAATCCCCTTTGTTTTCATGATTTCTTTTCTTCCCCTCATGAAAGTAATTTCTACAAAGTTAAAGACTCACTCTTTAGCTTTGCTGAAACCTCCAAAATCCATTGGAAACTTTGAAAACTTCATAAAAAACAAAGTTTTATTACTATGGACTTAAGCCCCTTGGGCTAAGTCCTAAACCACTTCCCCCACATGCCCACACCCTGGAACCAGGTGTTAATCCCCTCACGACGCTTATCGCATCACAGAATTTCAAAGAGCACAAGTCTTTGCCATGTTCCAAAAATTTTCGATGCGATCAAGCATTTCTGTTATAAAACCCCCGATTATATTATTTATCATATAAACCATAAAACCCACCTCAGCGCTTAAAAAACTTGTAAAATTCCATCTTCGATCATTCTTTTTTCTTTGTAAAGTCTTAAAACCCACTTTCCCAAAGTTTAAACTAAAAAATTAAATTCACGTGTTGAATATTTCAAATGGGTAGATTAAAAAGACCGATCGCACAATCGCAATCGGAGAAAAATACAATGGGTTGATTGAAAAGCCCACATCAAACTTTCTGATGCGATCAGGACTTATACGTATAAACTCTGCCCCCGCCTTTTCATTTCATATGACTTTCACCCGGGATCAAGTGTTAAAGATCCCAGGCGGCATCACATCGCAAATGTTTAAATGGGTTGACTGAAAGACCAGGCCCGATGGCTCGATTGCGATTGGCCCTTTTGTTTTATGTACGCACCAGGCATATCACATTTCATAAAGATCAAAGGCCCCGCAGTCGGGTGCCTATCCACCTTATATATATTTTTTGTGCCCCATAAAACCTTTGTTTTATTCCAAAGTTTGAGTTTTCATATATCGCAAAGGTTTTTCCGCCAGTTCATTCTAAAACAAATCCCCGCCGTTGATCAACAGCCGATCAAGCGGCCAACGCTCCATCGCATTGGATTTTTGAAATCGCATTGCATTTTTACATCACATCCACTTGTTTCTCCTGCCAATCGGCCTTTCCCTGATTCATTTTCCGCCGTTGATCTGATCCTCAGATCAACGGTCTGCACAAATTTGCATCGCAAATCTCCATCGCATGCATTTGTTTTTTCCCCCGATCGGACTTTCCCCCGATTTATTTTACACCATTGATCTAACCTTAGATCGATGGCCTGCACTTCGTCGCATCACATGTTTCAATCGCTCCATTTTCTTGCCACCCCCGGTTGCGATCCCCGATTGCGATCCTCCGACTAAATTCGGATCGTCCATGTGTCCAGATCAGACGGTCCAAAATCACTTCACCTTATTCTTCTCCCGCTCTTCTTTTTGCCTTTCTACATAGATCTCCACCATTGGATGCTTTCATCCAATGGCCACACTTTTCCCCGATGCCTCCAACGTAGTTTAACCTAAAAACATAGGATTTCATAATGTTTAGTTTGTTTTTCAGGTTTCGAAGGATTTTTGCCATACTACGAAGGAAAAGAAAACCAAAGGTCGCGATCTTCTGGCTTTTGGTTATCAAAGGGAAAGCGACTTAAAGAGCTTCATTCCACGTTTTATCAAATGATCCATGGGCGTCGATACCATAAAGAGCCCTGTGCAGCCCTGCACATCGACAAGACATTGTTTTATTCAAAGCATAGTTAAAGAGTATAAGTATTTAAGAATAGAGCGCAATAGAGAAGAAGATTGAAGACAGATTTGACGAATTATGGCTAAGAATGATTATCAAAAGCCTAATTCCCTGAATTAAAACACAATCAACAGAAAATCATAAGTGTTTAACTGACAAAATGGTTTCCATCGTTTCAATTGAGGTGAATTGATTCCTCAGCTACCATAAGTGCCACCTGTGCCTCAAAACATTCAAAAATAGGTTGAACTTATTGCAGAATCAGATATTTTGCCTCAGTGCAGCCAGGGAGTTACTTCTGCAAGGAAATAAATGCAGAAATATCTGTAGAGTTACTCCAAACATTACGCAGAGCCTCAAAGTCAAATAAAGCTCCCATCGAGCTTTGATATTAATTTTAAAACAGTTAATATAGAGAACCACCTATAAAATTCTTCATCGAGCCCCTCAAAGGGCCAAGAAGTCTCGAATCTGTATTAATTGCCTCAAGGGATCTTTTATCAGATCTCCCCTCCTCATCCTTCTATAAATACTTCTGTAGAAGATGAGAAATTGTTGGTTGTAGAACTTTGAAATACATCTGAGCTTAAACTTCTGATTGTAAATAGTGTTCACTAGCCCTTGGAGCTTTGCTTGTGATAGATAAGTTAGGCTAAGATAATTAGATGATTGCTAAACTCAAGCATTGGAATTAAAGCTGTAACTGGTTTGGAGCATCAATACAAGCTGATTTATGGGATCCTGGTCTATGTTTATGGTGATGTTTTTCTAATTGTAACTTGTTATTTTGTGTCTGTTTTCACTATGTTTCATTTTCTCTTATAAAGAACAACATGCATAGAGTTAGGACCTACTGTATATCAGTAACCTTCTCTGACTGAAAATCTTTATATCTATGTTTTCTTCCAATCTGTGTTATTTAGGAATGATTTAATTCAGTTTAAGCATAGGAATGTTGGCATTCCCTCGTCTTATTGCCTTAGCTGAATGTTATTCTTGAATGTTATGTTCATTATTAGTTAAATAGAGATGAACTATGGAAGATATGGTGTGCCTTGGTCCTAGTTTTATCCCCAAAGGCTGTCTGAATTTTTCCCTTGGAATGTGTTAAAAGCTGGCTAGTTTCAAAGTACTTACCAGATCTTAGGCCATTCTGTGTTACCTTTGTGTTGGTCCTGAAAGTAACTAAGTAAAGCAGAGCTAGGAGAGGATTTGTGGTGAGCCCGACCCACTAGTTTCTTCTCCAAAATTTGCCTTCAAGTTTCCCTTTGTTTTAAATGGTTTTTCTATTAAAAGTGTATCAAAGGCTGGCTAGTTTCAAAGAACTTACCAGATCCTAGTTTGATTTTATGTTCTTCATAAGTGTTTTTCAAAGGCTGACTAGTTTAAAAGTACTTATCAGATCCTGGGCTACTCTTTGTTTTGCATCAGTTTAAATTCCCTTCTAAGTGTATCATTTCATTCAATAAATCAAACTTTGAAGAGATACTTAGACATAGATGACTTGCCCCTTAGACCACTCTTGCCTCTTGCTATTCCAATTAAACCCTATTGTGACTCCATAGCCCAATGGACTAAAACTTGTAATTATCTATCTTTTTGGCTGAAGCTTACTCTGATTTCTTGCAAATTCTCACCTTTGAAACTCTTTACATTTGGGATTTTCCACCTCAAACAGTAATCATGCTCAACCATCCAAAAAAAAAAAAAACCCTTGACCTTCATAACTAGCCTAATATTATTACCCCAAAAATTCAAAGACAAATCCATCTTTGCACTTATTGGAGTGATCCCTCTCCGGATTCAGGAGGGCTAGATCCTAGGATCAAAAAGTTGGTTGAAACGATGTTTCTCCCTGAGATCGGACTTTTCCAATCTTGCTGATTACAGGGAGCTAACACAACATAGCATTAAAACTGATACGGGTGCCTTCGAATGAAATGGCCTGACCCGAACGCGCCCGGTCTGATGACCTCGCATGGCGTGACACGGCGTGCCCTTACCGAACGATGCCACAAGGGAGAAAATGGTAAGTGGGCCACCTGAAGGTGCACAAGGCACCTGGGCGGTCACAACTTAGCATGAAAACTGATATGGGCGCCCTCAAACGAAACAACCCGACCCGAACACGGCGTGACATGGCGTGCCCGACTTCATGGAGACACAAGGTAGAAAAAGGCAAACGGGCCACTCGAACATGCACAAGCTTTCATCCGGGCAGTCACAAGTTAGAAAATCTGACACGAGCGCCCTCGCACGAAAAGGCCCGACCCAGGCGCCCTTGGTCATGAGGTGTCACACACTGCGACATGGCACGCCTTGCCGCCTGGAGGAACAAGGTAAAGAACCAAAAACGAGCCACCCGAACGTGCAAATTAAGACACTTAGGCTGTCACAAGTTAGCAAATCTAACACGGGTTCCCTCAAGCGATACGGGTCGACCCGAGCACCCTTGGTCGTGCGACATCACACGGTGCGAACCCGGGCGGTCACAAATTAGCAAATGTGACACAAGTGCCCTCGCATGAAACGGCCAAACCCGGGCGCCCTTAATGGTCGTGCGGCGTCACATGGCGTGACACAGTGCGCCCGACCGCATGAAGGCACAAGGTAGAAAATGGTAAACGGGCCGCTCGAATGTGCACAAGCTGGAATTCGGGTGGTTATAAGTTAGCAAATGTGACACGGGTGCCCTCACACGAAACGACCTGACCCAGGCACCCTTGGTTGTGTGGCATCACACGGCGCGACACAGCGCGCCCAGCCGCACGGAGGGATAAGGTAGCAAACGACAAATGGGCTGCTCGAACGTGCACAAGCTAGCACAATCCGACACGAGCGCCCTCACATGAAACGACCCAAACTAGGCGCCCTTGGTCGTGAGGCATCACACGCCGCGATACGGTGCGCCCGACTGCCCAGAGGAACAAGGTAGAAAACTGAAAACGGGCCTCTCGAACGTGAAAGTTAATGCACTCGAGCGGTCACAAGTTAGCAAATTTGACATGGGTGGCCTCGGGCGGTACGACCCGACCTGGGCAGCCTTGGTCGTGCAATGTCACACAGCGTGCCCAAATGCCCAGAGACACAAGGTATAAAATGGAAAACGGGCCACCTGAATGTGCACATTAAGGCACCCAGGCGGTCACAAGTTAGCAAATCTGACACAGGCGCCCTCACACGAAACGACCCGACCCGGGCACCCTTGGTCATGTGGCGTCACACGGAGCGACACGACGCACCCGTCCACATGGAGGCACAAGGTAGCAAATGGCGAACGGGCCGCCCAAATGTGCACAAGCTGGCACCCAGGTGGTCACAAGTTAGCAAATGTGACACAGGCACCCTTGCACCCGAACGACCCGGAATCGGGCACCCGCAGTCGTCTTGACGTCACACGGCTGACCACGGCACACGGCTGCGGAGGAAGAAGGTAGCAAATGGTAAATGGGCTGCCCGAACATGCACAAGCTGGCACTTGGGCGGTCACAAGTTAGCAAATGTGACACGGGTGCCCTCACACGAAATGGCCTGACCCGAGCACCCTTGGTCGTGCAATGTCACACGGCGTGCCCGACCGCACAGAGGCACAAGGTAGCAAACAAAAAATGGGCCACTCAAATGTACACAAGTTGGCACCCGAGCGGTCAAAAGTTAGAAAATATGACATGAGCACCCTCGCACGAAACGGCCTGACCTAGGCGCCCTTGGTTGTGGGGCATCACACGCCGTGACACGCCGCGCCCAGCCACCCTGAGGAACAATATAGAAAATGGAAAATGGGCCACCCGAACGTGAAAATTAAGACACTCGGGTGGTCACAAGTTAGAAAATCTGACACGAGCGCCCTCACACGAAACGGCCCAACCCGGGCGCCCTTAGTCGTGCGACGTCACACGGCACGCTCGGCTGCCCAGAGACACAAGGTAGCAAACGAAAAGCAGGCCACTCAAATGTGCACATTAAGGCACCTGGGAAGTCACAAGTTAGAAAATCTACCATATGTGTCCTCGCATGAAATGACCCAACCTGGGCGCCCTTGGTTGTGCGACGTCACACGGTGCGACACGGCGCGCCCGGCCGCCCGGAGACACAAGGTAGAAAATGGAAAACAGGCCACCCGAACATGCACATTAAGGCACCCGGGTGGTCACAAGTTAGTGAATCTAACACGAGCACCCTCACATGAAACGGCCCAACCCAGGCGCCCTTGGTCGTGCGGCGTCACACGGCGCGACACGGCGCGCCGGCCGCCCGGAGACACAAGGTAGCAAATGGAAAATTGGCCATGTATGAAGATTTCATAGCTTAAAAATTTCCAGATGAGAAGATAGAAAAAATACCAAGATGACCATGATTTTATAAATAATTCTAGAGCATACATAAACCCTAAATTCCTTAGATCATATCTCTTAAAATATAATGAACAAAGATCTGACGCTTGGACTAGATGTTCAAAAAAAATTATCCTTAACATGGTCGAAGTTTCATGGCCTGCAACCTCACATAAAAATGTTATAGCAATGATGTTGAACTGACCCTAATTAATTCAAACAATATCAAATCATTTTTGACATATGTCGAAAGTCAGTTAGAGAGTGAATTAGAATCGACACATAGCCCAACCTGTCACAAGCGCGACACTTAGCCCAAATCGTCGCAATAGCGACGTTTCTGCCGAGACTGTCACAATAGCGACACCTTTGCCTGAACTGTTGCAATAGTGATGATATCCTCAAATGTAGCAATAGAGACACTTTCCTTTATGCCATCGAAATTCCGACGCTATTGCCGAAACTGTCAAAATTCCAACGAATTCCTCAAAACGTCGCAATTGCGACACTTTGTCTAAGTGTCGGTATTGCGACACTTGTCTCTAAAATATCACAATTCTGACGGATTCCTCCAAATGTCACAATTGCAACACTTTTTCTAAGTGTCGGTATTGAGATACTTGTCTCTAAACGTCGGTATAGCGATGGTTTCGGGCAGGATTTGAAAAAGTTGAAAAAATTTGGGGAAATTTTCGACATTTGGTCAAAAGTGTCGGAATTTCCGCCAAATGTACTAGTGCCACAAAATCTCAAGAGACCTGAAGACTCCACTAGAGGAAGAATCCAAAACATGACCAATCATCCTATAAAGAAAAAGCGCTCAGGCCTAGGTTGGATTCAAAAAATTATTGTTTTTAACTATAACCATGTTCTATCCTAATTTAAGACTGATCAAGAATATACTGATGAGATCTACACTGATCATTGGAAATATCTCAAGTCTCAAAAATCTGAACCTCAAATTTCAGACCTTGAGCAGACTTATACACCCGTGCCTACCCTAGATACACCTATGGAAGATCTAGTGAAACATGAGCCTCATACTACCTTTCCTACTCTTGCTGAAACCTTGAAAAATCATCAATCTCTTTTTGCACTACCTATATCCACAAAGGTCCCAGAAATATACAAGCCTCTAGTTTTGCCTCTTATCCTCTTGACCCTCCATGCAAATCTTGCAAATAAACTACCCAGATTTGATGGATAAAACTCAAAAGTCACCGTTTAAGAACACATTCAAAATATTGAGGGTTTACTTGACCTATTTGAAATAGAAGAAGATTATGTGCGTATTAGAATGTTTGCCTTATCATTACAAGGAAAAATTAAGAGTTTGTTTAAGGACCTTCCATCTGCAAGCATTAAAAACTTTCATCAATTCACTCAAGTTTTCTTAGATAGGTGGGTAGTCATGGAAAATGCTCTTATCATCATAAAGGACTACAACCATTTGAAAAGACATCCAGAGGAGACAGTAAGACAATTTTCATCCAGGTTCAATAAAGTATACCACACAATACCTGCTAAGATAAAGCCACCCCTAGTGTGGGCTCTCTTGCACTACCCAAATTCTTTTGACCCAGAGTTGACTTTCCAGATAAGAGAAAAAGACCCTTCAAACCTGGAAGAAATGCAGAATATGGCAATTACTGTGGAATTCAAGATACTAGAAAGAGAGGCAAATTTAAAAGAAATAAAGAAGGACAATGTAGCTCAAGAGAAACTAATATCTTCAGAGGTAAAGCTAGAGATGTTGACAGATAAAATCAACAAAATGATGCATATACTTGGCAGGAAAGAGGAAGAGTACAAGGTTGAGGTTGGTGCTGCTTATTCAAAAAAACCTATACCTTTTCCTTGGGAAGAAAAAACTCTGTCATTACAGGACAAGAATACCAATCAAAATATGCATATTGAGCAAGATTACAAAGAAAAAGATGCTAAAAGCTGTCAAGTAAGTACTAGATACCTTCCTATATCTTGTGCTTCACTATTAAGAGAGAATTACAAGCAAATTGAAAATGGAAACAAGGTAGAATGCTCTAAAGAATTAATCAAAGACAAGATAGATGATGTAAACCCTTTTGCATATCCATAGGTCTTTCCCTTAAGCCATTTTGAAATCCCAAAATCTGAAATAGAGGAGGAGTCAAAACCTTTAGGGTCTCTACCTTTATGCTTTGATTCATTTCAGATTATAAAAAGAAATTGGCACCTTGAGGATCTATCAAAGGAAATTCATGAATTTCATGCCCAAGTTAACTATGATGAAAATCAAGAAGAGTTGGTTGAAGATGAAATCAATCAGGGAATGAAAGAGAACCCATAGGACCTCCCTAAAGGCACAAATGATGATTCATCATCTGTCTTGGGTGAGGCTCAAGAAGACATTCAGCCTGAAAATCAGCCTCCAAAAGAGAAAGAGGACTGCTGTAGTTATATTCAAAAAAAGAGAAAAATGCCTCCTTTTTTAACTAAAGAGGAGATAGATCAGCTGATAAAAATGGAGTCAACCTCTAATATTTCATATGAACAGAACATTTCTATTTATTTTCCTCCTAATCCTAGCTATCACATAGAAGAAAATGGATTTATATATCAATTCAAAGAGAAACAATCTGATAGTCCAATGTGTGCGGTTGGTAACATTGATTATATTGATGATTCTCCAAGGTTTGATCAATATGTTGATAATGATGACGTTCTCCAAAAAGAAGCTAACTTTGTAGATCATTCAACACTTGGTTTTTGGGAGGAAGCTCAATTTCATCAACTTGAGAAAGGTAACCAACCAATGCATAACAGCTATGACAGTGATGAGGAAAGCTTAGAAAATTTGGAAGAAAATGAAGGCTTGAAAATTGATGATCACAAGAAAGTTTCTGCACTTCTTTCTCAAGAAGATTTGTTGCCAAGGAGTGCTCCTACTCATCAACATGGTGGTTTTCACATGGAACTTAGCCCACTCTATCAAAAACCATCAGGTTTACTAGAGGATAGCATCGCAATCTATGATGAGTCTACCAGTTCAGATGATCACAACGAAGAGGAAAAGTTTCTTTCCCAAAAAAGTACCAAGTTCAACCAAGTGGAGAAAGAAGCATTCTTGGATCAAGCTTATCTCCTGAATCTTCACATTCAGGTATTGTTTCAAGATCCCTTTGTTGATTTTTTAGAGACATTTGAAGAGGGAGTAAAACATGTCAAGAGCAGTTCGATGCAGAATTTCAAGAACATTTTAGGCACTACTGTTCAAACACAAGTAAGGTGGGAGTGGCCTTTTAATTTTTTCAGCACCCTCAAAGAGTTGAACCAAGATCCCTCATGCAATCATCTACTTGATTGGTTGTATTGGAAAAGAGAGCTCACCAGCTGAATGTATATCATGTAAAAATTAGATTAGGATAGATAGGCATGCAAATAAGCTCAGCCTTTGAGTATCTTTTGGTTATAGATTGTTTTGAAAATGAAAACATAAAAACAAAGAAAAGGTGAAAAAATATGGCAGATTTGAAAAGAGGTACAACCCCATACCTAAAAAATAGTAATGCTGAAAGTGTGCAAGCCTAAATGCCACTACTTGTGCCAAAAAATCTTGTTCAGTCATCTAGCCTAATCATGGCTGAACATGTTTTCAATTTATTCCCGATAAGTTAGTGAAAGAAAGCTTGTCAAATCATTCAAACTTGACTTGTAAAAATGGATAGATTAGGAATGAAAGATATTGGTTCCACATGCTCAAAACTGAACCAAAGAGAAAATATAGGGATGCCTAACAAATTATGAATCATAGCCCTCATTTTTTCTAGTTTTTCATTATACAAAAAGAATGTGTGTGTGCATCTTGTCCGAATGCCACAACCCATGGAAAATTAGATTGCCTAATCCTGGTTTGATCATGTTTTGAATTTCATGTCAGTAGAATAGATAATAAAGTTTTTCAAAAAGCTTAATGTTGACAAATGATTAGACTAGGTAGAGAATAAGGGATTTCATTATCCTAATCTGAACACTTGGAAGTAATAAGGGTAGAAATAGATAGTCTTTTATGCTTTCAAAATAGAACAATGTTAATGGTTTTCCAGTCCAAGTGCACCCAAGTGAAAAAATATTAGGAAAGTAGGTTGGGTAGTTAGAGATGAAGTTTAGCTAACCATGTTTTTCAGATTATTTAGATCACAACTTCAAAGAAGCATCAAGAAATGAAAAAGAAGTAAAAATATTCCCAATGGATGAGGCATTGGTCTTCATAAAACCAAGAGATCTGAAGTTCTAGACACCTCCTGAAAAGGAGCTACCATCCCCAAGTGGAGCCACTATTAGTCATTAATACTTTTTTCTTCTCATGGATGAATGAATACTTATCCTAGATTTCTAGAAACAAAGTTCATGAACATTGTGAGTTCTAGAAATCTCATTGCCTTCATTATCCTTCAGATAAATTTTTACTATTTCATCATCCCATCATGTAAAGAAAAACTCACTACTCCCAAAGGACCCATCATGGTCTCATGCACTCATTATCACTATGTTTTGCCACCTTTGGCCTAGCCCTCTATTTTGTTTTGCCTAATTCCTCCATTGTCCATCTAGGGGTTTTACGGGCATTTTTATTGGTTTCATGACCTCCATGGTTAAACATAAAAAATGCTTGTATCCTGATGCTCTTGCACCTCCTCCTATCCTTAATATACCTTCATAAACACTTCCCATCACTCCTATCCCTCAAGCTCATCATTTTTTTTACAAAACCTAGCCTATTGCTACAATTTGACACTTTTCGAGACTAGGCCTGTGTTTTTCCCTTTTGGACCCTTTACCATCACTCAATTATTGAAATTAAATTTTCCCCTACTCTATAACATCTATCCCTATCCCCCAAAATTTCCCCAAGAATTTAGACAACCCTTAACCCCTTCATTCCCCTCCTACAAGGCAGTCCTAAATCCCCTACACCAAACCCTAATTTCCTCTTCCAACTAAGCTAGGATTTGCTATGGAAAGGAGGAATAAGAGAAAAGGATCCATTTAATAGATCATATCAGCAAGCATAAGTCCATACCAACTCATAAACATCATGCCTCCATCATTTTCCAAGAATTCATTCCAAGGGCCAAGTCATTTGCCACACCTAGGGCCAGTTTTGTTTAAAAATATGTTTATGACCAAATAGAGATGAATTTAGAAAACGTGAGAGAGGTTTTTGTCCATAATAGGGATAATAAGTAAAAACTCATTCATTTTTTACACAGATATCATGGTTTGGGAGCAATGTAAAAAATATTGGTGTCACAGGAGAATTTCTGCATTGTTGGAGTGACCTTGGGAAAATCAGGTTTTCTCATAGCTGGAGTGTCCAAATCACTTTCTTGATGAGTCAAAATAAAACTAGACTTCAATATATTTCCAATGAGCTATCATGATCTTTATTTGGAGTTAAGGAAGGCCTCCAAAAATTGTCTGCACCACACTTTGCATTTCTACACCATCACTCAGAACGTTTTGAGAAGTCTTGGGAAAAACAACTTTTGACAGGGAAAATGAACTCCAATGAAGGAAAAAATGGTATATTTGGAAAGTAGATATGTTATGATTTCCAATGAGCTATCACAGATTGAAATCAGACTTCAGGAAGGTCATAAAAACTTGTCTGCAATTTGACCCTTTTTGGCGCTGTGCTAATCCATGGGCAGGATTGCCTGGCGCTGCGCTAATCCATAGGTAGAACTGCCTGGTGTTGCGCTAATCCATGGGAAGCACTGCTCGGTGCTATGCTAATCCATGGGCAGGACTTCCCAGCACTGCACTAATCCATGGGCAGGATTGCACGACGCTGCGCTAATCCATGGGCAGGACTGCCCGGTGCTGCGCTAATGCAGAGGATCCTCAAACAAGGAAATAACTTGCCCCATGGCTAAAATTCATCCTCCAAGTTGAATTCAAAGGGCTGCATAAGAGTTAAATCTGGTAGGTGGCCTCTTCCCCTTGTCCTCCAAGCAATTTTCATAATTTGGTGTCTATGAAATGACTAAACCCTAGTTGAGCAAACCCTAGGTCTCAAATGCATATTTCACTTTTGTTCTTGGCCTCTATGACCAAATTGATTATCAGTCGAGGGAAAGTGACTTAGAGTAGTTACACTTCATGTTCAAGTTAAAGCTCATCAAGCTCAAGGGCAAGGTTGTCATTCACAAATCCACAGCCTCCTCATCAACCAAACTTGCCCTCTTCATCTACACAATTGCCCTCACCTCAAGGAAACCTCCCTTCTTCCCCTTCTATTGATGTATCAAGTAAAGAGGATCAAAGCGGAAATAATGAACAAAATGATGAAAGTGAAGGTAATGGTGCTAATAACTCAAGCCAAGGGGTAGAAGATATGGAAATAGGACAAAGTGATGATGATGAACAAGGTGGTGGTGAGTTAAATCAACAAGAGGAAGAAGACACAGCAATGGAGGAGGATGATGACCATGAAACAAATGAACAAGAGGACAAAGGAGACAATCTAAGAAATTATGGTGATTCAAGCCAACAAGAAGAGACAGAGGCAGAATTTGAAGAAGAAGAAGAATGTAATATTCCCAAAATTTCTACATTATATTTGGAATATTAGAGTCCTTGATTTTCTTAATGAATTAAGTAAATAAAATGGTGGAGGGAACCACAATCCTCAATATGAATAAATATCCACTTTTGTGTGTGTGAATGTGGATTAATTTAGCCTAGATCTGCATAACAAGGTATTTGAGAAACTACTAATGCGAATGAAATTGGAGAACCTATCTCATTAATGAGATATATTATGGAGGTTGATTTAGTCAACTAAGATCTTGAAGGGATTAAACAGAGATGATTCAGTCAATTAAGATCTTGAATATGTAAAATATCATGGTACATTCATGATTAAGTGATAGAGAATGTTTTGCAAACAAAGGCACACTTGATGGAAGGTGTACATTGCACCTAGACATGATGGTTGATTTGGTCAAAAAACACAGTCCAACTTGGAGGATCTTGTCCACATATGAAAACAAAGTCTAGATGAGGGCCATGGCTTGAGAAGGCTCAAATGTTATATAAAGAAGATGAAGTCAAGGATGAGGGTATGCTGATTATTTCTTGATGTAAGATCTTTTCAGATCTGGACTTGTCATGTGACATTCCACTGCTTTCTTGGACTGTTTAGCAGAGATAGCAGGTGCTGTTTAGCACAGGGTGTTCCTAGTCGGGAATCCCACCTCTTTATTAGAGTAGCTCTAGAAAGAGGATTGTACTTCATTACACATTAGGCTTTAAATTCCATCTCCTTTTCCCACTTTTTACAGAACACTCATATTCAGAAATTGCAGATTTCTGAAGATCAGTTTGGAAGGAGGAAGTTGTCTTTAGTAATTCAGAGGGAGAATTGGTGAGGGTTTATTCCTATCACTTTGGGCTTAAATATCAACTTCCCAGAGCTTCATTACAAATCTGGCATCAGGCCAAAAGTTATTGACCTCCTAGCAGCAATATTCCCTTCAGGAATAAAACTGTTCATTTTGCATATCTAAAAGGAGGAAGGAAGTTGCTAGTATTTCAACTAGAAATCCTGTGAGGGATCATCCCCTCACATTTCCATCAATATTTCCATCAGACTGGAGCTTATTTCACCATTTTTTAGCAGGAAGAAGGCCTCTCTTTCCCTCAGCATAGTTTCTAGAGGCAGTTGTGTTGCAGCAACTGCAATCATCATTGGAGGATTGAGAAGCTAGATCTAGAGTTTCTAGCTCATAGATCTGAAGAAGGGATCAACCCTTCAAGCATAGATATGATCTGATATCATATTTCAGCCATATATTTGTCAGATCTAGCTTTAGATCTATATTTCCTAGCAAATCAAGGATCAAATCCTAGGGAGGCGATTTTCCAAAGTTGCAGATCTGGAAAATCCTTTCTGGGTTATCTTGGGAATCCATTACATTGGCCAGATCTTGAATCTTGGAATCATTTGAGCTCCATATTTGAGTAGATCTAAATTTTCCTTTTCAGCCTGCAACTATATGCTCATAATCTGCTGAAGGGATAGTGTAGTATTTTCTTCAGTGCCTCTCCAGTTACGCTGTACCTACTATAGCATGTTTCCTGGGTGATTCTAGACCAAATTTTTGTCTAGATCTACTTACTTTTTGTACATTGTGTAACCGATCCTTCCCCAATCTAATAAAATGGCTCAACTTCTATATAAATTTTGATGTTGTCTTAAGATTTATTGTTTATCTTGCTATAAGTTGTTATCTTGTGTGAATTATTACTGCATTCTCCCTTTTGGGATGTTACAGTGGTATCAAAGCATGATATTTGGCTCAGGTTTTGGACACTTCACCTTTTGCATCTAAAGAAGAAGAAGATAGATGAGATCTATCATGGAGGAAGAAAATTCTGCCACTCATTTCTGTAGATCTATGCAAGATCTCTCCAAGGAGGTCTATCAAATGAAAGAGGAAAGGCAGAAAGAAGGTTTAAGAAGAATATGTGATGAGGAAGGCCCCAACACTTCCTATCAACAAAGAAGAAAACCGGAGAATCCTAGATCTCCTCATAGATCCACTATGCCCACTTTCTTTGAAGAAGGTGAAGGGTATATAAGTGAAGGAAGGAATGAACCTGACACTCATGAGACTCTCAGTCTGTATCTTGAAGAGTAAAAAGCACAGTCTAGAGCATTCAAGGAGAAGCTAACTCTCCAACAAATCTTCAAAATCAAAGAAGAAAGAGGATCCTATAGCAGCAATAGAAGAAAGAGGCATAATAGATTTTATTTTCCTACATTTGATGGATCTTCCTCAAGAATTGTTAAGGCTTGGAGGAGAGAGTTAGATACATTTTTTAGGCACATCGTGTAGCTGAAGAAGAGACTGTTCAAATTGCAGCACTTCATCTTTTAGATGGAGAAAATGATTGGTGGTTTGGTCACATGGAGCATGAAAAGGTGACTAAATATTCAGATTTCTTTCACAAATTGAGGAAGAATTTTGATGATAAGAAGATAGATATGTGATACAAAGAGACATTTCCTAAAGAGGAGGTTGTCAATCTTGTCACTCTGGACAAGAGGTCACTACATTCACCACTAACTACAGAAGTACTTGCATCTGGAGAAGAGGCACTTGCACCTTTGCAAGATAGTCTTGAGCTCTTGACATATAGAGTCCCATGCATGGTTTAGGAGATGCATGAGGAAGAGGAGGAAGATTCCAGTGCTAGTACACTTGGAGAAGAGCAGCCATCTCTCTTACTAGGAGTTGGAGGCACTATTTTCCCGATTGGAGGAACTCTTCTGTTATGTCAAGAGGTTCCCACATATCAGTTGATCCAAGGTATGAATATAAATTCATCACCTATTGCTTCAGTAAACCTTATGGAATATTATGGGGACATGCCATCAGGGTCAATGCATAACCAAGGGTTAGAACATAGTGCTGATTTGAAGCAGCAACATATGATAGCGCAGAGGACCCTTGATCTAATCAAGGAGGAGATAAAAAGTTATCCCGATTTTCCATGGATGAGCTACATTCAACCTCTTGAGTTGAAGTGTAGAATTTAAAAAGAAGGGATGAGCATAATCCTTTGTACAATGACTGGTTGTGAGATTAATATTGTACCTTTCTTTGAGATAGTTTATGTATTACTTTGCAGATCTACAGCACTGTCCTTTCCTTCTTATTTTGCATAACATTGAAATGATGCTTGGATCCAACAAGGCCAACAAGGCTAAGTATGAGAGCATATCAATTCTCAATCAAATTAATGGAACATGGGATGGAGAGATGTATTGTGTAATGGAGCTTTTCCTTTGTGAAGAGAGCCACCTTATCTTTTGCACCTCATGTATTGATGATGATGTTGGACATCATATGGTTGTCACTTGGTACTTCATGATGGAAGGAGGACATCTAACCATATAGTTAGAAGTCATTCTTTATGTTTTTAAAAGAAAACTTTGGAACCGAACATGCATAACCCTTGCAGAAAATGGAGGAAGCCTTCCTTATGTGGATGCCATTTGGAGGGGAATAGATGGATTTGCATCTACTTTTGGAGTTGCTTGAGGACAAGCAACATTTTTTTTTTGGGGGGGGGGGGGGGGACTGTAATATTCCCAAATTTTCACATCATATTTGGAATATTAGAGTCCTTGATTTTCTTAATGAATTAAGTAAATAAAAGGGTGGAGGGACCCACAATCCTCAATATGAATAAATATCCACTTTTGTGTGTGTGAATGTGGATTAATTTAGCCTAGATCTGCATAACAAGGTATTTGAGAAACTACTAATGTGAATGAAATTGGAGAACCTATCTCATTAATGAGATATATTATGGAGGTTGATTTAGTCAACTAAGATATTGAAGGGATTAAACAGATATGATTCAGTCAATTAAGATCTTGAATATGCAAAATATCATGGTACATTCATGATTAAGTGATGGAGAATGTTTTACAAACAAATGCACACTTGATGGAAGGTGTACATTGCACCTAGACATGATGGTTGATTCGGTCAAACAACACAGTCCAACTTGGAGGATCTTGTCCACATATTACAACAAAGTCTAGATGAGGGCCAAGGCTTGGGAAGACTCAAATGTTATATAAAGAAGATGAAGTCAAGGATGAGGGTATGCTGATTATTTCTTGATGTAAGATCTTTTCAGATCTGGACTTGTCATGTGACATTCCACTGCTTTCTTGGGCTGTTTAGCAGAGATTGCAGGTACTGTTTAGCACAGGGTATTCCTAGTCGGGAATCCCACCTCTTTCTTAGAGCAGCTCTAGAAAGAGGATTGTACTTCATTACACATTAGGCTTTAAGTGCCATCTCCTTTTCCCACTTTTTACAGAACACTCATATTCAGAAATTGCAGATTTCTGAAGATCAGTTTGGAAGGAGGAAGTTGTCTTTAGTACTTTAGCTGGAGAATTGGTGAGGGTTTATTCCTATCAAATTGGGCTTAAATATCAACTTCCCAGAGCTTCATTACAGATTTGGCATCAGGCCAAAAGTTATTGACCTCCTAGCAGCAATATTCCCTTCATGAATAAAACTGTTCATTTTGCAGATCTAAAAGGAGGAAGGAAGTTGCTAGTATTTCAGCTAGCAATCCTGTGAGGGATCATCCCCTCACATTTCCATCAATATTTCCATAAGACTGGAGCTTATTGCACCATTTTTTAGAAGGAATAAGGCCTCTCTTTCCCTTAGCGTAGTTTCTAGAGGTAGTTGTGTTGCGGCAACTGCAATCATCATTGGAGGATTGAGAAGCTAGATCTAGAGTTTCTAGCTCATACATCTGAAGAAGGGATCAACCCTTCCAGCATAGATCTGATCTGATATCATATTTCAGCCATCTATTTGTCAGATCTAGCTTCAGATCTATATTTCCCAATAGATCAAGGATCAAATGTTAGGGAGGTAATTTTCCAAAGTTGCAGATCTGGAAAATCTTTTCTAGGTTATCTTGGGAATCCATCACATTGGACAGATCTTGGATCTTGGCATCATCTGAGCTCCAGATTTGAGTAGATATGCATTTTCCTTTTCAGCCTGCAACTATATGCTCATAATATTCTGAAGGGACAACGTAGTATTTGCTTTAGTGCCTCTCCAGTTATGTTGTACCTGCTATAGCATGTTTCCTGGGTGATTCTAGACCAATGTTTTGGCTAGATCTACTCACTTTATGTACATTGTGTAACCGATCCTTCCCCAATCTAATAAAATGGCTCAGATTCTCTGTAAATTTTGATTTTGTCTTAAGATTTATTGTTTATCTTGCTGTAATTTCTTATATTGTGTGAAGTACTATTGCATTCTCCCTTTTAGGATATTACAAAGAAGGGAATGATGATAATGAAGAAAGGGGCTGTGAGCATGACAACAATGGAGGTAAAAGTAGTGATCATGACTGTAATAGAGGTGAAAATAATGAACAAGATAGTGAAAAAAACAATGCCAATATAGAAGAAAATGAAGAGGAAAGTGAGGAGGCAGATATAGAAAATGAAGAAGAGGACAAGGACAAATATTAAGATAGTAAGGAGAATGTAGAAACCAAAGGCAACATTGATACTAATGAGACAAACCACAGTGACAAAGAGGCCCTCATTGAAATAAAAAAAAACACTAAAAAGAGGAAAAATCCAAGTAAACCTTGAAATCTTGCTTCAATATTTTCTACAGGCTTATTAAACCCCATGAGGAAGACATCCACCAATTTTGAGAAAATTTGGAGTGCTTTTTGTTTTTTGTGATTTTTAAGGCACATTAGCGTATTGCCACTGGCGCTACGCTCATACATGGAGCATCCTCAGGAGGAAAACTAAATTTTTTTGAACTTCTCATCACTATTAAACTTTTCTCACCAAGTTTCAGATGATTTGGAGCAGGTTTGACCCCTCAAAATGTCAAAAAACCCCTCTTTTTTCACCATTCTGCCACTATTTCAGGCCTGGCGCTGCGCTAATAAGTAGTGTTGAAATTTTGATATTTTGGACAGGTGACAAAGATTGGATCAGAACACCAATATCACTTTTGTAAATTATACTCATCAAGCTTTCCAACGGGCCATCACGGAGCAAAATCCAACATCGGGAAGGGTCCAAAATGTGGTTGCAAAGTACCTATATTTGGCACTGCGCAAGTGGATTGTGTAGTGCAGTGTTGGGATTTTTGCATTTTGGATAGGCTACAGGAGTTGTATCAGGAAAATATAAGAATTTTTGGAAATTATACTCATCAAGCTTTCCAACGAGCCATCACATAGCAAAATCTGACATCGGGAAGTGGTCCAAAACTTGGCTACAACAGAGCCTATTTTCTGCTAGAGGTGGCGCTGCGCTAATAGCAGTCTTGGGAAATTAACTTTTTGAATAGGTTACAGGGTCCCAATCAGAAAAAAAAAAAAAAAAAAAAAAAAAAAAAAAAAAATAAAAAAAAAAAAAAAAAAAAAAAATAAATAAATAAATAAATAAATAAATAAATATTTGGAAAGAGGACTCAGCAAGATTTCCAACGAGCCATAATGTAGCAAAATATGACATTGGGAAGAGGTCCAAAACTTGGTTGAAAAAGCACCTATTTTTTGCCTGAGGTGGCACTGCGCAAATGGACTGTGTAGTGTGTTTTTTCCCAAAAGTCAACAAAACACACTCATTTATTGAAAAATCATATTTTAGTGTTTTTTATGGAAAATCACTCTAGAATTAGGTGCTAGAAGTTATTTTGGAATTTATTTCATGAGATATTCTATGCCTTGGGCCTTGCATGGTCTCCTAGGCATAAATGGTATTTATGAGTAATTTTGACATTTTCCAACCCAATCTAGGGTTTTCCCCTCCTTTGATGAGTTAAATAGAGCATGAGGGCTTCATTGTAAATTTTGGCATTTGATGAGCTTTGAGAGCAGTATATGGTTTTTATGAGCTTGGAGAAGAAATTGGTGTTGTGAAGTTTATGAATGGCTTGCTTGGATTGATGATGGAGAAGCGTGTTTGCAGGATTCCTAAGCTTGGTTAATGGTGATGTATTCTTAATTTGTTTATGTTTTCTTGTTATCATTATGTTTCATCCTTCTTTGTTTCT
This sequence comes from Pinus albicaulis, assembly GCA_034641835.2. Lineage (NCBI taxonomy): Eukaryota > Viridiplantae > Streptophyta > Pinopsida > Pinales > Pinaceae > Pinus > Pinus albicaulis. The sequence goes on from JAXQQM020076110.1 coordinate 29,085, forward strand.
ATAGAATAGAAAAATATAGGCTGAGAAATGCTCCTTGAAGCACCTTAGTCCTCCTGTCTTCTGTGGCCTTGATGTTTTCCTCTACTGGGTATGTTTAAAGAATTCTTAGCTGCTCTTTAAGCCTCCTTATGCTTGTTTGTTTCATCTATGGATTAATATGCTAGTTTACAAATAAGATTCATGGAAATACCTGCTTATTTGAAGCTATCTAAACTCTATCTTGAAACCTCTCTTTGAAGTAATGCTTGCTAGGTTACGTCAAAGAGGTCTTGTTCTGATCTTTCCCTTTGTACATGCCTACCAGTTTACCTCAGAGTTCTTTGTAGCTTGATCAAAAATGTTTAATAGTTCCCTCTTTGATTGATTAAATTTATTGTGTCATCTTATATGTTTTCCAATTCTTAAGGTGAAATTACTAAAGTTAGATAAGATTTTCTTGCTTTCTTTGTTTTATTGAAATGTTTATCTTGGATATTTATTTGTTTAAGTATTGTCATTGAGTAAATGGTTTGCCCTATCTCATGATTAGTATCTTTTGCTTATCATATTTAAGACCTTCTTGTTTATGGGTATATGACAAAGGATACTTCACTTCCCTTTTCCCTACCTTTTCTTCCCCAACTTAATGTCCATTCCACTTCACTCATGACCTTAAGGATCTATTGACCACACTAGATTGGCCCTGTTATACACTTTGATTCATTATTGAGATACTCATGACTTTCATTGAATCCATAGCCCAATGATTTAAAGACCTCTCACTCCACCTATTCTATCTTTTCATCTTACCCAACCAAAACAATGAACAAACCCTACACTTAACAACTAGCCTAAAATCAACCATCTAAAGCAAACACGAACACATTATCTGCAAACAATAGAGAGAACCCTCTCTGAGTCCAGGAAGGCTAGGTCCTAGGACTCCAAAGACTGATTTCATGTTACCCTATGCATTTGGTCTACCAATATGCCAAGTCACGGGACCCCAACAAAACGACCCAACGAAGTCTAGTGCCCACCGTTCGAACGGTTCTATTATCAATTGTGGTTGCAGTGGAATTTCGTCTGCCTGACCTAGGCGGCCCATTCTTTGGTAGCTATCGCAGGCTTGGAATTTTTTTTTCGCGTCTTTGAAGATCGTGGGCCAATTATAACCCAATTGTAATACTTTGTGTCCCATTCTGCGATTTGAGAAATGCCTGACACATGGTTCATCATGACAGGCCCGTAGGATGACATAGATTTCGTCCTATCTGATGCATCTGTGTATGTGCATGTCGGCCCCCATATGGAAGAGATATCCACCGATCTAGGAGAATCTTACGCTGCGTTGTACAATCAGTTTTCGTTCTCTTGATGTTAAATGTCTAGGCATTTTTCCCACTGCCAAGTAATTTTCCACGTCTGCATACGATGGCATTTTTACTGCTACCGCAAAGAGATGTTCGTCAAGAAACTGATCATCGACTGTTAGCGTGTCATCCATCTTTGGAACCCTAGACAGGAAATCTGTGACCACGTTTTCCTTTCATGGACAGTCCTTGATAGTTATATCAAATTCCTACAATAGCAGCAACCGATGAGTTATTCTTCCATTCATGATTAGTGTATTTGCTAAATATCTAATGGAAAACTGATTAGTATACAGGATTACTTGATAGCCAGGAATATAATGTCTAAATTTATCAATAGAATAAATGATAGCTAGGAACTCCTTTTCAGTCACTTTATAATTTAATTCGGCAGAAGTGAGGTTTTTGCTAATATAATAAATAACATAGGGTTGTTTGTCTTCTTCTTGGGCAAGGACTGCCCCTATTGATCTGTTAGATGCATCTGAAGAGATGTGAAAAGGTAACTTCTAGTTAGGCCCTCACAGAATTGGTGCTGTCGAGACTAGTTTCTTTAAATATTCAAAAGCGGTGTCACATTTATCATTCTAGTGGAATTCAACGTTTCTAGTTAATGCATACAAAGGTGCAACTATTTGTGAGAAATTATTTATAAATCTGCGATAATATCCTGCATATCCCAAAAAACTGCGTACCTTCGTCTGCATACAAGGTGTGGCTAATAGAAGGATTACCTCTATTTTTGCTGGATCTACCTGTATTCCAGCTGCAGAGATGTAGTGTCATAGGATCACTCCCTCGGTCATCATCATGTGACATTTTTCATTTCTTAAGCATAACCTAGTGGAAATACATCATTCCAACACCTTTTCTAGAATTTCTAATGCTTGAATAAAGTCCTCACCATATGGGTTGAAGTCATCCATATAAATTTAAAGTCCCTCATTTATTAATTCAGAAAAAATTCTGCTTACGACTCTTTGAAATGTTGCTAGGGCATTACATAGCCCAAATGGTAAAACCCTATAAGAAAAATTACCCCATGGGTAGGTAAAGGTCATCTTATCCTGGTCTTCGGGGGCTATCTAGATTTGATTGTAACCACTGAACCCGTCAAGAAAGGAAAAGAACTATTTCTCTTCCAATGTATCAAGGACCTGGTCAATAAAAGGGAGGGGGAAGTGGTCTTTCTGTGTTGCTTTATTCAGTTCTCTATAGTCCACACAGACTCTCCATTTCCCATTATTTTTAGGGACGCCCACCAGAGGGGAGACCCATTTGCTGTCTGAAATAGGATGAATGAAATTTACATCCAGTAGTTTTTGCAGCTCCTCTTTTACAATATATTTTAAGTGTGGCTTTAGCCTTCACTGAGGTTGTCTAATGGGTCGAACTTCCTTATCAGTATAGATGTGATGGGTGCATAGCTGAGGATCTAAGCCCTTCATGTCTGGGTAGTCCCAAGAAAATGCCCCTTGATACTTCTGAAGAAATTTTATGAGCCTTTGCTTTTGGTTACCATCCAAATTTCCATTGATATTTAGAATCTTCCTTGGCTCAATCTCAATGGGTATTCTGTTACACACAACGGTTGTGGGAATATATTGATACTCAAGGTCTGTCAAGGGGTCCTCTTGAACTTCATCTTCAAGGACTGTTTTCAACATTTGGCATTTAAATTTTCAGACGTGGGTGGCTGACTCATAAAATTATTGATTACATCGTCTTCAGTTTGATCCTTAAATTCAAGGGCTTCCACTAATGTCAGAGGTGGATGAATGTTTTGCTCCCAATATGTATATGGATGCTTGTGAATTTTTACTATGGGTAAGCTTGGTTTGGTAGGTGGATAAATAATGATATTTTTTATGGAATCTCCTTTAGTGATGGTCATGCTGCCTATTCGGCAACCTATGTAAGCATCAGTTGTTGCCAACCAAGGTCGCCCAAGAATCAATGGGTGCCCGTCCATCCTGTTCTTTGGATTAATAACTAAGAAATTAGCTAGATATTACCATGAGTCTACAGAGACAAGGATGTCCTGCACTATTCCTTCTGGTCTGATAACATACCTGTTAGCAAGTTACAGTAGCGTAGCTGTGGGTTCTAAAGCTAATATGCATATTTTTTCACAGGTTCCTATAGTTAGGATGTTAATGGTCACCCCTAAGTCGACCAATGTGTTTGGAAAGGAGTGGCCAGAGATTTTCACAGTTACTATGGGATTTCCTGGGTCTTTATATTTCACAGGCGGTTCCTTACCCAGTAATAATTCAGATAACGCCCCTACTACATGAATGGTGGGTACATCCTTTGTCTTTTTTACTTGATTTTTTCCAGATAGCTCTTTAATTTTTCTGGAATAGATGGGAATGTCTTGTATGGCTCGAAGAAGAGGTATTTTGACACAAAGGTTTCTTAACTCCACCCAGGATGTCAAAATCTAGAGAGATTATTGGTCTAGGCAGAGTTAATATTTCAGGGAATGGAGGTGGAGGCACCCCAAGCTCTTTAGGCCTCCCTTGGTCAACTGTTTCCTTCTCTTGTCCTACCTCTGTTTTCATTATATTTTCTTGGATAGGTTCCGTTGAAGTTCCAGGTTTAGATTGAGGTGGGCTCATGAATTTTTTTGGTGAGATAGTACGTTCTGATCTCAACCTTAGTTCATTGCATTGCCTTTGTTGAGTGTTAGGGTTTGGATCTTCTATAATATGAATTAGCTGAACTGGTCTATTATTGGGATTAGGATTGGGTTGGGCTAGTAATTAAGGACGTATGATAGGCTGAGGGTTGTGCTGGACTAGGCATGGAGCTGGAAGTGTAGGTTGATTCTAGACCCCTTCTCCCATTGGTAGGTTGGCCATTCCCAAGGGTCGCTACAAATTTTGGGGCCAATTGGTTTGAGAAGGGGATGCTGGCCACTGGGCTTGATATGGAACGTTTTGCCAATAAGGGGGAGAACAAGGAAAGCTTTGCCAATTATTCCCTGATGAGGGCTGTGTTGGCTAGGGTGGTATAGGAAACGACTGGTTCGGCCAAGTGGAAAAATGGTTTTGATTCTGCCAAGCTACTACATGGTTTTTCTAGTTAAACTGCGAAGAAGAAAATAATTGAGGCAGGTCTTGAGGCATACCTGGTCGTGCCTGCCATTGTCGACACTCATTCATTAGGTAGACTGGTTCTGTCTTTTCCTCTGCTTCCTTGTAAACTTCTTTCAGTCTTGGGAGTGAAGGGAAATGGTCCATGGTATGGTCCTTAGTGCAGATAGCACAGGTCTGAACCATGTCTAAGGGGCATTCCCTTTGGTTATGCTTCTTCCAACAACATGGGCAAAAGACGGCCAAGTTCTGCTCCGCTATAACTTGATTCTGCTTGGCTTTTAAGACATCAAGCTATGTTGTCAAAGTACCTAAAATTTTAGTTTTGAAGTCTTCCAAAAGATTACCAAACTTTGCTCTGGTTACGTTTCCACCAGACTGATTGAGATCTTTCTTTGTCGAGTCTCGCCCAAGCGGCCTATTTTGTGTACTGCCTTGAGAGCACCTGATACAGAGAAAAATAATGTCATCATATTCTTCTTGATAAATGTCCCCTCTTCCCTTTATATTGAGTGTTTCAACCCATTCTTCTTTCATTCCCTTAATTATTGTTGCTTTCAGGATATCTTTGGATAATGCAGTATATGGGGACCTTTGCAGATTATACTGAAATATTTCAAGATACTCTTCTAATGTCTCGTTGTCTTTTGTAGACATATTGAATATTTCATCTTTTAATTCTTGAGTTCGGTAATAATCTTGATATTTAGTTAGAAAAATGTTCTTCATTTGGTCCCAGTTGTTGATGGTTCCCCCACCAAGTCCCATGAACCAGCGTAATGCCGCCCCCTTCAAAGTAGAGGGGAATAATTTTTGTTTATGAGGATTAGTGGTATAGTCGTATCCCCTACATAAGACCGTGAACTCAAATAAAAATGCATCAGGATCTTCCAAGTTCAACCCATGGAAGGTGGGGATGTTTTTCAGGGGAATGGATTTCATAGGGGCGTTAGCAGCATGGTCAACAATGGGGTATTCCAATGTCTACGTCTACCTTTGATTCTGGTTTTGATTATTTTCCATTTGATTAAAGATATGCCAGTATTCTTCGGGGATTTCTTCTTCAGGAGGCGTGATCTTAGCGGGATTGGGTGATGAGTGGGGAGGAGGCTTTACAACACTCCCTCGATCTGAAATACCAAGTGTCTTGATTTTGAACACCTTTTTGGGGGATTCAGGCTCTAGAGCCCCTAATTGTATTGCCCCACTAGTTTCTCCTTCTCCTTCTTGTAGATTGCAAGAACCTCCCTCTCTCGAAGGGTCAGTACCTATGTGTTCAATAGTCTGGAGGCTTTTTTCAGACCCTTCAGTTTCATTGTGAATCTTGGCATGGGCTACAGATGGTGAGGCTACTGCCTAAGGGAGAGTAGTAGGAATTTGAGTGGGAATGATTCTGGGTCCTACAGATGCCTGGAATTCAGCTTTCTTAATGATTTCGTCTATATATGTTATTCTTCCAAGGATCACGATTCCCTTGGATTTTGGGGATTTTTGTGGATAATTTCGATTTGTTTCTATCTTTTTCTTCCTAGCCATAAAACAAGAGCACCTATTCTACTAGTATTTGCACAAATTGTTGAGAAGCGGGATAGGGAGCAAGTGTTTTTCTTGCCGGTACGCAGGTTCTTACCTCTCGTTTTTAATACCCAATTCTTCACAGCAATAGAGAAATATAAATAAATTACATCACTCTTAACACTCTCCCCGACAACAGCGCCAAAAATGTCAGTTCACAAAGGTGGCTTATTATAGGCAACCTCTAAGCTCCTCATTCAATTGTCAACCCATGGTAAGTCTTCTTATTTCAAGAGTGTAAGCACAATATATGCAAGTGAGATCGAACGATAATTACTCTACATTGCTTATGAAAAGGATTATCTAATTCTTGAAGTTCAATCAACTTAAAGAGAAATGAAATGGTATAATTTAGCTAACTACTCTGTCTAGCTCATAAGGAGGGAAACCTATGATTGAAAAACATAACGATGAATTGAAAAACAACCTGAATGAATTGAACAACAATCTAAATGAATTGAACAACAATCTGAATGAATTGAATCAACAATTACTTATATAATTTTGCAATGGAATTCTTTTTTCAAACTAACTAATTGATATCTTTCTGTAATTAATCATCAATTGGACACCTTATTGTACTGAGGGAACAATCTAATTCTTAGAGATAGATAACATTGAACAATAGTTACTCTAAGATTCATAAAGCGTCTGTAATGGTGTTAGGAGAAAATGAAAACATCTAACAATGATAAAGCATTACTGTAAACCAGAAAGCACGAATGCTAAACTATTATGATGAAAGAGAAACTGTAACCTCATGTGTTTCTATTTTATCGAGTGGAAAGGGAATTCACAAACTGCATCAGATAACTAGACATCAATTCTGTAACTAACACACAACACGGAAATTGGCAAGGAAACTCCCAAGGGCTGGGCCCAAACCACCAAAAGTTCTAACGCAATGAAAAAATCAAAAGATGATTGTTCAAAACATCAAAAATCTTTATTAAATTGAAAGATATTACAGGGATACAACTGAATGATTCTGTCTTGATACATTGATTACAGAAGAAAATTCCTATTCAAGTCACCTATCTAGTTCATCCTCGGTCCTTTTAAAGGCGTTTTCACGAAATGGGATGGTATTTTCCAAATGACAGCCCACTTCTCATGGCTATCGTTTGGGTTCTCGGGTTTGGATCCGTCTTTCTTCCTTCTGTCGATTTTTGGAAGTCACTGAGATTCCATGAGTCTCTATATGTCAGCTGTCTTTCGTTTAATGTCGGTTCAGCTACTCTGATTTCTTGTACACAGAGATACAATAAGTCAAATTTCTGTTATAAAACGTTCCTTTTGTTGTTAGCCCAATTGTCCTAATTTCCAAAAATCTTCTTTTTCTTTATTGTTAAGATGAGGAAGAATTCCTAAAAATGTATCACAATTTGAAGTAATCATAGGGTGAAAACATACCTTAATTTCGGTCCAACAACTGCAATGGTGCTATATCATCACCTATAGTATGTTTCTCTCTCATATGCGATCCATGTCCCTTCTCAATTGTACTAAACTTCTTGTAAGGAACCACATTTTCTTTCTCGCCTGCATCTTCAGGTCTTCCCTGCTTTGGTGGCCATATTCATTTAGCTTTCTCATTTCCTTTCAAATCACGTTTAGGCTCAACTTTGTGCTCTGAATTCTCATAACAATGCTTCAACTTTTGAATGGCCTTTTCTAGATATCTAGTCTCATCGAACTCAATCTCGTCTCTGTATGATACTGGAAGCCCACTAATGAATATCTTAACCTTGGCTTTCTCCTCCTTGAGGTAAGGCACATATCTCAACAACTCCAAGAACCTACTAGTATACTCATCATCTGTCATGGAACCCATTTGCAACTCATAAAACTCCCTAACTCTGGCATCATTATACCTCTCCAATAGTTACTTCTTCCAGAATAGCCTCTTGAACTCACTCCAAGTCAGTTCCTCCTTGTAAATACCCCTGACAATATTCACATCTTCCCACCAAATATCTGCTTCACCTTTGAGGCTGAATGTAGCTATTTTTTCTTTCATGATTTCTGAGCAATCATGAAACCTGAAGAACTTCCTCATACCAAGTAACCATTCTTTTGCTTTCTGTGATTTCTTCATCTCTCCATCAAATGTATGTGGTTTTCGTTGCTTAAAATCATTCGGAAAATTTCCCTTGCCACTCCTCCTGTAAGGATGATATTGATGACGATCATAGTGCATGTCAGAACCAGAACTATAATAGAACCTGTGTCCATCACCTATCCTATTTGGAGTGTCCAAGAACCTACCATATCTAATTGTGTCATCTCTATCTGACTTGTGACTACCATGAGGCCTACTTCCATATGACCCGTTAGTCCCATCCTCTTATCCATAACTGATGCAAAGTGCTCCCTATTTCTACAACTCTAACAAAATTTGAAGTATTACTACATTGACCTATGCTTGCTTCTCTTGTGACTGTATGATTTTGTCATTTTCTGCCTTACAACTCCTTATTTCTTCCTTCAAGATTTTTAATGTGTCTGCTAAATTAGAAGAGTGCCCAACACCATGCTACTCATCTGATTCATATGGAGAATCTTTGTAGTCTACCATCTTTCTAGTCATCTTTGATTTCTTCCTGCATGGAATCTCATGTAATCTTAAACCAAATCACAATAAACCATCATACCTTAGCATAATTCATGGAGGATATCTCATCTGCAAGATCAAATAATCATCGTCATACATGTATAGACATAATTATTACAACATATAGACTTAAAAAACATAGGTGTATCAACACATTAAAATCATTCTAACTACAGCTCAGTCATCATTGCATGACCATATCATCTACATGTCATGACCTCATGCATGAAAACATCAACCATACCAATGTGCGCTTGACAACATGTAAGCACCTAACATGTATAACCATTCATACACTCATGACAACACATTTCACAACAACACCATAAAATCTCCCATGACGACATTACTGCCACCATGAATGACACCATAAGGATGCAACAAGTACATAGACCAATGTGTGAGAAACATATATGAAAGCAACAAAAATACATGACCAACACACCGCCAATCTAGCCCGAGGGGTGAACCATGCTATAATACCATATATAATGCAACACCTCCCTCACATCTACCCAAGTAACCATCCAACCAGGGTAAACATGAGATGAGGGATAGTTATGAGTAGAGTTAACCTCCTAGGTGACCTTAAGGAAATGGAGTTGACAACAAACCTTACTGACTTCCCTCAGGTGTCACAGGAACCTCCAAGAGTAAGCCAACCCCTCCAGGTGTCCATCCCTGAGCTCACCTTGAATTTTAACTAGATTTTACCCCCATTCCAAGGCATCAGTGCGATTGGAACCTCCTAGTCACTCCCATAGGTCTACATGAATGCCACTAGGGACTAAATTACCTAGTGTTGTGCCAATGACTACGGATTTTAAGGCTAGATTCTAGGGCTGGGGCTAGAACTCTTCCCAAAAATTCTTGAAACTTTCAAAAATCATAAATTACACAAGGAAAATGATTGTAAACCAAAAAATGACTCCAGGATTAGGCCTGACCATCCCCAACTAGGACTGAAATTCTTTCAAACACTTGGCAACAATGCAATCTACAAGTCATGAATACAATACTAACCATAAGGGATTAAAAATTTACATGAAACTTATCAAGAAGGATCATTGTCCTCTCTTATTAGTTGTCTTATCATTAATTATGTATTGCATCCATTGTTCTTTCAGTTACAAGTAAAAACATGAAATGAACCATGAAAAGAACCAGTCGCATAACCATGCTTATAACCAACATATAACCATAGAAATAAACATAAGATAACAACCATTAAGTCCACATAAATACAAGTACAAAAGAAATAGATATTAGCATTTCATTAAACTTAGGAAAGAGCAAACCAAGTTCGGGACTTCCACATACCACCCGAACATATACATGGTTGAACCAAATATTTATTTTAGTCAGTCACCCCCATGCCATATTCCAAGCATGAATGTGGGATCTCATGGATAAACAAATCCAAAAAAAACCAAGGGAATCCAGAGGTTAAACCACCTCCACCCTCACCATACCGTGATCTCACCTAAAACAGCACCGAGATCACAACATCGAATTGAGCTTGGAATGCCTCTAGATCTCATCACCATCCTTGAGGTATTTTTCATCTCCTTGTCTCTAGGATTTACTGCAATCCAAACCAGATCAGCAGGCCCTTACTGAGACACCACCCTCAATATTTACTGTGTGTCCCACCAAAACTGGTCAAGGGATTCCTAGGGCTTTAGGAATGAACCTGGGACAACCTCCGCCCCAGATTCCAAAACCATCCAGAAATTCCAAAGCTCAAAGCTGAGAACAATCCCATGAAACCATGGCTATCCATAAAAAGGAAAGGCAAGGTTGAAAACCATTTTTGAAACTCGAAAAAACCATGCCACCAACAAAAAAATAATCGAATACCAATATGCACATACCATGAATTTCAAAATCATCTATGAAATCATACATGCAATATGTTACTTGAAAGCATTCCAACTAAATCTGCTTAACCCTTCTCTTCCTTGCTTGATCTTTGCTTTTCTTTCTTTTCCTTGTCATTCTTTTGCTTTTTTTTTTTTTTTTTGGTCCAATGCTGAAATGATCCAAGAAAACTGTAAGTGTCTAAGAGTGTGAGATAGAGAAATAGAGAGAGAGATCCAAAAATGAACTAACAAAATTTACACTAGAAAGAGGTACCAACTGCTCCTCAAAAGCCTTTTTATCAATTAGGCCTCTATTTTCTTCATTTCCCTTATTTCCTTCATTTTCCTCCTCACATGCAACATGTGATATTTCACCTTGCTTTTCTCCTAGTTTCCTTTATTTTCATAAATAAATGTGCCCAAAATACCTTTTCATTTTTTAATGCCTTAGCCATTGCCTTGGCCAATTTACCCTTGGCCATAAACACATCCAGTGATGCCCACTAGGATATATTTTCCTAGCATTCAACTTGGAATAAGTGTCCCTTAACTGTGGTCTTATTTTTTCCTTTATCAACTTTTATTACATGAAATTTTAGCCTGGGTCTATTACACTTATAGTCAAATAAAGTAGAAGGCTTTTAAATCTGTTGGGGTCCTGTGATTTAGCAGATTGGCACACTAAATGACAAGGAAACATCAAAACCACTTTGGAATCCTAGGATCTAGCCTTCCTGGATTCAGAGAGGGATCTCTCTGTATGTTTTTTCAAAGGATATGTCTTTAGGGTTTATGATATGATATTAGGCTAGTTATGAAGTACAAAGAAGTATGTTTGTTTTTTTTGGTTGGGAATCATTAAAAGAGAAGGTCATGTGAAGTGAAGAAGGAAATAAGTGGAAGGATGTTTCAGCATGGGAAGATAGGTCAAAAACCGGTGCTAAACCATTGGGCTATGGAGTCATAAAAGGGTTTACTTGCACTACAATTATTCAAGGGTTTTCATAGAGCAAGTCATCTATATCAAAAGATATTTTAAGTTAAGTTGATGGTATGGAACATTAAGGAATGAGGTGAAAGAAGAAACATGTAAGAAAATAAAGGGCAGCCTAAGATCAGGTAAGGAATTTTAACCTATCCTGCTTTGACATACTCTTAGGAACAAAAAACATATAATAAAACCAAGGGCAATCTAAGATCAGGTAAGGACTTTTAACCTAGCCTTCTTTTGACATGCACTCAAGGGAAAAAACATGTAATATAAACATAAAAAGCAACCTAATATCAGGCAAGGGCTTTTAACCTAGCTTGCTTTTGGCACACTTTTAAGGGAAATTTCCAAAACATCTGTTGAAGACTAAACAAGGGACAGAGCTAACCATAAAATTCCTTGATTAAGACTCTTCTTAGCATGTAGTGAAAATATCATTCAAGAACAATAACTGAAGTTCTACTAGCAAATACATGGGCTCACCAACATTCCTTGAGTGGTTATACTCTATTGAAATCATTCCCAAACACACATCTAGAAGAAAACATAAAGATAAAGATTTATCAGTGAGAGATAGGGTACTTTGCAGTAAATCCTACTTTATATTTGTTGTTTTTTATCAGAGAATATGAACACAGTGAAAACATAAGGAGAATAACAATTATAGTGAGGATAACATCACCAATGATTTAGATCAGGATCCAGTGAATCTGCTTGTCTATTGATGTACAAAACTAGTTACAAAATTTGAGCCCAATAGCTTTTTACAGTCCAATGATTTTCTTCCCAGCCTAATATATTAAAAATACTCAGAAAATCTTACTCAATAACAGTTCAGACAATTAACAATTTTCCAACCTTTTACAATGAGTTTTCTGTAGATAATTATAGGTGAAAAGAGGAAGAGTGTTTAAGGAAGTGGTCTTAAATATCATTTAAGGTAGAATAGATCTACATTGAATGCTTCACTCTGCTCAATAAACACTGCATTAACTACTTAAACCATTCCGTAGTTTTTCATTGACTTGAGGCACATCTGGTAGGTTGGTAATAACTCCCTGAGGTGACTTTTGGAGATATCTTCTGACTGAAGTAACTCTGACTTAGCTTCTGGGATAAGTTAGGTGAAAAATTTGGTTATAAGGCCACCCATGCCTTTATAATAAATGTTCTGACAGTTTTGGAGTGTTTTCTTTTTATAGTAACTATTGACCAGTCTGTGTAGTGAAGAGCGGGCTACAGGTGGCTTCGAACATTTGGGAGGAAAATGACTATGCTGTGATGCTATATTCGAGGATGTATTTGGACTAATCCTTCTTTAATCTCATCGATAACTATGTTTTTAGGCCTGATTGTTCTTTTTTCCTTTTAAATCATCTTTAACCTTTAAACCTATAGATTAAGCCTTTACCTTCGATTTAATGCTTGACCCTTTGGCTTCATCTTTAACATTCTTTACTGATCTATTGTTGCCGTGTGCAAGGGTTTCATTGGTGCACTGGAGGGTTTTATTAACTAACCAGTTCTTATGAGGCACTGAATAAAGACTTGAAAGCCATGAATCTCCCCTTTTTCATTTAAAACCCCAAGGATTGTCATCCTAGGGGGTTTTTGCCACTGGTCTGGCTGTGGAGGACATTTTAATGCTCGGGCTACCTTTAAAACCTACAAACAGACCAAAAACCATTATATAAAACATGCAAGGGAGGGTTGGAATACTTTGGAGGCTCGGAGGTGGGAGAAAGGGCAGTTCAGAGGCAAAAATGTATGTAGGAGAAGGAAAAACCCTGATGGATAGGTGTAAACTGGGTTTAAATTCGATTTTGGCGCAAGAATGTGGATAGGTGGTTTTGCGAAACCACGAATGGTTTTCACACACGAAATGAGTGGTTAGTGGTTTACACCCGAACGAATGTGATATCATCCATTGGGTGACACGTGTCCTCCCAATACTGCCGATTTTTCTTCCAAGCTGCGCATCGGGGAGGTTTTGGTGGTCAGAGTGTGTCAACCATCCGATCTGGGGGGATGCAGATCGATGGCAGAGAGGGAGCGTGAAGGAATGAAGTTAATCGATGGATAGGGCGGTGGAGGACAGGTGTCGAGCAGCAATTGGGAGATGACCTATGAGTGGAAGGTGGGGCAATGATGACGTGTACAACTTTGTCGTATAGCGGATATGTTTATGGGCTGGGTTTGGAATGGGAGGCTTAACGAGAACCGTTGGATTTCAAAGATCGATGACAGAGATATGTTATCGGGGAGAATGGATAAAGGAGTTCGGGGAATGATGAACGCCTGATGGCCATCGGATCAGACTTGATCGACGGTGGAGATTCGATCGTGAGATCGCATCGGCAGGAGGGAAAGGGGAAGTGTAACTAAGGGAAGAGATGCGACTTGCTGATGTCGATGGGGGCTAAGGGTAGGTGCTGGGGCACGGTCCCGTGGAGAGATAAGGTGTCCAGGGGCTATAGTAACGAGGACTGCGGACTAATGCCTGGTCACGGGCACCTGGACACATGGAGAAACGAGAAGAAGATCTTAAACCCTCAAGGGATCGCATTGGCAGGGGAAGAGACTAGGAACGAGGAAAATTGGGAATGCCGATGCGCGATGGCGATGGGGGATAACGCCTGGTTGTGGACATTTAGTCACATGATGGAGAAGGGAGGGGGGCTTAAGCCTAGGGGCTTGAGGCCTATATTTGATAAAGGTCGGGAATAGGCCTAAAAGAGTGAATTTTTAAACCTTTTTCAGTAGTTCCAACAGATTAAAAAAGGTGTTTTAAACCATAATAAAGAGGTTTAAAGGTTTAAGGAGAGTTTTTAATGGGAGAATGAGGAAAATTAAAGGGGAAAAGGGGTCTTTTTAGAGGAAAAATGGGTGATTAGGCTAGGCAAACATGGATGAAAAGTGGGTGAAATTGGATTTATGGAATGATGGAAAATGGCTTCATAACAGTTTTCTTTGGATATCAGCAGGACTTTCTTTGAGGGATTTTTGTGGGAAGAGCAGAGGCTTCAAGAAGTCACAGATTTTGCATGAAATTTGTTTCTTGAAGACTAAAAGACCTTTTTTAACCATCTTTGCATATATCAAAATTATGTATGGCTAACAATGACTCCAACTTGGGGATGGCATCTCCTTGGAGGTGTCAAGAACCTTAGAAATTTATCTCTGAAATGAAGACCTGTGCATTATCCTTGACAACCTTTTCTTCTTTGATCATGTTGCTTTAAAAAGATGATCAATATTACATCAAACAGAATGATTTAGTCCCCAAACAACTACCTACACAACCTACCTTCCTAACATTTTTTCTTCATAAGGTGCACTTGGACTTGCAAACCTTTGACATCAACGTTTTATTCTTTTGAAAATAGGAAGAACTAATATAAACCTACCCTTATTTCTCCTTGAGTTCAGATTAAACAGTTGAACTCAAAAATTCTGTACCTAACTACTATCTGCCAGGATTAAACTGTCTAACAGATTTCATTCTCTACATTCTAAAGCAGAAATTGAAAACACAGGCAAACTAGGATTAACTTGTTTAATTTGTTGTGATGGATATGGCATAAAAAAACTAGCTGCACATAGACCTTTATTTGCAGAATAGTAGAACAAAACTTGGAAGGCTTGAAGATATGAAAACAATGAGAGTTCTTCCTTCTTTCTTTCAGCTCTGGTCTTGATCTTTTTTGAGCTGTCTTCTTCTTCTTTAACTGGTTCAAGTTTTCAGCATATTAGAACTAGTCTTTTTCCTCTCTTTGGCTCAGGTTTTGAGCTTGTTAGAGCCATATTTCTTTTGTTTCCTTGGTTCAGATTTTGAGCATATTAGAAAAAATTATTTTTCTATCCTAATCTAATCTACTGATAAGCCAAGATTAAACTGTTTGGAAAATCTGATTCACTAACCTATCAACAGTAAATTGAAATCTATCTAGTCATGATTTGTCTGTATGACTAAATAGCAGTGCTTTCTTTCAAGTAGTGGAATTTAGGCTTGCACACGTTCAGATTTTCTTTCTTTTTGGTACGGGGCTATACCTTTCTTCTTTTATATCTTCCCTCTTTTCTCTTTTCTATTTTTTGTATTTTTTCTCTCTCTCTTTTAAAAAAAAAAAAATCAAAACAGAAAGCAAAAAACTAGCTACATGCTCACAAGCTGAGCTTTATTGACATTTCTACCTACCCTAATCTAACTTAGAAGTATTTACATGTTTAGTTGATGAATTCTCTTTTCCAATACATCCAGTCAATCAGACAGTTCCATGAATGGTCTTTGCTGATCTCTTTGAGCATGCTAGATAAACAAGGCCACTCCCATCTCACTTGTTCTTTAGCAGCAATGCTAAAAAAAATTGTTGCATTTGGTGATACACTGCTTATGAAAACGTTTATCCCTTCTTAAAATGTCTTCAAAAAATGAGTGAAGGGGTCTTAAAATAATGCTTGGTTGGGAGTATTAGACAGGTAATTTTCAACCAGGATCATTTTTTCTTCCATTGGATCAAGGAAAAGATTCTTTTGAGAAAGAAAATCTTCCTCATCTTCATTGTGATTTGAATTGGAGGAATCATCATATATTGCAATGTTATAGTCCTGGTATGTTTTGATTCTGTGGACTATACCCTGTGAAGAGACCATCATATTCTTGAGCATGGGCATATTTTATTACCTCAACCTTTTCAGGAGAAGATTCTTTATATTCATCGTGCTCAAGAAATTCTTCATTGTTTTCCTCCTCAACCTTTGAGCTGAAAGATTGCTGATTCCCAATCATGTAAAAACCATTTTTGATGAATTGGATTGATTGATTGCTGCCTTCAAGCTGATTATAGTGAATTTCATGATACCAATCAATAGTTGGTTGCCCTCCATGATTAGTTTCTGCTTGAAATTCATCATCATCATCATACTGATCAAAAATTGGAAAATCATTAGTATTAAAAATTTCACCAATCAAGCATGTTGGGTTATCAGTTTGTCTTTGTTTAAACTGATATACAAATTTAATTTTCTATTTTAAGACAAGAAGGTTTAGAAGGTAGATGAGAAAGAGTGTTTGTTTTATAAAAAATTTCAGAGGTTGGATTTTTATTGATAATCTGATCGATTTTTTCTTCTGTCAAAGGGGAAGATGTTCTTGTTTTTCTTTGAGCAGAAGTACAACAGTTCCCTTTCTCTTGTGTTAACTGATTTTGAGGTTGGATGTCTTCTTGAGCCTCTTCTAGTGAATCAGTACTTGTGCTTGCAGGGAAAACTCAAGGATTTTCTATTGTTTCCTGATCTAATTATGTTTCAAACAACTCCTCATGATTGTTATGATACTCGATTTGAATACAAGGTTCATGGGTTGTTTCTTCCTCATTATCAGGATGCCACTCTTCTTGTGTAATCTAAAATGAGTTGTACCATAGAGGGAAAGTCCCTATATGTGCTGGGTCTCCTTCCACTTCAGATTTTGCGTTTTCTAAGTGGTTACTTGTTTCCTCAAAGCACTGCTCACTATTACTATTTGCATTTTGTTCGTAAAGATCTCTTAATAGCAAAACACAAGTTGTAGGTAGGCAATCAGGAATTTCCTGACAACCTTCCTCATTTTTTTCTATGTAATCTCACTCATCATACATATTTTGTTGGTTGTTTATGTTTTTTAGTGGTTGAGTTTGTCGATGATCAGGAGAAAACATGGGTTGCTATGGATAATCAACATTTATATCAGCCTCATGCATATCCAATCTTTCATCAGGTATGTACAAAATTTTGTTGGTTGTATATCAAAACATCTCTAGCTTTGACTCTAAAGAAGTTATTTTCTCATGAGCTGCTTTGTCTTTTCTTATTTCTCCTAACCTTCTCTCTCTTTCTAGTATGTTGAATTCCACATTAATTTCCATATTCTGCATTTGTTCCAGGTTTGAAGGGTTTCTTTCTCTTATCTGGAATTCCAACTCAGGGTCAAAAGTACTTGGGTAGTGCAAGAGAGCCCACCCTAAAGGTGGTTTTATCCTAGTAGGCATTGCATTGTATACCTTATTGAACCTCGCTGAAAAGTTTTGCACTGTCTCTCCTGGTTGTCTTTTTAAATTCTTGTATCCCTCTATGATTAGAATTTCATTTCCCCTGATCGACTACCTTTCTAAGAAGACTTGAGTAAATTGATGAAAATTGATAATTCTTGCAGCTGGAAGGTCCTTAAACCAACTCTTAATTTTTCCTTGTAATGATAAATCGAACATTCTAATATGCACATCATCTTCTTCTATTTCAGGGAGGTCAAGTACATCCTCAAGATTTTGAATGTGTTTTTCAGCGGTAACTTTTGAGCTTTCTCCATCAAATCCGGGTAGTTTATCTGCAAGATTTGCAGGGAGGGCTTGGAAGATAGGAGGAAAAATCAGAGGTTTGTATCTTTCTAGGACCTTTGTGGGTATAGGTAGCGTAGAAAGAGATTTATGGCTGTTTGAGGTTTTTTCAAGAAAAAGAAGGGTAGCATGAGGCTCATGTTTCACTAGATCTTCCGCAGGTGATTCTGGGGTAAGCACAGGTGCATAAGACTGATTATGGTATAAAATTTGAGGCTTAGCTTTTTGATGCTTGAGATCCTTCCAATGATACATGTAGATCTCATCAGAGTATCCTTGATTAGGCTTAAAGCAGGATAGAACATACCTATAGATAAAAATAATAATTTATGGAATCCAACTTAGGCCTAAATGCTTTTTCTTTCTAGGATGCCTGGTCATGTTTCAGGTTCTTCCTCCAGTGGAGTCTTTAGGTCTATTGGGAGTTGTGGAGTCGCCAAGTGGAGGATTTCAAAATTTTGAGATGAGTTTCAGTCCACCATCGGCCATTGAGTACCAATTTGAGGGTGTTGTTGGTCTTCTCAGCTCTTAAGGATATAGGAAATGTGATCCACTTAGAATTTTCCCCAGTGGAGTCATCATTATGTTGGCGATCATGGTGGAATTATGAGGGATAAACAAAGAAGACTTACCAAAACCTTTCAATATTCCCCAGCGGAGTCGCCATTATGTTGGGCTCCTGTGATTTAGCAGATTGGCATACTAAATGAGAAGGCAACATCAGAACCACTTTGGAATCCTAGGATCTAGCCTTCCTGGATTCAGAGAGGGATCTCTCTATATGTGTTTTCAAAGGACATGTCTTTAGGGCTTATGATATGATATTAGGCTAGTTATGAAGTACAAAGGAGTTTGCTTGTTTGTTTTTGGTTGGGAATCATTAAAAGAGAAGGTCATGTGAAGTGAAGAAGGAAATAAGTGGAAGGATGTTTTAGCATGGGAAGATAGGTAAAAAAATGGTGCAAAACCGTTGGGCTATGGAGTCATAAAAGGGTTTACTTGCACAACAATTATTCAAGGGTTTTCATATGGCAAGTCATCTATATCAGAATATCTTTTAAGTTAAGTTGATGGTATGGACCATTAAGGAATGAGGTGAAAGAAGAAACATGTAAGAAAACAAAGGGCAGCCTAAGATCAGGTAAGGACTTTTAACCTATCCTGCTTTGACATTCTCTTAGGAAAATAAAACATATAATAAAACAAAGGGAAATCTAAGATCAAGTAAGGAATTTTAACCTAGCCTAATTTTGACATGCACTCAAGGGAAAAAACATGTAAGATAAACATAAAAAGCAACCTAAGATCAGGCAAGAGCTTTTAACCTAGCCTGCTTTTGGCACACTTTTAAGGGAAATTTTCAAAACATCTGTTTAAGACTAAACAAGGGACAGGGCTAACCATAAACTTCCTTGATTAAGACTCTTCTTAGCATGTAGTGAAAATATCATTCAAGAACAATAACTCAAGTTCTACTTAGCAAAGACATGGGCTCACCAACATTCCTTGAGTGGTTATACTCTATTGAAATCATTCCCAAACACACATCTAGAAGAAAAACTAAAGATAAAGATTTATCAGTGAGAGATAGGGTACTTTGCAGTAAATCCTACTCTATATTTGTTGTTCTTAATCAAAGAATATGAACACAGTGAAAACATAAAGAGAATAACAATTACATTGAGTATAACATCACCAATGATTTAGATCAGGATCTAGTGAATCTGTTTGTCTATTGATGTGCAAAACTAGTTACAAAATTTGAGTTCAGTAGCTTTTTACAGTCCAATGCTTTTCTTCCCAGCCTACTATATTACAACTACTCAGAAACTCTTACTCAATAACAGTTCAGACAATTAACAATTTTCCAACCTTTTACAATGAGTTTTCTGTGGATACTTATAGGTGAAAAGAGGAAGAGTGTTGAAGGAAGTGGTCTTAATGATCATTTAAGGAAAAATAGATGTGCATCAAATGCTTCACTCTGCTCAATAAACACTGCATTAGAGACATAATATTAGAGAAGTGCTGGAGGTTATAAAACACCTGCATAACATCAATAGGGATGAAGGATACAAGATTAGTAATAGTTGGTGACCTCTTATTAAACAGATTTTCTCCCTAGGTTCATCCTCATCCAGGGTATAATGTTGCAGGTATACTTCTCCCTCCTTTTTTAGTTATCTATTTTAGGGCCATGTTTGCTCAGAAACTCTTATTAGGCCACTTACTCATAATAATTATTTTCATTAATTAATTTTTATTCTATAAAAATTAATTATTATTATTATTTATTATGAGTAAAGTTAAGCTTATTAAAAATTAAAATTTAAATGTAACTCTTATTATAGTCTTAAGATTAAATTTTATTAGGAATTAATTAATATGAAAGAAAAATAATTTAATAAATTAATTAATATTAGAATTAACAGTAATTATTATTTCAGGGATATTATAAATTTAATTAGGTTTAAGAATTTAAAATTCCTTAGGAATTAATTGAAATGAAATTGTTAGACTCCGTCTTCTCAAGTCCTCTGTCAGAGTCCAATTCAGATATAAATGGCTAAAGTCTCGGTCAATATAACAAAATAATGTCACCAACGCATCGCCATTTAGATGTTTGGTAAAGCTTGTTTTCGTATCGTTTCAACAACACTTTATGTGCTAGGAGAAGGACCAGTAGTCGCTATACCGAATGCCATCAATGAGAATGATCTTTCAAACCCTGCTTTGAAGAAGAAATCATCAACATGTTTGGTAATAAATAGGTAAGTGGTCAAATATTTCAAATTTATAGTTCTTCAAAGGCACCAGCCTTCAAGCATCCTTTAAAAGACAACAAAGCGTCATTAGTTCAAGACTAAGAAACATGGAAAAGCCAAAGCAAAGCATTGTATTAATAGACCAAATGTCAAAACAAGTCAAAAGACATAGAGTATACAAATTTAAAAGTAACTGACGTGATGGAGATCAGATTATATGTAAACTTGGCAAACAACTACTTGTAAAAAGAGCTGCACAGTAAGTCAAATTCGTGTTTGGAGGCTAAAGACAAGCAGTAATCAAGCGACAGTATTTTGTTTTGTTAAATCACTCAAGGAAGCACCACCGTATAGCGCGTACCATTTCTATAGATTGTTGTAAATTAGTAAACGTAGAGCGTATCGCATATAACAAGACCAGATATTGTGTGTCGGCCTAGGCGCGCTCTCACCTGTGCATATATGCAGGTAATTCGCAGCACTGGAGAGGTGTTATAATGGTCATAAAGATACCCTGTTATGCGTAGGTGAATGGTACTTTTGGGACCTTGAGCAGCCCTAGAGGGCGATTGTCAATTGAAATTGTTCACTTTCTGACACCAATGAAGGACGGGATACATTTCTTGTGTATTCTAGTGCTCACATCCTTCGTATTTCGAACGATATGTCACAACTATATTGGACCGACAACGAGGAGAGGCGATTACGATGCCTTCTACGACGATAAAACATTTTAAACGATGATGAGTTCAAAGATTCATGCCTGCTACAAAGTCACAGAAAACAACCTTGAACGAATAGAAGAATACAAAGAGGTTTCGAAATATGAGAATCCTTTCAAAGTTGAAATTATGAACCGTTCGAGGACAAAACAATAATAGCAGGCGCGGTGATGGGTGGACCAATGCAGATCTTTTGTTGCACACATCTTCAACATTGCCCTTGTTATGTGAAAGCTTTTGCTTGTCTCAAGGCTTCTCGCATTCATCGGGAGACAAATCGCATCATGGAAAGTCTAAGGAAGGGTCCAGGATTTACACGATTCCAAAGTTGAAAGAATATTCACATGTGCTTAGAAGAAGTTAAGAACGTGACTGCTGTGGTTGTGGGACCGACCAAATTTTTTCATCCACTAGTTTTGGTGAAGCCATGCTTTCAATTGCGGTACAAGAATCTACAATAATTTATGAATTTTATATTTAATGAATACAAAAATAGGTTAACATTTAGGTGATAACCTAAACATGTTCAATATGCAACTTCCGAAAAATCAAAGGCAACAATTACAAAGAAAACATGTTTGTATTTATGTTGAGAAATGATTCGTCTAAGTTTTAATTTTCCATTGCTTTGATGTTTGAACACAGAGTATCAATAACAGAATCACTATCATATGTATTATTGATTTTTAGTTTGCACCAACGAACTTAGTGGTGTCAATTTGGCTTAATTAAGTCACCAGTATTTTCAACAGATGATGCAGCATCTTTGTGAAGAATTCATGATCAAAGATGTAGTAATAAGAGGTGTCGATTTTCTGACAATATTCATATGAAATATTCGTTTTTACATTTGAACTAGAGTTAACACCATGCTCTATAACACTTAGATCCAGGCGAAGAGTCACATTAGTTTAAGCTTTTGGTGACCTAAATCTTAATCTTTATTAACGTAATAAAAGTCACTTCCACGTAGTTTACTGCTACTTGAAAGTCGGCGATAGAATTAAAGTAAAAACTCAAATTAAACGATTATCAACACGTTATAAGAATAGGATTAAATTTATTATGAATTCGTATTTTAATTCATACCAACCATTTTAACATTTAAAGGTAAACGCGTATGTACTTAGGCGCTATTGCACCATTTGGGTATCTTATTCAACATCTCAGAGGAAGATGGAACGAGTTCTCCGCAGACACTTGTCATGATATTTTGGGGAGGATGTGATATAATGGTAATGGGAGGAATAAAACAAAGCTGTAAATAGACCACTATCCCGAAGAAGGAACCAACCATATCTATTTTTGGTCTTCAAGCCATTTCCGTAGGAGTGCACCAGACGTCTTTATTCATCACCATCAAATTGTATTTTAGCAGAAGAATAAGAGTTTATTCTATCACTTAAAGTCGATTGGTTATTAGTTTATTTGTTTAATAATGATAAAACAAATTCCTTGTCTTGGGGTCGATGGTTTTCCCCTAGCAGAGTTTATTTAATGTATTGAAAATCATAAGTAAAAGGTGAGAGAGTTCTGAGAGCTAGTGTAGGAGAGAACAAGAGCTTCATTGTACAGATTTTACGTAGATTTTACTGAAGAGACATGTACTGCTTTTTTGGAGATCTAGGTTTTTAAATTTAACATTTGTGTCCTCTTTGTTTGTTATGTAGCTCGTTATGTGTTCATGCTGTTTCCATGATCGTTTCATTTGAACAAATGAAGTGTTGTTGCAGAATTACAATTTATATGCTCGCCTTTTGGTTTGTTCATATTTTTGGATGTTTTTCTCATGGATACATGATTCTATCCCATGTTTCTTTGTTAACTCTTACTGCATAGCTCCAACCATTCTATTTAATTTCTTCAAATTTTGATGTTAAATCTTCGCTTATCTTCGCCTTTAGAGATAACTGTGTTTTTGATTATATTTTCTTTCCTGCTCGTCGTTTTCGAAGTTCTATTACCACCTCAAGAAAACCTCATTTACTAAAACCCTTTTTCATCGCTTTACTAGCTCAAGATCAGTTTTTTTCTTATCGGGTCATCTCGTAGCCATTGAACAATTTTTCACCCAGTTGCCCAGAGATAGTGCCCGTCCTTCCTCGTCAGAAATAGTTACCAGGCTAAGGTTGTTGATGTTGCCCCAGTTTTGCCTTCGTACCGGTGGCGAATTTACGCTAACATAGAAGACCACAACGAAGATGGTTTGTCATGATGACAACATTTGTAGATTGTTCGCTCAAAGGCAGAAATCGTTGCAGACTGGCGTCGGCGGCAGGCAATGTATTACGCATACGTCAAACTACCCTAACACCTCCAGGCCCCTTTATCCAGATATCTCTTCCAAAGGTTTCACCGATCCATTCATGCAATGGTGTGGTATGTGGAAAACCCCCGCATCAAGTCGAGAAGACAAAGTAGAAATTGTTAGTGTATATTGAAATTAATGAAGAATTTTTCGTCTTGTTTCAATGTTTGAAATCTCCAAAGCCCTCTGAAACTAAAACAGTTTCTGCGAGTTAGTTGTTGAAACTTGAAAGGAGATTCAATGTTTAGATGAGAATATATGATTTCCAAGACCCTAAAGTTTTTTCCAAATCATTCAAACAAGATATCATAGAATGGCCCACAAGCAGTTTACATGATGGGCAGTACCTAGTATGCACGCGTAGTTAAACAACAGTCCAAATGCCTGCGGATCCTAATAAGTACGTTATGGACACATTTTTCAGTTTGATTTCGATAGATTCTAAATGGTGATGCCTTTTCCAAAGTGATCTTTATTACGCATGAAGGGCTGCCGTTAATTACATCGTTGATTCCACATTTCTCATGATTATTTTCGTGTTTGTTTGAATGGTTAATCTCGTATTTCGTGATTATTCGACTATTGTTTGGCAGCAGATAGGTAGACTAGAATAACAAGCAACGGCAAAAGGCGATTGCCCGCTTATTGCGCTTAGTTTGAGCTTTGCTGTTGGAATTTTTCAAATCATTTTGTACGGGCTATTATTGCTGACTGCGATTCCACAAGACAATGATGGAGGTAATCATCAGCTTCTCCAAAGCTCATATTCAGCTCAAGAAGCAGAATGCTTATCCCTGATTGAGCTACCGTTAGACTACCTTCTCAAGTCCTCTCACGAGTCCAATCTGTAGAATACAAAGTCTCAACAATATGGCTGTGCTAATGCTGAAAAATCCTTCACTCCACCTGCTACTTAGATGTTTTAGGTCGTTTTCTATCGTTTCAATAACACTATAAAGTTAGGAGAAGTGACCAAGATCAAGTATATCAGAATGCTGTCACGAGAATTAATTTTTCAAACCCTGTTGAAGAAGAATTATCAAATATGTTTTGGTAATAAATAGTAAGTGGTCAAAATATTTGGAATTTTATAGTTCTTTCATTGGCACCAACAAGATCCCTAAAGACAACAAGCAATAGTCCAAGATCTCGTGAAATCATGGAAAATAAAGCAAAGCATTGTATGAATAGACTAAAATAAATGTCAAAACATTATAGAGTGTTGTTAAACAAATTAAAAAGTAACTGATGGATGATGCGCTTCATAAGTAAACTTGGTAAAATAATCTCATTTGCAAAAGAGTTGTACATAAGTCAAATTGCAGGTTTTGGAGGCCATAGATGTTGAAGACCTGCTGTGGTGGTTTTGAGTTTTAGCGACCACTCAAGGCGAGTACCAATTGGCGAGCATCTACTTGGCAGATTAGTTATAAAATTGCAAACGAGAGCATTTCACTTCGCAGGTGAGCGACCTGCTGCATAAACATCACTCATGATATTAAAAGTCAGCCTAGGCTATTTCACTGGTGCATATATGGTAGGTATCCACATAATTGAGTAATATGTTATAACACAAAGACACTTGTTATGTGAGTAGTGAATGGTGCCTTTTTGGGACTGTTTATATTTTCAGAGTGGCGATTGTCAATTGAAATTGTTCACATTTGACACCAATGAAGGACGGACATATTTTGGCATTTGTGCTTCACATCTCAGGGGAGTTTCTCTGAAATGGGAGTATGGTCGAAACTATGTGGCTGGGACCGTACAACTCGAGGGAGAGGATTACGCATGCTTTACGACGATGTTACTCAATGTTAGATGAACAAAAGATTCATGCTCATGTTGGCGAAAGTCATTATGAAAAACAACCTTAACGAATAGAAGTACTGCCAGCAGTTTGGAATGTTCTGCCGAGAACTTTTCAAAGTTGAAATTATAACAAGAACCGCTTCGAGATAAAACAATAACAAAGAAGGACAGTATCCACTGTAGATTCGTCGTGGCCACACATCCCAATACGTTCATGAAAGCTACACCCATGAAGCTTCAAAGACCTTACTCGTAGAGGCAAACTCGTACGAGTCTGCTAAAGGGTCTATATGGATGCATACCCGTATTCAAAAAGCGAAAGAATATCTACAAAAGCAGAAGAAGCTAAGAAATGCGGATTGCGGTTGTGGACCAATCAAGAACTTTTTTCATCCACTTAGCCTCCGGTAGTTGCTTTACCTCATGGTACAAGAATTCATACATTGATGAATTTTATACTTAGCTGAATACAGAAGAGGGACACATTAGGTGATAAATTTAAACATGTTCAATATAAACTCGAAAATCAGTATGCGCACTAATTACAAAGAAATATGTTTGTATTTGAGGTTTAGAAACAGTGATTTGTCTTGCTTCATGAATTGGTTCAGGAATCGCTTTGATGTTTGAACATAGAAAGTATCATACAGAATTACCATTGCGCTTGCTGATTTTTGGGTTTTGGTATCGCAATGAATCTTGTAGTTTCTTTGACTGGTCAATTTGTTTTAATATTTTCAACAGATGATGCACATACTTTTGCAAGGAATTCAGATCAAAGATGAGAAGGAGGTGTCGATTTTCTTATGACAGTATATGAAATATTCGCCATTTGAACTAGAGTTGTCAACTATGTTCTAGAAACACTTGGGAGATCTAGAGACATATAAAGAGTCATATGATTAGTTTAAGTCTTTCTTTGTGACCTAATGTAATCTTTGTTAACGAATAAAAGTCGAAGCCCATTTATTATTGCTACTTATAAATTCATGATAAATTGTTAAAACTCAAATTAAACGGGGAGATTACCGAATACGAGAAGAATAGATTAAATTTTATTTATAACTCCGTATTTTCCTAACTAAAGGGCCAACGATTTCCGCATTATCTGGGGCGTAAACGTGTATGGCATTTTCCTAGGTGGTACTATCGGGACCATTTGGGCATTCTATTCAACATCTCATGCGATGGAACGGCCCTCCGGCAGTAGACACTGTCATGATATTTGGGAGATGGCATAATGGTAATGATACTGAAGTTGTGTGTTAACAGACCACTATCCTGCTAAAGGAAAATCAATTTGCTAGTCTATTTGGTCTGCCATATTTTAAAGTGCCTCCACATACGGTTCATCACTATCAAATGACCAGAAAGCAGGTGAAGTATAGCCGCCATTTCATTCTTCTCTGTGAAAGCTGATTGGTTATTAGTTTTATTTGTTTAATAAATAATAAAACAAATTCCTTGTCTTGGGGGTCGAAGGTTTCTCTCAGCAGTAGTTTATTTAATGCATTAAAAATCATACAGTTGTAGAGAGTTTCAGAGCTAGTGTAGGAGAGAAACGAGCCATTGTGTCAGATGGACAGAGATTTTAATGAAGAGATACGCCTTCTTTTTTTTTTGGAGATTTCGGCTTGAAAATTTAACATTTGTGTCCTCTTTGCTTCCATATAAGAAACGTTATGTGTTCATGTTGTTTCATGATCAAGCTCATTCGAATAAATGAAGTGTTAAGGTAGAATTATACTTATGGCGTTCACTTAAGCTTGTTCATATTTGATGCGTTTTTCTCGTTTGACAAGGATTCGTCCTTCACAGTTCTTTGTCAACTCTCTTCAAAGAAATTCAACCATTCCATTTAATTTCAAATTTGATAAATAACTTTGCTTATCCTCAACAAAGGAGATAATCATGTTTTTGATTACATTGCTCGTCGTTTTTTGCCCTGTTGTTTCGGTATAAAACCCCATTTACCAAAACCTTTTCATCGGGCCATTTATTTAAGATTGAAGTCGTTTATCGTCATTTTACGCTGACACCTTTTTCACCGAAAGGTCTTAGTGAGTTCTTTTCCCTGCCCTCGTAGGGGTTAGCGAGGCTACAGTTGGTTTACGTTGCCTTTCGAGTTTCTTTCAATTGCATGTAATCAGCCGCTTAACATAGGGTGAAGACTATGTTAATGGGAAGATGGCTTGGTCGTTGATGACAATGATTTGTAGATTTGTCTCGTTCGTTACAGAAATTGTTAAGTATCTGATGCCGACAGACAGCCGACACATATGGTCAAAATCTTTACCTTGCCAGACCAGCTTTATCCAGAGATTCCGAAGGTCATCGACCATTCACGCAATGTAGGCAGGCAAACCCGACCAAGTCGTAGAGAAGATGCTATAAATTGGTTAGCAAGATATTGAAATTGTAATGTTGTCTTAGCCATTGTTGAAAATTCCAAACTTTCTGAAACTAAAACAAGCTGCGAGTTAGTTGTTGAAAACTTGAAAAGGAGATTCAATGTTGAGATGAGTATTCAGTCATATGATTTAAGACCCTAAAAAGTTCTTGAAATCCTTCTCATTCGAAACAAGATATCATAGAATGCATTTACAACAGCTTATATTGACAACAGGTACCGAAGTATGCATCAAGGTAGTTAAAAGTAGCCACGAGTCCACCAGATCCCATTATGAAGCATGGACACATTTTCAGCTTGATTGATAGATCAAATGTATTTTCTGTGCTTTATCTATTATTGTGTACATGATGCCATCAATTACATTTGATCCGTGAAGTATTTCAAGCGATCATTTCGGTGTTTAGTTGAATGGTTAATCCGGCATTTCAACATTATCTTGATCTATTGTTATGTTGTAGTAGGTAGATTCGTGAATAGTCAGGCGCCTGCAAAGGTGATTTTCGTTCGCCATCAGCTAGTTTGAGTTTGCCAAGTCAATTTTTCAAACGCTTCAGCTAGTTTTTGCCATTGTTGACTGCGATTCCATAGCCTAATGGATGGAGGCACCGCCTTCTTCTCCTAAAGCTCTCACTTGAACAAGAAGCAACGCCATCCCCATTGAGCTAATGTTAGACTCTCGTTTTCTCAAGTCCTCCGCCGTAGTCCCAATTCAGATAGGTAGCTGTCAAAGTCTCAGTTCAATATACAGGCCAATGACAAACAGCTTTCACCCACTGCTACTTAGATGTTTGCAAAGCTTGTTTTCAGAATGTTTCAATAACACTTGCAGGCTAGGAGAAGGACCAGTAGCTGTTTATATCAGGAATGCCATCAATGAGAAATTGATTCTTCTTCAAAACCCTGTTTTGAAGAAGAAATCATCAAATATTGTTTGGTAATAAATAGGTAAGTGGTCAAAATATTTCAAATTTTATAGTTCTTCAGTGGCACCAGCTTCAAGCATCCCTGCAAAAGACAACAAAGTGTCATTAGTCCAAGATTCAGAAAAGCATGGAAAAGCCAAAGCAAAGCATTGTATTAATAGACCAAATGTCAAAATGTCAAAAACATTATAGAGTGGGTTGTTAAACAAATTTAAAAAGTAATCTGATTTGATGAGATATGTATTTCATATGCAAACTTGGCAAACAATCTCATTTGCAAAAGAGCTGCAAGGCAGAAGTCAAATTCGTGTGTTTGGAGGCCAAAGACAAGTTGCAGAATCGTTGACAGGGTTTTGGAGCTCGAGCGACCCACCTGGGCGCGAGCGACCCACCTGGGCGCGAGCGACCCACCTGGGCAGAGCGACCCACTCGGGCGTTTTGCACAGTGCAATTTACAACATGAGCGACCCACTCAGAGGTGAGCGACCCACAGAGCAACAGCACCCAGGATATTGTGTGTCAGCTAGGGCGGCGTCCTCACTGGTGCATATATGGTAGGTAATTCGCGATAATTCGGAGGTGTTATAATGGTTGCAAAGATACACTTGTTATGCAGAGGTGAATGGTACTCTTTGGGACCTGTCGAGGCCTCTAGAGGGCGATTGTCAATTGAAATTGTTCACATTTGACACCAATGAAGGACGTGATACATTTTGGCATTCTAGTGCTCACATCCTTGGGGAGTCTCTTGAAATGGAGTATGGCTGCAAACTATGTATTGGACCCTGTACAACTCGAGGAGAGGGATTTTATTACGATGCCTTCTACGACGATGTTACCTTAAACGATGATGAGTTCAAAAAGATTCATGCCCAAGCTACAAAAGCTGCTATGGAAAAACAACCTTTTGAACGAATAGAAGTATCAAGGCAGCAGGCTCTTGAAATGTTCGCTGAGAATCCTTTCAAAGTTGAAATTATAAAGGAACTGCCTGAGGATAAAACAATAACAGTGTACAGATGTGGACCACTGGTAGATCTTTGTCGTGGGCCACACATCCCCAATACGTCTCATGTGAAAGCTTTTGCTTGTCTCAAGGCTTCAGCATCTTACTGGAGAGGCAAATCAGATCGTGAAAGTCTACAAAGGGTCTATGGGATTTCATACCCAGATTCCAAAAAGTTGAAAGAATATCTTACACAGTTAGAAGAAGCTAAGAAACGTGATCACACGGTTGTGGGACTGAATCAAGAACTTTTCTTTTTTCATCCACTTAGCCCTGGTAGTTGCTTCTTTTTACCTCATGGTACAAGAATCTACAATACATTGATGAATTTTATACGCAATGAATACAGGAAGAGGGGTTACCACGAGGTGATAACTCCAAACATGTTCAATATGCAACTCTGGGAAAAATCAGGGCATGCAGCTAATTACAAAGAAAACATGTTTGTATTTGAGGTTGAGAAATAGGGATTTGGTCTTAAGCCTATGAATTGTCCAGGGCACTGTTTGATGTTTGAACATAGAGTGCGATCATACAGAGAATTACCATTGCGCTTGGCTGATTTTGGGGTTGCATCGCAGACTTAGTGGTGCCTTGGTGGGCTGACTCGTGTTCGACGATTTCAACAGGATGATGCACATATCTTTTGCAAGGAATCTCAGATCAAAGATGAGGTTGGAGGTGTGCTGGATTTCTTACAGTATGCATATGAAATATTCGGCTTTACATTTGAACTAGAGTTGTCAACTATGCCTGAGAAACACTTGGGAGATCTAGACACATGGCAAAGAGCTGAGGCAGCATTAGCTGAAGCCTTTCTTTGGTGACTCCAACGGAATCTTTGTCAATTGTATTAAAAGTCAGTTCCATTTAGTTTTTATTTCCACGGTGAAAAGTCAAGGATAGAATTAAAGTAAAAACCCAAATTAAAACGTAGATTACCGAACACAGCAGAAGAATAGGATTAAATTTCCTATTTATAACTCCAGATTTCCTAATTCGAAGGGCCAACGCATTTCCAGAACATTTGGGGGCAGAAACGTGCAAAGTGGCATTTCCTAGGTGGCAGTCATTGCACCATTTGGGCATTCGATTCAACATCTGTGGCAGCATGGAAACGAGCCCTCTGCAGAGACACTTGTCATGATATTTTGGGAGGATGGTATAATGGTAATGGGAGTGAATAAAAGTCAAAAGCTAAATAGACCACTATCCCAGCAAGGAAATCGAATTCGTTGGTCTATTTTTGGGTCTTCAAGCTACATTTCAGAAAGTGCAGCTCCAGATTTTGCCTATTCATCAGTCATCAAACAGATTCGAGTAGAAGAAGGAGCGCTATTCTATCTTCAGAAAAGCTGATTGGTTATTAGTTTTATTTGTTTAATAATGATAAAACAAATTCCTTGTCTTGGGGTCGATGGTTTTCCCCTAGCAGAGTTTATTTAATGTATTGAAAATCATTTTGTAAAGGAAGAGAGAGTTCTGAGAGCTAGTGTAGGAGAAAATTAGAGTTTATTTGTATAGTCTTAGACAGAGATTTTAATGAAAATACCCAGCGCTGGCTTCTGAGATTCCTGTGGCTTGAAATTTAACATTTGTGTCCTCTTTTGTTTCATATGTAGCCTGTTATGTGTTCATGTCATTTCATGATCATTTCCAATTGAAAAAATGAAGTGTTAAGGTAGAATTCATATTTGGTATGCTCTGCCTTTAAATTTGTTCATATTTAATGTTTTCTTCTGTTCGACAAGGATTCATCCTCTATGCCCTTGTCAGCTCCTCAGCAGTCTTGCCATTCCATTTAATCTCAATTTGATGTTAGATTTTCTTGCCTACCTTGCCTCAGGAGACAATCTGTGTTTTTTATTACATTTCTCTGTTTAAGCTGTTCTTTGCTTCACACAGCCCAGAAACCCCATCATTTTATCAAAAAACCCTTTCATATCAGTTTACTAGCCTAAGATCAGCATTTATTATCGGTTATCTCAGCCCCTTTGAAGATCCTTTGCTGAGTTTGACCCGGAGAGAGCCCTCTCCTGTCCTCGTAGGGCTAGCTACGAGGCTGAGCTTGGTTTGATGTTGCCTCGAACCTCGCCTTCTTCAGCCTGAGGCAGATTCGAGCGCTAACATAGTGGCGACCATACTGGGAACGATCTTTCCCCGGTAAAGAATAAGAAATTTGCAGATCTGATGCTGATGGTGGACAGCAGTCAGACACATATGAAGGCTGAAACATTCACCCGGCGACTCCAGCTCGATCCAGAGATTCCAGTGCCCTCTGATCCACTCATGCAATGGTAGGGTATGTGGCAAACCCTGCACTTTCTGAAGCTGTAGAAGATGTGAGAAATTCGTTAGCGGATTTTGAAATTAATGAGCAATTTGTCCGTGTCTTGCTTCAATGTTTGAAATCTCCAAAGTTTCCTCTTGAAACTAAAACTAGGTTCTGTGAGTTAATTGTTGAAAAGTTTGAGAAGGAGATTCAATATTTAGATGAGCAAATCCAGTCATATGATTTCCAAGACCCTAAAAGGTTTTTGGAAATCCTTCCTCCATCGAAACAAGAAATCATAGAATTGCCTACAGATGTTTACATTGACAGTGTGCAGCTGGAAGTATGCATCACAGAGTTGGGGCAGCCAACAGAGTCCAGCTTCCGTGATCCTATTGCGGCATACATGGACACATTTTTCAGTCTGATTGATAGATCAGGCTGTATTTTCCGTGACCAGGCTCAGTACGTGCATGAAGGGCTCCCAGCAATTGTATCTGTGACCTGGTGGAAGCATTCTCAAGCGGCATCATTCTCAGGTTTACTTGAATGGTTAATCTGGCATTTCAGTATTACCTGATCTATTATTTTTGCAGCAGAGTAGGGTAGATTTTGTAAATAAATAAGCAGCCAAAGGGCAGCATCTTGTTCCAGTTTATTGCAGTTCTAGTTTGAGGTTTGCCAAGTTAGTTTTTCAAATCATTTCAGTCAGTTTTCAGTTAATAAGTTGATCATGATTCCATAGCCCAATGGATAGAGGCACTGTCTGCTCTCCCAAAGCTCTGTGGTTCTTGGCACCTCCATGAAGCGGCAGCTGCCATCCCCATTGGAGCCAATGTTAGACTCCGTCTTCTCAAAGTCTTCTGTCAGAGTCCAATTCAGATAGGTCGCTGTCAAAGTCTCAGTTCAATATACAGGCCAATGCCAAACAGCTTTCACCCACTGCTACTTAGATGTTTGCAAAGCTTGTTTTCAAAATGTTTCAATAACACTTGCAGGCTAGGAGAAGGAACAGTAGCTGTTTATATCAGGAATGCCATCAATGAGAAATTGATTCTTCTTCAAAACCCTGTTTTGAAGAAGAAATCATCAAATATGTTTTGGTAATAAATAGGTAAGTGGTCAAAATATTTCAAATTTTATAGTTCTTCAGTGGCACCAGCTTCAAGCATCCCTGCAAAAGACAACAAAGTGTCATTAGTCCAAGATTCAGAAAAGCATGGAAAAGCCAAAGCAAAGCATTGTATTAATAGACCAAATGTCAAAATGTCAAAAACATTATAGAGTGGGTTGTTAAACAAATTTAAAAAGTAATCTGATTTGATGAGATATGTATTTCATATGCAAACTTGGCAAACAATCTCATTTGCAAAAGAGTTGCAAGGCAGAAGTCAAATTCGTGTGTTTGGAGGCCATAGACAAGTTGCAGAATCGTTGACAGGGTTTTGGAGCTCGAGCGACTCACCTGGGCGCGAGCGACCCACCTGGGCAGAGCGACCCACTTGGGTGATTTCCGCAGTGTAAAATTGCAACGAGAGCGACCCACTCAGAGGTGAGCGACCCACAGAGCAACATCACCCAGGATATTGTGTGTCAGCTAGGGCGGCGTCCTCACTGGTGCATATATGGTAGGTAATTCGCGACAATTCGGAGGTGTTATAATGGTTGCAAAGATACACTTGTTATGCAGAGGTGAATGGTACTCTTTGGGACCTGTCGAGGCCTCTAGAGGGCGATTGTCAATTGAAATTGTTCACATTTGACACCAATGAAGGGCGTGATACATTTTGGCATTCTAGTGCTCACATCCTTGAGGATTACTCTTGAAATGGAGTATGGTACCAAACTATGTATTGGACCACTGGCCACAACTCGAGGAGAGGATTTTATTACGATGCCTTCTCTGACGATGTTACAGCAAACGATGATGAGTTCAAAAGATTCATGCCCAAGCTACAAAAGCTGCTATGGAAAAACAAAGCTACAACCTTTTGAACGGAATACCAGATTCTATCCGACGGGCTCTTGAAATGTTCGCTGAGAATCCTTTCAAGGTTGAAATTATAAAGGAACTGCCTGAGGATAAAACAATAACAGTGTACAGATGTGGACCACTGGTAGATCTTTGTCGTGGGCCACACATCCCCAATACGTCTCATGTGAAAGCTTTTGCTTGTCTCAAGGCTTCAGCATCTTACTGGAGAGGCAAATCAGATCATGAAAGTCTACAAAGGGTCTATGGGATTTCATACCCAGATTCCAAAAGTTGAAAGAAAATCTTACACAGTTAGAAGAAGCTAAGAAACGTGATCACAGGGTTGTGAGACTGAATCAAGAACTTTTCTTTTTTCATCCACTTAGCCCTGGTAGTTGCTTCTTTTTACCTCATGGTACAAGAATCTACAATACATTGATGAATTTTATACGCAATGAATACAGGAAGAGGGGTTACCACGAGGTGATAACTCCAAACATGTTCAATATGCAACTCTGGGAAAAATCAGGGCATGCAGCTAATTACAAAGAAAACATGTTTGTGTTTGAGGTTGAGAAACAGGAATTTGGTCTTAAACCTATGAATTGTCCAGGGCACTGTTTGATGTTTGAACATAGAGTGCGATCATACAGAGAATTACCATTGCGCTTGGCTGATTTTGGGGTTTTGCATCGCAACGAACTTAGTGGTGCCTTGACTGGGCTGACTCGTGTTCGACGATTTCAACAGGATGATGCACATATCTTTTGCAAGGAATCTCAGATCAAAGATGAGGTTGGAGGTGTGCTGGATTTCTTACAGTATGCATATGAAATATTCGGCTTTACATTTGAACTAGAGTTGTCAACTATGCCTGAGAAACACTTGGGAGATCTAGACACATGGCAAAGAGCTGAGGCAGCATTAGCTGAAGCCTTTCTTTGGTGACTCCAACGGAATCTTTGTCAATTGTATTAAAAGTCAGTTCCATTTAGTTTTTATTGCCACGGTGAAAAGTCAAGGATAGAATTAAAGTAAAAACCCAAATTAAAAAGTGAATTCTAGAACACGACGGGGAAAATAGGATTAAATCTCCTATTTATAACTCGAGATTTCCTAATTCGAAGAGCCAACGCATTTCAGAAAGAACATTTGAGGCGACGGAGCGAAGTGGAATTTCTAGGTGGCGGTCATTTGCACCATTTGGGCATTCGATTCAACATCTGTGGCGGCATGAGCAGTGCCTCTAGAACACTTGTCATGATATTTTGGAGGATGGTACATAATGGTAATGGAAGTGAATAAAAGTCAAAAGCCAAATTTAAAAAACAGACCACTATCCCAGCAAGGAAATCGAATTTGTTGGTCTATTTTGGGTCTTCAAGCTGCGCTCCAGATTTTGCCTATTCATCAGTCATCAACAGATTCGAGTAGAAGAAGGAGCACTATTCTATCTTCAGGAAAGCTGATTGGTTTTTAGTTTTATTTGTTTAATAATGATAAAACAAATTCCTTGTCTTGGGGTCGATGGTTTTCCCCTAGCAGAGTTTATTTAATATATTGAAAATCATTTTGTAAGGTGTGGGAGAGAGTTCTGAGAGCTAGTGTAGGAGAAAAATAGAGTTTTATTGTACAGTTTTAGACAGAGATTTTAATGGAGAAGTATAGCTCTGTTTTCTGAGATTCCTGTGGCATGAGATTTAACATTTGTGTCGTCTTTTGTTTCATATGTAGCCTGTTATGTGTTTATGTCATTTCATGATCGTTTCCATTTGAACAAATGAAGTGTTAAGGTAGAATTCATAATTTATATGCTCTGCCTTTAAGTTTGTTCAAATTTAGTGTTTTCTTCTGTTTGACAAGGATTCATCTACTATGCCCTTGTCAACTTCTCAGCAGTTCAGCCATTCCATTTAATCTCAATTTGATGTTAATCTTCATGCTTACCTTGCCTCAGGAGATAATCTGTGTTTTTCATTTGATCTCTGTTCTTGCTGTCTTTGCCTCACACAGCCCAGAAAACCCCATCATTTATCAAAAAACCCTTTCATATCAGTTTACTAGCCTAAGATCAGTTTTTCTTATCGGTCATCTCAGATCCCATTGGACACCTTTCACCGAGTTGACCCGGAGAGAGCCCTCTCCTGTCCTCGTAGGGCTAGCTACGAGGCTAAGGTTGGTTTGATGTTGCCTCGAGTTTTGCCTCTTTCAGCTGTATGTTAACTTCCAGCTAACATAAATAAAAATTAAAAGCTAATAATTGGAAATTTATTAGGCTAACAACAATTCGATTAATTGAAATTATTGTAGTTAATTAATTATATAAATTTTAATAAATAAATATATATATATTTTTTTAATTACACACTTCATCGTCATTCTTATCATCACTATTATTCTTCAATATTTATACCTTGACTTTCATGACTCTTTTCTTCCTTTGCTATTTCGTTTCTTCGCCTTAAGATGATTCCTTGGGATTCAAGGCCACCCATTGTTTTATGACATTATGGAGAATCCGGTTTTTGCAACAACAAAACACCGTATTAACTACTTAGACCATTCGCAGTTTTTCGCGACTTGAGGTACATTTGGTAGGTTGGTAATAACCTCTTTAGGTGATCTTTGGAGATATTCTCAATCGTGAAAATTGAACAGCTCGAGTGTTAGGTGAAATTTAAGCAGTTTTTCTGCCCATGTTTTTATAATAACTCTGCTTTATAGCTGAGCGTTTTTGTATAGTAACCAACACCAGCCTGTAGGTGAAGAAAGGCTACAGGGTTTTCGCACGGAGGCGGACTGTTGTGATGTTGTATTCAGGCTGCCTTTTGCCTAACTTTTCTTACTCTCATCATAACCGTGGTTTTTGCGGGGGCTCCATTTTCCTTTTTCCTTTTAAACGTTTTTTAACCTTAAACTTAGATTAAGCCTTTACCTTGATTTAATTTCGACTCTTTGGTCACTCAATATCTCATCGAATTGCTAGTTACATGTGTAGGTTCATTAGGTGTCAGAGGGTTTATTAATTCAATCA
This sequence comes from Pinus albicaulis, assembly GCA_034641835.2. NCBI lineage: Eukaryota > Viridiplantae > Streptophyta > Pinopsida > Pinales > Pinaceae > Pinus > Pinus albicaulis. The sequence continues at coordinate 66,181 of JAXQQM020076110.1, forward strand.
GTGCTTATGATGTAACCTAATAAAGACTTGAGAAGCCACACACCTTCCTTTTTTTCATTTAAAACCCCAAGGATCATCATCTCCGGGGGTTTCCCCATCGGTTCTGCTGAGAACCTTAACGCTTTGGGTTACCTTTAAAACCTACAAACAGACCACAAACCATTATATAAAACCCTATGTAGGGAGTGGTGGACCCATGGATGTTCAAGGAGGATGGAAGGGCAAGTAAGGTGAGGGTGGCAGGGCTGCAGGCAGAGGAGGAAAACCCTGGCTAGACAGGTAAACCATGAATTGACCATGCGAGAATGTGATAGTGTTTTACAACCACAGAATGGTTTTCACGCATGAAATGTAGTGGTTAGTGTGGTTTACGTCGAATGAACACGATATCGTCAGCTTCTGGCGACAGTGTCCCTCCTATCACCACCCATTTTACAGTCTGGCCACGCGTCGAGGAGGTTTTATGTTCGAGGTATCAACCGTCTAATCGTAAGGATGGATATCGATGAAAGAGAGAGCGCAGAAGGAATGAAGCACTGGTGGATAGGGCGGGAGTGACAAAAGTCGAGCAGATTGGGAGATGACCTAGCGAGTGGTAAGCCAATGATGATGGTACAACTTTGTCGTGACAGCGGATATGTTTATGTAAGTGTGGTTTGGAATGGGAGTGCTTTACGAGAAACTGTCGGGATTTCAAAGACCCATTTACAGATACAAGCAAGAATTTACAATGAGTCTGGGAATGATGAAACGAAGATACCTTGGATCATACTTGATTGATGTGGAGCAAGAGATCCGATCACAGATCACATCGAAGGAGGGAAAGGGAACAGAAGAGAATGTGACTTGCCGATGTTGATAAATGGATAAGAGAAAACAAGGCACGATCCCTGGAGATATAGACCAGATAATAATGAGGGAATTGGACTAACACCCTATTACAAGTACTTGGGCTGAAGCGAAGAAATGAGCAAGATTCAAACCCTTGTGGGATCGTACCCAGTGGGAAAAGACCGGAAAAAGGAAATTGGGAACGCCGACAGCGATGGCTGTGGGGGTTAACGCTGTCGTGGACATTATTACATATATGTATAATAAGTTTGTGCTTAAAAGGTCACATTTGATAAAGGTCGTAAATATGCCTTAAAGAGTGATTTCTTGCCTTTTTAGCAAGCTGATAGACAAAGGTGTTTTTGAAATTATGAATAAAGATAAGTTTAATAGAGGAGTTTAATGGGATACCGATATATGGGGAATTTTTAGAGGAAAATAAGGATTAGTTAGAAAACATGGATGAAAAGGGTGAAAATGTGACGAGAAGGATGAAAATGGCTTCATAACAATGATATCACAGAATTTCTTGACATATTTTGTGAACAATGAGGCTTCAAGAAGTCACAGATTTTGCATGAAATTTTTTTCTTGAAGACTAAAAGACCTTTTTTAGCCATATTTGCATATATAAGAGTAATCAAAGTTGCATTTGTAGCCTTAAATATTCCTTACACATCGTGACTTTTGGAATATTCTGTATAATAGATTGTTACCCATGATACAACAATGGTAAGATTCTACGCTCCAACAATTGAGACCTGGACATTTTTGTTTTGAAAAGTACATTAGTACAAAAGAGACCTATTGTAATGTGATCAAACCTCTTACAAAGGCATCATCCTCACTTAAGAAATTAAGAGAAAATTAGTTGCAATCTAATTATGTTATTGACGTCCATCATTAAGACCGATAAAATTATCTAATGAAATGAATGAAGCCCTTTTATGTATCTTTAAATTTTTATGACCTTTTCATCTATGATATTCCAAATAGTATTTCGAATCCTAGATTGATAAGTAAAGTGATGGAAGAAATATTTTCTTGGTAAAGCTCAATAGAAGACAATTCGTCAGGACACAAGCAACTTTCTATAGCCCCAGAGTGGTCCGTTAATGCACGGTATTAAACCACGAACCTTTCTGCTAGGGTTAAAATGAAGAATAAAAGAACCTAATTTCTCCTTTGAGCAAGTATTATCCAATCTTTAGTGAATAGTTTTGATTTTACGATCCTTGCCTTCGCTACTTAGAAGTAACACTGTATTAACTCAAGAAAAGAAACAAGAAACATGACAAGATACACATGATTGTAAATACAAACTTCCTAATGACAAGGGGATATTAGAAGGTGAATAAATATCTAGACAAAAATGGAAAGTGAAACATACAACCGTGGCCTTGATGTTGAGTGGGGTATCCTTTTAGTATCGCCAAGTTCAAACTGCTCTCACAATCTCACTAATTGGAATGGCATCACAGATAGGATGTAAAGTGACCACGATTCGATAGACCAACCAATAGGTGGAATAGATCAGTCTGAAAATCCATGGTTACCGCTACGGACATCTCATAGTGGCTTCCTTTCACGAGGCGTCAAATCAATTTAAAATTGACCGAGAAAACATACTAAATATTCAAGGATCCATTTTGATAAAGAAAATGAACCATTTTACCAACAATATCCTAGAAACTACCTTGCTGGAATCAATTGGTAGTTTTAATTAACATCAATTTTTTAATTAATTTTGTTACCAAGTCATTTTTTCACAAATATGTCTTTAAATGTAAACATTCGAAAACCATTAGTTAAATCTTTATATTGGATTTTTATTTTGATGGTTCTATATCCATGATGGTTCAGATAGGTTGGTATATTAATAATTTTAAGGAGAAAAACAATGCTAGTATGATTATATTGAATGCACTAATAATAATGTTGAGTACTTCAAACGTCCAATGATTGTGTATAAAGAAATAGATCTCGACAAAATATCTTCAAGTGTTTGGATACTTTGAAATTGTTGTAAATAAGTGGAACACCACCGTTGTGTTTTTCCTTTACTTGGAGCATTATCAATCTTTTTCAACCACTTTCATATTTAAGTATTTAACATTTCTTCCCATCTTAATTTCAAAATGCTAGTTCACCTTTTCTGCTAATGTAGTATCTAGACTCATACCTTCGAGACTACAACGATAGGTTTTCCATTGAATTAATTTTTCACCATCTATTCTAGGACAATTTCACCACCGTGTGTTCAATGATGATAAAGACATTTTTGAAAGATTTTTTAACATTGAAGGATCATATGATGATCAAATAATTGATGAGATGAACACGTAGAGATAGCAACATAAAATCGATAAAAATTTTCACTAAATCTGGTTAAAATTGAAGATCTCCATGAATTAAAAGAAATATTTAAGAAGGTTACTAACTCAAAAATTCAAAGTTCAACTGTTAGTAATCACCAAACAGAAGAAAAGAGATATTAACGCCAGAACAATATCATGTAGAAACCTTCAATATTACATAAATGAATAATTTTTGGATGATTCAATTAATAAAACTCTTTCTACAGAGTCTATGGGGCCATAATGTAATCCTAATAATAAGCAATGTAATCCTGAACACCTAACAACAATAATTAAGGGCACAATAATAACAAATGAAGTTGCAATAATAACAATATAATAGCATCATCATAATAAGGGTTTATACCAGTGATAGTGAATCTACATGCCTTCAAAAGTGTTGTCTCTCAACACTTTATAATTCTAAGCCAGATAAAATTTTTCATCTCTGCTGCAGAATCTTCTGGTAAATGCCCACCAAGATACTCAAATTGGGATTCATTCGTAGTTGTTTAAAGTTCTTTCATGATCGCCAGTTCCAATATGATTTTTCTTCTCATCAAGTTCGCAATACCGTTGAACTTGAAGATCTTCACCTATAACCTTTCTTTAAGCATGAAACATGAAAATCGGATGTACTGCGAAGAAGTAAAAAGAAGTTTTTCCGCACTAGGACAAAGCAGTACCGAATATTTTGCAACACCTTGTAAGGACCATGTGTACTTTGGGCGATAATTATTATTCCCCTTGCTTTCACAGCTTGAGGACATTTGTTTAGTATGGTTAGTAAAATACCCAATCTCTCACATCAAAATCTCTTGCCACGATGTTGATTCCATTTCATTTATTTTGCACAACCAAAGTTATCCCTACAGTTGGGAGGAACTTCACGATGCTCATGTGATCTTCCAACGTTGAACCTTCGAATTTTCCTTAAAGATGATGTGATGGATGGTACGATATCCAAAGTGCTGGCAGCAATGGGGGTCATTTTTTAACAAGAAGATGGAAGGAAGTAAAGAACAATTACCGAAGAAGAGGTAACCACCGACCTAACAGTAATGAAGTTTATTAGATACAAAACAACGAAGATATCTCCAAACATTTATTTACTATCTCAAATAACTAATGATGAGGATGATAAGATGAGCTACAGAGTTAACGAGTACCTAAATAAGAAAATAATCATTCAAAAATTTAAGAAATGGGACCACACTACAATAAATCCTCAATGCAAGCACTGGCTCAAATGGTAGCAATCGATTACGCGAATGACAGATAATGCACAAAAGTGGGTACATTTGGTGGCACCATTAACTACTACCATGATGACACTTTTCTTTCCACTTAGGTAACCATGATAAAATCCATTGAAATTTCTCCAACGTGACTTGAATGGATAAAGGTTGTAGAAGTCCTGTCTTAATTTCACCACTTTATTTCATTGCAAGCCAAACATTACGACAAACTTTTAATATCGTATTTGGCGTCATCTCAAAAAATTCTTTCTTCACCCCTGCGTGGGTAAGTTTTTGTATCCTAGGTTCCATGAGAAGTGTAATCTGTAATAGAATTTTGTTTAGTTAATTTTAAAGATATAAGCACTGTAATTAATAAAGAACTTTTCCAACTAAATGTATCGTATGTACTAGGATCTTGTCACAACTTTGAATGAGTATCCACATCTTTGTCCTTCCATTCATCTTGCTTGACATTCAATCTGTTGATAATAGAATGGTACAAAGTAATGCTTCTAATCATTCTTTTCTTTTTGAGAGCATCTAAACAATATTCAAATTTTCTTTGTAGATTATTTCAAAGTCATAACTCAACATCTTTGTGACCATTTTTGTTGTTTTTCCGATTTATAGTCTATTCAGTGTTTAAGACTTTAACACATCAGTTTTACCTTGAAGTGTCTTCTAATAGTAAGTTCGCCATTTTTGTGGGTGCATGTAGTATTGCTAACATTTCTTCATAAATAGGTTTCTCAGAAATACTTTTCTTTGATTGGACGAATTTTCAAAAGTAATGTCCTCTTCCGCATTAAACCGCACCAATTCCATTTCCAGTGGGCATCATATCTTACCAACAAAGTATTTTCTTGTGAAGTCCGGTAACAGACCTGTGCGATAGCACATTGTTTTTTAAGATGTTCAAAGGCTCTTGTTGTTTTTTGCAGAGTCCATGAAATGTATCTTTCTTTCAATAATGTTGTTAGAGGTGCTTGTCTTCCATACCCCAACAACTTGCGACAATACCTCGTTAACTCGAGAAACTTTTAATCGCTTTATGGTTGTAAGAACTTTTGCATTCCTTAATGGCTTTAATTTTTGTTACAGTGGTCCACTTAACACTGTGAGACAACACGTGTGATATTCCACCTCTTGTACCTGAAGAAACATTTGGACTTTTTGCCATAATGTTTCTTCCGCAATAGCGTGAGCACTGTCAACATGTTCAACATGATCCTCTTCCAAGACCCACCGATTAGTATATCAAAAATACTAACACAATGCCAAGGAAGGGTTTAAAAATGTAACTATCAACCCTGAAATGTAGAAGGCATTGGTAAGGCTAAAGGCATGTACTAAAATTATAATGACCCTCATGAGTTCGTAATGTCATGGAATATCTTTCAGCTTCTATTCTAATTACAGACATCTCAATTTAAGATCCAATTGCTAAAATAAATTGCTCATGTAATTTATCCAATAATTCATCAATCACAATGGGAAATTGTCTTTAATGAGATTATTGAGCCCTTTATAATCCTAACACATTCTTCACGTGATCCATTCTTCAGTGTACCAATACCACAGAGCAGAGAAAGAACTTTGACTGGTTGAGTTACAATTACTTGCACATTTTCTGCAATCATATCAATTTTCGCTTCTTGGAAGAAGTGATATCTATAAGGTTCGACAAGCTTGAGTAAACACTGAATAAATGGAATAGCATGACTACGACTTAATAGGTGAGTCCTTGTTTCTAAACACTTTGGAATGATTGTCTAAGACTTGTTGAGACCGTAAAATAGATGATTTTGATGTTGAACTTTCTAGTACACTGTACCACGTCATCGTTTTTTGTAGGTGTTTTGTTTGACATTAGAGTTATTATCCTTCTCAGCTTCAATACCTTAATTAATTTTTCTAAAAATTAATAAAAGTTCTAAAATTGTGCCACCGTCTCTCAAAGATTAAAACTATTGTACTTATATAACATCGTAATTTCATAGGAATGAAAGTACTGGACCATTGGTCACATATTTCATGGTTAGCTTGATATTACTTTTCTGTGAGCAACTTTATAGTTTCTCCATTTGTAAACTATCACTATTATCTTTTGTGTCAATAGAAATACCATCTTGCTACCTTATACGAATAAATATGGTACACTAATCAATCAACACTATTCTTTCTTTCTTTATATGTCCTTTCTATCTTGAGAGCTGAGTGAGTGGCACCGCTGCCATTACACGATATGGTTTTATCTATTTCTTTTTCTCTAGGGGTGTCTCCTTGCATATCCCTGTTCATTTTCTTCTTCTTCACAATCTATGTAAAATACCCTTTCAGCACATTTATGGACTCTTGTGTATTTGTTATCACAATCGTAGTAAAAGCTCCTTTGTTCTTTTTTCTTCCTTAATTGTTGTGGTGTCAACTTCCTAGTTGTGAAATTTGTGCATAAACATCAGTTTTTTTATAGAATTGAGCAGTGTTTTCACGCTACACTTCACATTCAACTTTTTCACAACTCGAATGCCTTTCTCCAATGAATCAAACCAAAACGCAACTTCACATGTTATCTCAGCAAGCCTAGGAAGAGATCAATCGTGTTCTTTTGTAAGATCATTACCTTTATATTCACTTTGGAAGTCCAATGTGTTGCCTAATTAAACCTTTTTGTCGGAGATTTATCAATTGTAAAGAAGGTGTTTTCTTTTTATCCTATTAATGCTATCATTTTCTCCGTAAAATCGACCATGACAATTTTTTACGAGCAAAGCTATTGATACCATACAAATGTTTTGTTCTAAATGTGTTGCAATGCGCATTTTGTGTTTTGGTACGTTATGGAGATCAAATATTGCTCCACTTAGTGCATCTGTTACAAGATCTTTCCATCAAATCCCATGCCAGTTTTCTTTTCAAAATCCTCCATTTCATTTTTTGTTGCCTTTGCGAGAGTGAAAATCCCATTTGTTTTGTAATTTTGATAGATCACAAGAAAATTTCATCTTTCATAGCTGGTAGTAGAGCCTTTCCATGCTTACCGGTGCGAATTTTTTAGACATTTTAGAATCCAATATTGATATTATTCTACAAGATTCTTGAACTGATCTGAATGGATTTTTCAACAAGACTTGTGCAATTCGGAAAACACACACCTTACTAGTTTTTTAGGAGACCCATATTGAAATTGAATTATCTTCAGAATAAAATCTTTTCACATCAAATTTAGGCTCTGCTATAGCCCTCTCAAGCTTTTTCAAATGCCACAGTTCGACTCGATGATTTTCCAAGACAAGAAGAAGTCCAATTTCACAATGACCTAATTTGGATCAAGTTCAAGAGAGCGAATTTGTATGACTTGCCACGTAAGTCAATGTTGTCCTTTGTTCTGAAACGGAGTAGCGAAGAAACCACAAAGCCACATTTGTGACCACTTTACTGCATCAATCCAATCTTTCGTGAGAGAGTATTAGAACTTTTTCCTACGATCACCTCTTTGAGATGAAATTGTGAGCTTCCCAGCACTACTCTTCTTATGATCATATCTCCAAAATATTAAGTAACCAAGTTCAAATTTTTTGATGAATATTCAGATTTGTGCTTCGTTAATTATATGAATTTATTCTCGAACCGTATAAAAACTTTATAGTTAAATTCATTTAAGGACCTTGTTGAGAGCTTCCCAAAACATTTAACCTACGCATCATATCGATGAAATTATTATGAACCAAACTTGAAATTTTTATACAAGCTTCCTCACATTTTTTTCGCACTTAAAATTTTTGCTTGAACTTCGTAGAACAACATTTATATGAATACACAAGGACTCGTTGGGAGTAAAGCAACTCAACTAAAGCTCGACACAATGTCAGTAACCAGCTTCAAAATAGAAGAAAAGAGATATTAACTCAGAAATGTCACTTTATAGAAACCTCCAACATATTACATAAATGAATACCCTGGATGATTCAATTACAAACTTTTCTATACATAGGAGTCTATAGCTAATGTATCCTAGTGGGTTACAATCCTAGCGAATTTAACAATAAGCACTTAAGGTAACAATAATAACAAATGAAGCTGGCAGAACAATAATAAAAATATGGGGTTTACACTAACAATAATAAGGGGCTTATACTAGTGATATAGGGACCTAACATCAACCTTGAGGTTTGAACTAGTAAACCTTGGAACTGATCTCAAACCCCAAAACATCAATCTAGGTCTTGGTCTCTAACCTAATGAGGACGGTTTCAACTATTTAATTTAAAACATATTGTAAGCTTTCAGGAGTCATGAAGAAATTATATGATACCTACTATTCAAAACACTATTTAATGATTTCCAATGAAAAAATTGTTCAAATGTAAAATTAAGGAATATTCACCCAAATTTGAAAATCAAATCAAGACCTAGTTGAATAAACCTTGAAGCTGTACCATTTTTTTGTTAGTATTCCAAATGGTCTCTAAAACTTAGCACTGTCAAAGATTAAGCACGTAGACATATATTTACTTATTTTACAAATTTGAAAGTCAAAAGGACAATTATTCAATAATTGTTGTTATATCATTCACCACCTTAGCCCTAAGAAAGAAAGGGGACTCAAAACTTATGGTGAGAAATACTTAAAGGAGTGAATGGGTTGATGAAATGAAAATACATATAGCAAGCACCGCATAGTTCTAGCCTTTGTGGTGCTTTCTTACATGAAACAAAGGAGAATAAAGGTGCAAGATGTATTAGCAAAGTAGGACCGCCTACACTGATAAACAAAGGAAGAAAGGCAAGGAAGAAATGGTATCACATAGAAGAAGCCTTCTAAATGGTGATGACATAGCATATGTAGGACCCGGTGATATTTACAGTGATGTACGCGTTTAAAGTTGCCATGACCTCACCTAATTTCGTGGCTTGGACCACAGACATGGCGTCGTAGGTCAATGGTACAGTAAGCTCGACGTCATTTCTCGGGTCCCACCAGATCATGGGTAAGTACATCCATCGCGGTGTATTTGCAATCGTTGATTTAGATTTCCATCAGCATACCCCATTCATTTTTGTATCTATTTCACAATACGCTTCAATTGCAATCATGTGAAATGGCGCTTGTATGACACGACGCTTCACCAATCAGATCACATGCCTCCACTTAACACCACATTAATTTTCGCGTAGGAAACCACCTGCTTCTTCTCCGAAACTTTCTTCTTCTTTTTCATAAGTTTACGCTAAATCATATTTAAACTCTTGTTTTCAACATGAAAAATTTCACGACTTTACTTCTTCCGCATCGCCTTCGGCTTACCTGCTTAATTGGCAATAACCTCATCGTAGGATTTATTTAATTGTTTGTTGTCATAGTAGATTTTCGCCTTTAATGTTATTATACGTTTACAGTTAATCATTGTAGGTTTGGCGTCAGAGATGATGATCCTCCACGCTTTAGCAGAAAATATGAGAAATTATATGTCCAAGGTAATGGACTGCGACTATTAGCCACCTATGGGACCCTCCATCAAAGAAGAAGTTTTTCCATCATCGGCAAAGACTGCGATGCTCCAATGAACAAATTCTTTCCATGACTAACAATATCTTCTTTGCCAAGTAGTAGTGGTCTTAATTTCATCAAACAACAATGATAAGTCACGACGTCTTTGGGGTATTTTATTCGACATCTTTCCACTTTGTCATTTCGTGAAATTCTTCGCGATGCATTTCATGCTTTACTTTCTTGTCACTAATCATATTTCGCTTTAGAATGTATTTAGATCATATTGTAAGATGATGAGAAGTAGTTTTAATTTTCATCACTTATCTCTTTGATTTTGACCATCAAAGAGAACAACACGTTGAAGATATATTTTCCATCTTCAACATAGGAATCGCAGTTATAAAATAGGAAGCAACACTAAGAAAAGGTTCCAAATTTTAAAGGACTCACTAGTCTTGAGTGTTCTATATGTATTTTGTATGAAATTTTATATGGTGTTGAATATCTTGGTGACCATGAATAGTGCTTTTTTTGGAATTGGGACCAGCTTTTGACTATCTATAGTTTGTAACCTCTTCTTCAGTTTTTATCATAAAGGTTCATTTTCGTATCTTCCACATTAATTCCACGTTCGAATGTGAGTGCTCCCATGTTTGAATATGAATTTATCATAAGTATAATCATATTTACTCATACATAGCGCTTTTTAAATATGGCTCAGCATGATACTTTGTTTCATTTTCATTCTTCCCATTTTTCTTCTCGATATTAACTAAATTTCTTCGATTTCGTCTTTAATGAAATTGATATATATTTTGTTTACATAGGCTCAAGAGGCATATGGATTCTTACCTCCTTCATGAGTCTTATTATAGCGATATTCATCTTTACCTTCGTCATAACACGCTACATATAAATCGATAATCAGGTGTTCATTCTAGAAGTCGTGTCTTCTTGCTAAATATTTTTGTCTTTAAAGTCACCGGTTTTACCATTATTTTTCAACAGGATCAGTCACAGCTTTTCTTAATTGTTGCTTAACTTTGTGTCTTACTTCAATTTCGCTAAAACCATTTGTCCTAGTGATAGTTACCGAGAAAGCTTCAACATCGTTAGTATCTTTCATCGTATAAGATCACTTTAGCTATGTATATCATGCCCCAATATCAAATATGGCTTCAAAATATCTTTAAGTTTGTCGACAAAACTAGATTCAGTTAATAAAATACATTAAGTGATAAAATGTAAACGGTTCATAATCCAACAACAAGACAATAAACAATGTATAAAAAGAATTTTATATTATATCAATGAATGGGCACCTGTAGGAAAACAAGAAAGAAGCCAGCTTTCCTCGCTGGGATGGTTTTAGTCTCGTTTTATCTAAAATTTCTTCTTTGTTAATAAACCTTTAACAAATACGAAATCAATATGTTCAAAATGTAAACAAATGAAACAGACCAAAGTAGACTTAGCGCATCCAATGTAATGGAGGTGACTAATGAATGGGGAAAACCTTTCATTTATAAATAAAACATTGTACTTAGAATTGCGTACAGAATAAAATATTATTAATCTTCATTCTAATCACCTTAGGAATATTTATATTTGTTGAGGAAAAGGGTTTGACTTAACAATTCCTTTATTTATAAATAATAAATAAATGATTTATTTATTTAAGGGAATGAGGGGAAGAGCAATTAAACAACAATGTTATTACTTAATTAAAATGACGAATGGGGTCCTTAATCTTTAGTGAACAGTATTTAAATACAGATTGAACAACTATTTTAGAAACACCAACAAATAACATTTATTTAATTATCGTTTTGGGTTAAATATGACCAGCATCAAAAATGTAGCCGTATTTACTTGGGTAAACAATTACATGGTGTTTGGTTCATTTCAACGATATGTTAGATGACCAAAAAATGGTGTAATGACACTTCCCAACGTATTTAGTAGTGTTAGAGAACGTAGGCGACTAAAGCAGAAGAAGAACTGAACAATGTAATGTTGAAGATAGAAATGAAGAGAGGAATGTGGTACTGAAGCAGATATGGACTTCGAGGAGATGAGATTTGTTGTGTACAAGTCTAAATGGCGATGGGAACACGTAAAGGCAATGGGAGGCATACCTATGCTCGCCGTAGACAATAGTACAAAAATAAAGCGCCTTGAAACCACTAACGTGTTAAAGAGAAAACCGCTATTGCCTGAATCATGAGTCAGAAATCAAGAATGATGAATTTACATACAGCGTATGCCTGGAATAATTCGCTGTGACTATACAATAATATAGTAGTACATGAGATATTAATACCACCCAAATTTCTACACACAGAAGGGTTGTAAACGTGGACCGACATACTAAATCAAGAGGTGTCGTGCTGCATCGAGGCTTATATCATCAAATGAGAGCTACATCAATCATGTAGAATGAATTATCGTAGTATGTAAAGGTCATAGGCTGTTCTTCCCCCGAGGCGAGAATATCTCAACAATACACCAGTATCACTAATAGTTACCCATATCATCGTGGACCATCAAGTGTATAGACTATCATGATGAAAAGAGTCGAATCACAAGACCGTTTCCCTAGACCTTGCTTCGGAATAAAATGGTTGATGTCACAAGTAGGTCTGCGCCATAGGTGAGGCAACAAGGGAACCCCAACTACGTACTGTAGGAAAATAGCAGAGTTACTTAACAACAGATATCACTGATGATGATGAATGAGTATATCGAGGAGCGGAGTGGCTACTTCTTATGAGTTATCAAAGGGAATGAATGGTTGGAAGCGACCGGGTCACAGCCATGGAGGGATAGGGACACAGACCGAAGGCTACATGTGGAGACACAAGAGGGACCGAATGAAGGATGGAGGCTATAGATGAGGGACACAAAGGGACGCGGATAGATTCTGCGAAGGCATGATGACTCAACCTTATGCTCAACCATGGTGACCTGACAGTAGCATAGTAAAGGTCCATGGGGGACTATAACATCATGAGTACAAATAGGGTAACTCACGACGAACATCAACACGGGTAATCTGAGACGAGCAAGGAGGCAAAAGTGGTGTCTAAGCACAAGTGTCGAAAAGAAATTCGATTTTAGAAGAGGTGAATACAACTTAGGACAAATGTGTCCAAAAGGCACAAAAACACACAAACTAACAGACACCCATTTGAGTGTTTTATAGCTTCAAATTTGGTGTGGATTTGTTGCAATAACCAACATGGTTTTCAGTCAAACAAAGAAAATAGGCTTTTCTCATTGTGGTGTTTTCCTCCAAAATCATTCATTTTTCTTTGTGTAATGTATGGAATGTGAGGAGAGAAGGCCCCAAATCTTGTATGATCATAGTGACAAACCCATTGCCAGAATTGCAATCAGTTGCCTACAGTAAGAGAACCTAATCCCAAGCTTTTGTTTTTGATGACCAGAAGTTGCGAAATAGGTTTTAATTTAGAACCGCCTTCTCACCCTCAATATTAAAGCAAGGTACCTTTAAAGGTAAATGACCGGGGACACAGGTTTTGGCCTCGAAAGTGCGACTGCCCGCTATTTCAAAAAGTACTTACAGGTGTGTGAGGTTTCAGTGTCATATGATCAAATTGCCGTAAGATAGGTTGTTAGCTGTCATCCTGAGCGAAAATGATGTTTTTGCGCGTGTATGGCGTATATATGGTCAAATCGGAGAGAGACTTAGGTACACCAGGATGGAGATCCAGCATCAAAACCGTGGCACTGCTAGAAGGCTCAAATTTGGAGCACTTTTCGATGAGGGTATCGGAGAGCCCCCAGTTACCCAGATTATTAATATCGACCCTGGACGAGGCGGCGTTTGTAGTGTAGGCATGTGATCGTAGTTGACGGTCCAGGATTTGTATTTTTGGACCGCTTTTTCACCATTTGGGATGGTGAACATACACAAATAATAGCTATTGTGGGCGAATATTGCGAAGCTATTACAGCCACCCAAAGGTCTTAGCCGATGGGGACCGACATTCATCGTATCCAGCTTTGATATTCAGGCGTTTAACAGGCCGCATTTAGTACCGCTATTTCATCACATCAACGAGGGTGATGATGACGGTGCTGCAGGTTGGGGGACCCAATATGGTGGGGCCCGTATGATGTTGTGTCACCGAAAGATGTTTGTCGCCAAAGTGTAAGCAAGAAATGAACTGGCATTTCGCGATGGGACAAAGATTTGCTCTTTCTTTCGTGAGAAGATCCCGACCTTGGTCGCACTGGGGATAATATTGTTGTGATCAGTTCCAGAGTCTTTGATGTTGCCAGACGTTGCCTGTGCGGTGGGGAGAGGAGTGAGGGCGTGTTGGGGATAGTGTTTGGACCGTAGTTCTTTGCCTTATTGGGACTAGATGTCGTTATACACAGACTTATCATCTCATAGGGATGAGTTATTGTAGATCTGGATTGTTGTCGCTAATTGAACAGTATAAGAATTTACGGTAAGTGATAAGAAACCAACTGTTATGTTCCTTTATAGTTTCAGTTGTATTCAAGGGTACCATCCTTATGGCTTATTTGGGATGCGATATAGCCTTGTGAAACTGTCGATATATGGGACTACCATAGCAGTTATAGGCAGGATCAAGGAGGATGCAGTCAGTAGAGAATGACCGTATAGACTCGAGATGTAGATTGTCAACGTGTTTAGCGTGATGGCGGTGATTTAGGACGATCAAGGCGGCGAGTTGGCGTATTGGGTCTTCGTAATGGCGCAGGGATCATGCGACACATGGCGATGGTCGTGCACGATGCATGATCTACGCAGTCATGACAGCAGCCGGTTATTCCTGGATCCTCCCAAGAGTGATCAGATGTGGGGCAAGATGGTGCCCTTCTAGTGAGTGATGAAAGGGTGGTGCCCCATTTTTGTAGTAGTGTTTTTGCAATGCCATATGTCATAGTTTCAGCAGTGGATTTTTAAAACACACATATATATATATGAGTTTTTTTACATATTTTGTGGGATGCTATTGTCTTATGTGTGACAAATCACAGTTCAGAAACATGGTTTACATCTGATTCACGTAGACTATGTGATTTCTAGATATGGCTGAATGAAATAAATCTAAATTGTATCAAAGTCTCACCCGTAAATATTGTTCAAAAATGATGATTATGCACACGTAGACGCCATTAAGCTGTAAGACAACAGCCAGGAATTCAAAACCTAGCATGGAGGATGTGGATGGAGAGAGCGTTGTGCCTGTTAATTACTTAAACGACATCATACTCACTGTTATTAAAAAGGTACACTAAGACCCCATTTGTAAAAGAACAAGGGTGTATTGCAGCAAAGATGCTCAAAGCTACCGATAAGTAGGTTTCGGGAATACGACCATGCTTATCCAGACAACTAACAGGATTGAATGAGGGTGAGAATAGAATACAAGATAAGACATGGGAAGATTCTAGACTTAGAATAGATGTACATCATAGAGACGATGAGCATTTGTATAGGTGAAGAGAGGAAGGTAGGAACCCAAGAGGTCGTGTAGTTACCAAGATCATCAGTTTTTACAGTGGAAAGAAGGAAGAAGCTGGTCAGCTCGTGGGAGACAGACAGAAGAGCACGTGAAAAGATGGTCAAAAACATGAGGAACCTGGGAAAGAATGGACACTGAAGGGGGACTGGGAGAAAAGGTGTGAGTGGATAACGAGATGTACACCGAGGCTGTCGAGGATGACAGGCACAAAGAGAGGAGCAAGAGATTTAGACATCTCAACATTTCGTGGGGAGGATGAAGCACGGTAGTACGTATGATCCTAGTAAACTTGACTAGAACGAGCAAGGATGAAGCAGGCGATTGATGTCGTTTCCACCATACTATGAATGACCTTTCAAAGAGTAGCAATGCAAGAGTAAGAGAACAGGAGAATACGGCTATGGATGAATTACAGAGCACAAGTTCATATACATACTGTTGGTTATGGGGCGAGGAGACAGAGGTTTTATAACATTTATCTGTGGAACGGCGATTTTGACCACAGTTGATACTAAAATCTCAGTATTGGCATGGCAGGCACATCCACACATCAAGAATAAAGCGCAAGGCTTGGTGGTGAGGCAGACCAGAGTGTGCTTCATTTTGGCCCACTGCGTAGTTTTTATTTTTCACCCGCAGTATTATCAAAGATGAGGAGGTCGTGCGATGGGGCTAGAGGCTCGTAGTTGCAGGAGAGCAACGAGAATCGCTGAACTTGTCACAACAATGTATGGTTTAGGTAATGGGAGGAAGTTGCTACAGAGAGCAAGGTACCATAATCAAGATGTTTAAAGTTAAATTAGGTAGGAAAGCAAGGTCATGACAAGAACCGAACAGATGCCGTGGAGGTAAAGAAAGGGATTTGACCACAGAGTATCGGCTGTGGAGGGGATGGAGCCAGTTCAGAGGCCGGAGAATCGAGAAGCAGAGACAAGGAGGTTCTTATGTGAAGGGGAGGTGAAGGACCCTATGGGGACAGTTTGAACAGCCGAGGAGAAAGGAGAGTAGGCGAGTTCGATGAGGAGGTTATGCGATCACGCACAGACAGGCGCCTTAGATGACTGCATCATGAAAACATTCGCCATCCAGACCGGTAGACAGAGGAGTAAATCGAAGGTACAAGAGAGTCTTTTGTGTACGCTGTGAGTAAGTAATCGTCGATAAATCGATAGTTTTTTATCATGAGACAAAGGAAAACGAGACCCAGCAGGTCCCGAGATTTAGGTTCATGATACAAACAATCGGTCGATGAAGAAAATTCGTTAACAGAGGAAAGACCGCGGGACCCATGGATGGGACGCACGCGTACATGGTACAGGGCACCCATGTCTTCAAAGGATGTTGCAGTCGAGCGCATTGACAACTTCGAACGTCGACAGCGCTCTCATCGGGCAAGATAGGCGTTACGAAAAGACGAAATGGTTGGGAGGTATGGCTATCCCACGCACGCAGGGTGATGGTGGAAGGTTAATGGGGGATCCGGAAGAACAAACCGGCGTACACACATGGGGATGCCCTCACATCAATAATACATCAAGAGACACCGGTATCACAGACGATGGGACGGGGGAAATGACCGATGAGTGAAGAGGGGGATGGTCCGGGACCGACGCGGGCGTCGAAAATTAAGAGGTCATCAGCAGGATTCACATCTACAGAGATAGTAGAGCTTTTTGGAGAAGGACATCGAGAGTCTCAGCAGCGGAATGGCAAATCGGAGATTGTGCGATCATCTACTATGATGTAGGAACAAGTACCGACCGCAGGTAGTATTTCAACAGAATGGACCCCAGAACTTTGTGAATCAACTTTGGGTGGCGTGGGGATGGTAAGGGACTGCCAGTGTCGGGAGAGAGGCTCAGAAGGATGATGGGGACTCGAGATGTACTAAGATGAGCTTTAGAGTATTGACGCATCTCTAGTTTCTGGGGTTGTTACACAATAAAGTGAGGTCACGAGACATCATAATAATTGATAATCAAGAACCAGAAGGATAAGGAGTGAGGGGATGCCGAGCATGAGTAGCTGCAACCTGAGGGAAAGGAGCCAGAACATACGGCAAGTCAGAGATAAGAAGTAATGGGGACAAGAGGAGTGTTAGTTCCCCGAATGGGATGAGACTTACATCTTCTGCTGCACCAGGTAAAAGGAACACTGTGAGTGTAGTGACCAAAACACTGGTGAATACGAATAGGCTTATTTGTGTGAAGTGCCTGCCCTTCGGGGTTGGGAACTGGGGCCAGGGTAGTGTGGGCATCTGGCCGGTCGCTGTATGAGGGTCCATGATGACCAGAGGCGATGGATTCGCTTCACCCTGGGCTGCTGAGAAGGAGGGAGGAGTATTCACCATGTTGCGCAACACGCGTTCGAGGTAGTGGCGGGTCAAGGGAGGAGGTGAGCGGAGGTCCAACAACAGAGTCAGACACCGGTGTCATGGATATGGTGGTGATAATGGGGCAACATTGAGGTAATCGTAAGAGTGGGTAAAGGAGGAGGCATGCTGTGCCTGGACAAGGCATGTTACCGAGATGGTGGTGTTGGAGGAAATGCCCATCGGGAGGAAAAACCATAGGTACAAGAGGTGGAGCGCAGGTGAGACAGGTTCTCACCAGCACCACTTGGGAGAGGCCCTGAGTATGACAGTTCTCGTTTGGGAGATCAGAAGGGTTAGTAGATAAACATAACCAGACTGGGCATGAGAAGGTCATATTTGCGATTCGAAGGGAAACTTTTCTGCTTGGGGGAAATGGGAGTGCTGATTTTGCCAATGGGAGGTAAAGAGAGAGCGAAGGAACCAATCCATGTAAACTCAATCTTCAAAGTGGGGAGCACAAGACAGCTGGCTTATCTTCGCCACTCCTTTGGACATGGGGTGAGTAGACGGTTGAAGAGGAGATTGAAAGTGAGGTCAAGGTGTTCACATGTCGACGAAGAGGGAGCTGAAATAAGACAAAAGGAAGTCAGCAATGGTTGCAAAGTGGTATGGGAAGAGGGTTTATCAACATACCATTTGGATGCCTTGCTTTTAAGGGCACGCGGAATAAACTAAGATGGATGGAGCCACTGTGGTGATGGAATTAGAGGAGCACCATATGTGGAAAGACCGGATATGATTGAAGGATTCATCAGCAAGGTCTTCTAATCCTGGGAATTTTTAGGAGTCAAGTTGGCATATGGTGTCAACTAACATCATGAAGTGAGTAGATCATTGATAAGCTGATCAGGTTGTGAGATCGGTACGGCCATACACAAAGTAACAAGGCCGTAGTGGTCTCGTAGTGGTTCCATCGTAGTGGACCCGAAGAGAGAATCAGTTAGGCTAGTCCAAACTAGAGACATGGAGGTAGATGGTAGGAGAAACAAATGACTTGGGAGAGCCCGACACCGTAGAAGAGTCGGCAGGACTTGGGGGGAGGACTTACTTCCGATGACGATGGGGCGGGAGGAAGTCACCAATCCAGAAACCAAGGGTGAAGTGAAGAAGTCGCCAGGAGAAACGCTGAGGCGCAATGATGACGGAAGAAAGATCATATGGCAGTACAAACAAAGCAAGACGTGACAAGGGCAAGGAGGCAATTTCGATTAATTTTATGCCTTTTCCAGAAGTGTTAAACGAAAGTTCTTTTCACTTAGGTCAATGTGCTTATGTTAATTTAATTGATTAAACCTACGTTTTGAGAGAAATAAAAGGTGTCGTTGTGAATGGAATAGAAATCTCAGTAAAATAAACTGAAGAACAAAATTAGGCACCAGTAAGGTAGCAATCAAACCCAAGAAGGTGTGTTTTCAACCAGTCAAGAAGGGTGAGCACGCGAACAAGAGACCACAGAGATTCGAGAACGAGGGATCAGATTTTAATGTGACAAATCACTTAGGCAGTAGCTAAACAGTTAGGCTATGGGCAAGGTTGTTTAAGCAGAAAACAGGGAGATCAAATCAAAAAGAGAATGCTGGTGACCCTAGAGATGGTCCCAAACAACGCAAAGGTATAGTAGGGTGAATAGGCAATGATCAGTGAGGATCTGAACAAAGAGGTATCGTATCAGTAAATCAAAGCCGAAATCTCTGGAAATTCGTACGGCTCGAAACAACAAACTCTCCTCCTACGGGGCAAAGTGAAGGAATCGTTCGACAAGAGTCCCACTTAGTGAGCAAGAAACAGACTGAAGAAGAAGGTCCGGGAACAGAGACAGAGGCGTAAAACCCTATCGTAAGCTCAGAAACCTGAAAGAAGATGGCAAGAAAAGTTACAGTGTCACATGTTTAGCTCGTTGTGTCGTCACGTACTTAGTAGCAGACTCGTTGCTGTGTCGCACTTTTTAATGAGCAGGATCACAGACCGGTTCCATGTCACATTTTTAAAATTTTTGTCAGTTCTGAAGAATACGATGTTTGGCCAATTGCATAGAAATAATGTGTAAACACATGAATTTTGAATGTTTGAGGATTTTGGAGAGGAACTAGCATAAAAAATGGAAAAAGAGAGAAAATAAAAATGGAAGAGAAACCCTTGTCTCAACAACTGGATATGCAGGAAGACAGAAAACCACAACATTTATGTCTCAGAGTCGAAGCAATTGTTAGGTGCAGTGATTTTTCTCGTGAAAGATCACTTTAGTTATGCATATCATAGCCCTAACATCAAATATGGTTGCAAATATCTCTGGTGCTTGTTTAAGATAAAATCAAGAGACGCACATAAAAGACATTAAGTGTATAAAACGTAAAATGGTTCACGTATCCAATGAACAAGACAAGAACAACAAGTAAAAAGAATTTATATTATCAATGAATAAAAACTTTAGAGAAACAAGAAAGGTGTTTAAGTTTTCTCAAAGGATGTGGTTCGAAGTTCCTGCAGCTGTATCTAAAATTCTCTTGTTAATGGGAAATTTAACAAACATGGAACTCAATGGTGTTCAAAACAGCAAACAAATGAAATTATGACCAAAAGCAGATCTACAGACCAATGTAATGAGTACTAATGAATGGAAAACCCTATTTTTAACAAAACATTAGTGTTCAGAACTTTGCATATGAATAAATATTATTAACTTATTTTAGAATCACCCTTAGGAATATTTATTATATTTATTGGAGAAATATTTTTGACTTAACACCCTTTATTTATAAATAATAAATAAATAAACAATGATTATTTATTATTTACGAAATGAGTGAATATACCAACAAATAATGATTTATTTAATTTATCATTTTGTCAGTTAAATACGACCAGGAAATGTAAACAAATGGTAAAGCGATTTTACTTAGGTGCAAAATTAGTCTTAATATGGTACTTAAGTTCATTCAACGTATACTATTGATGACCAAAAAATGGTGTACATTGTCAACCGTAATCATTTGAGTCATATTTCGCATTTAAGATGTCCTAGTAATTTGCCCTTATGCTTAAATCAAGGTTGTTCCCAGGGGAGCTACCAACATTCTTTCCAAGCATTGCTTGTGAAGAATTTGAGGAACTAAATCCTCGTGCCTGACAAATATTCTTTGTCACCCCTTAGAACCTGGTGAACAGGAAGGTTGGGAGTTAAATCCTCACCTTGGAGACCACACTGTTGTCAAAGATAAATCTATTTGCAGTTCTGGCTTCTCAGAAACCGCACCGAGGTCAAATGAATCCTGGCTGAGAACACCTTCGTTGTCTCATCTAGAGAATATTTTGCACTAAAGATGTTGGAGAATACCAAATTATCTTTGCCAGACATTTCGTATTCTCATGACTTATCCTCCTCTCAATTAGTTCTCACAAGATCACACCATTTCACTACAAGAACCCCTGATTATATTTCTCCGATAACCCTCTCAGAAAATATTGAAGTAAAAGATGAGGTTGAACATGTAGATACCATAAAGGCTTATTTACATCCCACCTTCAAGCGAAGAAGAAGAAGTCATGTTATGTTTCTGCCTATGGTCTGCTACTTAGCCATTTCAGTCATCATATCCCCATTGTTTCCATATACTGCTCTTCGAACACCCTAATACATATTGAATATCTCTGCCACCTCTACAACTCTCCATGGCTATTCTCAAGCCCTATCGAATAAATATGCCCCCCCGGGTATTGCTCTGTATCCCGAATGACAGTGCCTTAGGATACGAACATCTTGTCTTTATTTCAATGGAGAAAATGATATCAAGTTTAAAAACACCTATAAGTTTTCTTCTCGTGCTCATAGTACCTTCAATGTTGAACGTCTAGATGTGGTGCTGAGGTTGTTTGTCACCTTCAGATTGACATGCAAGAAAATGGTTCAAGATCTTCAAATCTCCATTACTAATTTGGGAGTGAAAGGAAAATTTCTTTACGGAAATGGGGAGAGTAGCATGACCATGATACCCAGCCCACAGTAGTTCAATGCACTTAGAAAGAGACATAATGAAGGTGTCCGACCATCAAGAGGTTTAAAAATTATATACAAGTCTCCTCTAACCCAAACAGTTTCTCACCATATTGTCACAAAGTAGCCTAGAAGTGCCTTTGATTCATATTTCAGATTCTTTAAGAGAAAGGAAGTCCGTTACCTTGATGTAGCTCAAGACCGATGCAGAATAGTTTTGGGCTAACTTTGCTTTCATTGCAATCAAAAGGAGTATTTCTACTCATGATGCTAGACAGAGAGAAAGAAGAAGCATCTACCTACGAAGATAGTGAGGAGGAAGAAATGATTACAATATAGAGGAGATGAGAAAATGATCAAGAACCTTTCAAGCAAGCTAGTGCTTTATGCCTTGCCAAAGAATTTCTCTAGGTTACCTCAATTACTCCTATTGTGGGTTATAACCTCAATACAGAAAGCTCTTAAAATATTACAAGAGATTTGAGATATCAAGACCACATACATCCCCACCGTATCCGGGAAGCAAGTGTAGGATGGCCCACCGAAGATATACCTTATGGGCAAGATGATCAATATCTGTTTACCAATGGCGATGAAGTTGAGTCTTTTGCAAGAAAGGAAGAAGTGGAGATTTTCAGCAAGAAGAAGAAGAAAGACAAGTACATGAAGATCCAAAGATTAATGACACTGAAGAAATTTGGGACTTATGAAGCACAACATAGAAAAAATATGTTCTTAAGACCTTCTAGAAGAGGACACACACGCAAGAACAAGAAGAGGATACCAGAAGGAGAAATGGCTCAGAAATGGAGATAAAGGTAAGAGACCTATAACCGAACTCTTTACCTTCTAATGAATCCATTCTTTTCCTCTTTCAGTTGGCTCAGAATTCACATAAATGTTAAACCTATTTTGAGGAAGAAATTCTACCTGAGAGTAAAGAGCAAAGGAAAATTACAGAGAAGTCTCCTCTGCTTTTTAATCTTCAAAAGAATCGAAAAGTTAAAATCCCAGCCTTCGATTGAACTCGAAACAACCAACAATTGGCCTCAAGTGTCTTTCATGCTCTCAAGGAGCAAAACTTCCCTAATCCTGTATAGCTTTGGAAACCTTCAAGAAGAAAGACCTTATTTTTGTCTTGGCCTCAAGTTGAGGATTTAGATGCCTACCTCCTTTTCTATGTATTCTTAGTATCTCATGACCTATTATCGATAAATTTATGTTGATTTTGGACACTTACAACCTCCACCAATGATGGAACAATTAGAGTCATGGTATCACTCACCCATATAAATATTCTCATTTTGATTCCAAAAGAGTCAACTCTCAGGATGATTATGACTTGGTAGCAAATCTAGCTCAAATTCCAAATGTTAGTGCGTATAATGGACATAGTAGTACGACATCTCACTACTAGACAAAGTTATTATCAAGATTGCAGGTACAAAAATCGAGGATATATAAATGGATTTTAACCTATGTGACCATCCTATGTTGGGAGGTCAAGAAAGGAGATTATATCGTGAAACAAGGTTTAGAAGATGGTCAAAGCTTCTATCATTCAAAGAAATTCACCTGTACAAAAAGAGGTGAGTTTTGTTCAATGCTTTGAAGAAGACCAAGATTATTTCAGGAGCCATCTTTTCACAAGTAACACTGTTTTCCAAGTAATGAAGAAGGTGTTTATCTTTGCATTTTGATGGGAGCTAACCTGTGAATGGAATGGTTGTTTCTAATTTCACTGCGCTAGTCCCATTATCTTTAAATTGAGACATGAACAATGTGTCAATACGAATCTTTCTGCCCAAACAACAAGAGTAAGAATATCTTAGGCTTGAAGGTTTCAAGATCTAAAACTGCAGAGACAAGAAATCAACACAAGTGACCACCATGACCTAGGCTTACAGAAATGAGGAAGGGTTGGTAGAGAATTTCTTCTCAGTATTTAATATTCAATTCATGCCAAGACCGCAATGTATCGAAGACTCTCGGCAGAATGTACATCAAGTCACTTTAATCCCCTCTCATGTATGAGATAGAGGTCCTACATCGTCCTTCCATCCTATGGACAATGTCAAACACTAGTAAAAGAAGCTGAAGATGAAGAGAAAGTGAAGAGATCAAGAGATCATGGGGAATTTTCCAATTTGGTCATAGAGGCGATGAGAGGAGATCGAGACTATCCTCAAGAAAATTGGTGGATACAATGAACAAGGGTTGGCAAAGGTACTAAAGGGGATGTGATACCCAGAGGACCTGTCCCTCCGGAGAGACTATTTACGAAGAATGATGTTCCAACATAGCTACATATTTTAAGAAATCAGCAGATGACCGAACCTCGTAATTAAGTGGTTTATCCAAACAGAAATTGTCTAATAAGGTGCCCAACACACAAAGAGAAATATCGGACGTTATTTCGTATATACATAAAGATGTCTTTTCCTGGTCCTACCAAGATTGAAGACCTTGATATTATCATTATCCAAAGACAAAATTCCATTAGCAGATTCTAAGCTGCTACTGCCTAAATTAAGGCAGATTAACTTTACCTTCCTTCATGGGTGCGAAATCAAGAAACTGAAGAATAATAAGATTATTAAAATAATAAGATACTAATGGGTATTAACTTTGTTCCAAAATGCTCTGCAAGAAGAACAGATGACTTTCACTGTCAGATCACCATTTGTATCGGGTGTATTTCAGTTCCCTTCCTGCAAGCCCTTGATTTGTATATGGAGATTAGATTCAATTTTTGAGCAATATTGATTAATATATGAGCATATATATTTGTTTTTAATTTCCTATATAAAACCTCATTAGACCCAAGCATACTTGTTGCGTATTTATGTTGTAGTAGCTTAGTTTCATTTTTTGGGAAAAGGGCGTGAAGACTTGTTTAACTCATTTGTCCTGATTTGTTTCCATCCTTTTGACTTGGGTCCTATAATGAATAAACTTATGGGATCCATGATTTTTTAAGAGTTATTATAGTATATATTTTTGAAAATGCATTTTCACAGATACTGGTTTCCCCATTTGGGAATATTACAAGGGTATCACATAACCTTGGCTTCACCAGAGCCAAATAATACAGATATAAGAAGAAGAGAAGGAGAAGAGAACTAAAATGGTATGAATGAGCTTTGTGTCACTTTTAGATCTATGAAGAACCTCTCCATGAGGTTAAGCAGATGATGTAGGAAGGACCATGTACTCTCATTTCTAAGAGAGAACCAATAAGCAGGCAGTTTCAGCATTACACCTTTTCCTTTTCCTTGATAGAATAAGGAAAGAGTCATGGGAGATGAGTGTTACCAGAATTAGAGATCCTGTAGATACTTCAGAATACAAGTTCCCAACCCAGAGTTTAAGGACCAACTCTTCCACGCTTATTCACTTGAAGAAGAAAGGAGGCCTCACAGCGATAGGAGAATGATAACACTTATATTGTCTACTTTGATGTGAACGCCCATGTACAATAAAAGGTTTGGTGATGGGGTTAGGATGCATTTCTACCACATCCAATGGTAGAAAGAGAGGCTGAAGAAATTGCGCTAATGGGTGACCTTGAGGTAGTAAAGGCAACATTTGGTGGTTCAACCATTTGAGCTACGTAAGAGTGATCGCTTTCGAAATTTCACTCACGGGTGATAAAAATATTTGACAAGAAGAAACTTGTAGGGGAGGAGTCACCACCCACTTGAGGAGACCTATACCACCGCCGACACAACTATGGGAGGAGGAAATGCATCATCCTCAAGCAGCTGGGGGAGCTAAACACATTGAGGAAGGAACTTCAGATCCATACAAGATGTTCTCAAGATTCAACAAGCAGCATGTGCATAAGTTTGCATCATATTTCAACAAATTCCAGGAGGGTTGGGGAAATACACATATTGATGATTTGAGAATAAGATTACCCGGCAACAAGGTGCCTTGAGTTGTTCAAGGAGGATAAACAATCATCCTAGTTTGTCATTACGATGCGTCAGCACTTGGGGTTGTGTGGATTGGGAGGATAGGACATTTTTCCCAAACAATCCAATGCGTAATTACATGTTCTAAATATTGAGTCGGATCATGAGACAAAAATACACCATTGACGGCAGACTAAAAATGTCAAGCTCCCAGTAGCAGTGATGAGTTGTGTCCAACTATTATTAGAGAATTTTGACGACCATACACGAAAAAGACATTGATGAGTGATGATCACAAAGATAGACACTTTGTCTTTCATCATGGTGATGAACGGTCAGATGACATAGACAGGGCTCATGAGGAGGCTTTTCTCTTTAGTATACTTGATCTCCACAGATTCAATATGGTCATTGGTGGGGTCTTCTCCAGAGATCTTATTAAGAGGCTCTATTTCAACTCATGAAATGGAAAGGTAGAAATTCGATTTGGGAAGATGGTATTCTTCATTGGAGGATTACCAAGATGGAGAATATTGGAGACACCCCATGTGGATGAATGTAAGGATGCAGAAAGAGACAGGAGCTACTGCATGCTATTTAAGGACACAGTATGGCAGATAAGTATGGCTGCATTGCTACTCTTTGAAACAATTTCACATGATGTGACACAACCTTTCTCCAAGGCATGTTGGTAGATAAACTTGTAGGACACTTCCATATCATATGTATGAGTTTGGGTGTGCATTGTATTGATATGACATTCTTTATGTCACCCACTTGACCTTCATGGTTTATGAGCGAGGTGTGAGAGCAATGAGTTATTTTTTCTTTGGTTACTCTTGGGAGAGTATGTCATAAATTTTTCCATACTTGGCATAATCGCGGGAGAAAGTGATGGTACAATCAAAGTCTGAAAGAGGTTACCTTCAACATTGAAGGATACATATTTCCACATAGGAAGGAGATTTCACATAGCAAAGATGATGGTGATGACTGTAATAATAGTACAAAGTCAAAGAAGGAAGTCATGTGAGTGACAAAATCCTTATCACTTTCTCAAGGCCACCAACGTTGTCACTTTAGAGCAGTTTTCATTGATGGAATGTTCCATGTGATTGCATCCTCACTTTCATGTGTATCTGTATGAGGAGATTATCATGGGAGACTCATCCATGGACTCACTTTCAATCCTTTCACTTCACCAGTGCATGAAGAATGTATTTATACCTATTATCGGTTTCATTTATATTTGCATTATCTCATCATCTAGACAGTGCATTGTTCCAACAAGAGGGCAAGATTATTTTTAGTTCATGGTCATTTTAGGCCGTAAAGACTATGATGCGAGACAACCTTTCACATGACTTGTTGTTGTTATTATTATTATGCTCAAATTTTGTTGATACACATTACGTATTCACCATAGTAGATGACAAACATGCACAACTAGTAAATTGTTGGAGGACCACTTTCCACATGATGATCTAAAACAACAATGGAATATTAAAGTCAGATCCATTGGAAAAACTATTGGGACCATTCAAATTTACACATAACCTTCTATAATTTTTATGATTGATACCATATGATGATGGCAATGTTACCACTTTATGATGACCGCTGTGTAATGATTCATAATTCTATGAAGAGACCAATATCAGCTTTTCTTGCTACTTGAGTGGAAACATTATTACGTTCTTTGCTGTCAACAAATGTCTACCTAGTATTTATCATATGAGAGAGACCAAAAGTGAGGCCATTTGTCTAACATGTTCAATTATTTTGAACACCTACATTTAAGGAGCCAAAGGTGGAGGAGATTTTTCTATGATACTATTTTGAGTGGTGTCTATTTTGTATGGAATAGATAGCTTGGCTGGAGATTCTACATGGGGATGATATTTGAATACATATCTCATGCCTCGTTAGGCCTCAGAGACATATTGTTGCCGCCATGATGTTTACTTTCTACATGATGAGATAGCTATTTGGGATTACTACTTAAAAGACAATCAAACATTAGGGGAGGGGAACTGGAAAGATGTATTGGTGAGACAACACCTAGTTCTTGGAGTGAGTTTATTGTAATGTTCAATTAGGAATTAAACAAATTATCATGGATTATTATGAGTTATTACCTAATGTGGAGCTACAAAATATGTCATAAGTATAAAGACAATAAAATCACTTAACCTTCAATAAAATACAGAAAGAAAATTGACATGGCCTGCTTTACAATAAGTGTGTACATGGGGAAAATGAGGATTTAGGCCCTACAACGTGTATCTGGGAGATTTGCATAAAACAGATAAAAGCAGATGGATATGGATATCTAGGTTATGATAAACCCCCATGTCGTGAATTTACAGTGCACAGACATTTTCATACAGCTTTCCTCCTTTTCCCAATCAGGCTAGAAAACCCCGATTTCCCTGGTGACCCGGAAGGGCGCAGAAATTTATTGAAGCATGTGAGGTGATTACCAATATGAATGAAATAAGGTCTGGAAAATTGGTTGTGTATTATCAGAGGTACAGTTTCATAAATTTGACAGAAGAAGAATGAAAGAATATGTGAGTAAAATCCTTAGAAATGAGGTGCTACAAACAAGGACAAAAAGACCTATAACCAAGGAAAACGTTAATTTAGGGGTCGAAGTAGTATTTTTATTGATTTTTTAGATACATATCAGGATTTTTACATAAAAATACAGATCCAATAGATCCGTGCCAGTTCCATCGTGTTACTCCTTGGGGGATTTGCTCAAAACATGAAGCAAAACAAGTAGATATGAGATCTAAGAATGAAGAACCTAATGATTCCTAATTTTTTAATAAAATACATGAAGATCATATTCAAAATAAACAGATTGAATTTCATCCATGTGATCACCAAGGAAAGGAAGAACCTCAACACCGGAGATCTTCTTCTCCAAAATGGTGTTAAAACACCCTGTACTGTGAGATCATAAATAATGTCACCGAGGGAGAACAATGTTGTATATTTTAAGATGATTTATTTAATGTACAAGATGTATATTTGAAGTATAATTAGCTAATGAACTCTTCATGAGTAAGTTAAAAGACATACCACCCAGAAGAGCTAATACATCATCTGATTCATTTATAGTCTTCCACTTCATAGAAGCCACAAGACAACTCAACCCCCTCAACATGAGAAGCACTGTAGAATGTAAGGTGGTGTTGGGTTCAAGTTTGGATAGTGGAAAATTTCAGCACAATTGTCTCCAAGAGCTATAAAGGAGGTGGGATTCTTAATGTACTGCCTATCATATGTTCACATAATTTCATGAAATGATAATTTTCAGCAACTACCTTGCTGCCTCTTCCTTTTTATAAGATAGAGTCTTTCCAAAACTTGGAACCACCTTGGAGTCACTTAACCCTTTTTCATCTTAGACCCTCCTTTCAGAACCGCGTTGTCCCTCAAAGAGGTTCAATCATCTAGATCACACATTTGATTTGGTCAAAGATGGCCCACTCTGCGATTTAGACCATTCACATCATATGAGCTATTTAGACATCCCATATGTCTTCATTCACATAGGCATGTATTTATTTCTGGTTTTAGGAGTTTTTACATTTCTCCTTTACAATTTATCAAATATGAAATGTGTAAATAAACAGAAAATTAATGTTCCTATTACTGGGCCAATTTAGGAACAATAAGGCTTTCCTCCCGCACGTTGTTGTTTGTCTCAAGCAATTGGTGGCAGGCCGTAAACTTCCTCTTTCCTTTGTGGCTTCTCTATTCTGTTATTTCACCATTGTTTTGAATCTTCTCGTAACAGTCATTTTCCAAATATCCTCCTCCTCAATATGTATACACCATTTTTTGTCATTCAACTTACTATCATTAGATGAACCTAAGTACATTATGTAAGACCAATTTTTACTTAGTAAAACTGTTTTCACTATGCGAAATAACTTATTAAAACACTTTATTGTTGTTTATATTCAAAACAGAAAACCCCAAAAGCGAAATAATAAACAAAACTATATTTTTTATATTTCCGGTCATATTTAACCTAAAACAAGAAAATTAATTAAATAAACTTATTATTCGATATTTCAGGAACAAGTTATTTAAACCTATTTAAATAATATTCCTTTTAGTTAAATTTGACTAAATTTATTTATAAATAATTAAATAAATTATTACTTATTTACTATATTCCACCATTTCTTGAAAATAGTAACAAATCATTTATTTATTTATTATTTATAAATAAAGTATTTGACCTGTCAAAAATCCTTTTTCTCTCCAACAACATAATAAAATATTCTTAAAGGGTGGTTCTAACTTGATTAATAATATTTAATTCACGCATCTTGTTCTAGACCGCCCTAATATTTTGTTATAAATAGAAGGGTTTTTCCTCATTCATTAGTCATCTTCCATTGCATTAGATCACTCTAGATCTATATGACTTCATTTACTTTTTCCATTTTTGCCTTGTGAGTTCATTGAGTTCCCATGTTTGTCACTACACCAACAAGAGAGAGAAATTTTAGATTCAAATGTTGAGGATCACGTTAGAACCCATCTCATTAGAGAACTTGAACACTTTATTGTTTTTCTCCAAAGTTTCCTTTAATATACAATATGTGTCCTTTTCAAATACATTGTTCTTGTCTTGTCTATCGATGCATGGGACATTTTTATTTACCGCTTATCGTCTTTTATGTTTAGATTCCTGGATTTAGCATTATTTGGATCAACTCAACTATACTTAAAGATATTGGCAGCCATACTTGATGTTGTGGCTATTTTTATGCATATTTGAAGTGGTATTTTAAGACGAAGATTCATACTAACAATGCGTTGCTTTCTATGAATAAACTCATAAGTCTCATCATGAAGAAATGGGAGGTTGTTGGGAACCTTTCTGCTGATCCATGGCTCCTCAAGATAGAAGTGATAACAATCATGGGATTTTCATGATCTATAATAGTCTCCCATCTCCATGATATTGTCCAAATGAATCGGACTATCTTCCCATTTTGCAACGACAGAAAAAAATCCTTCCCTAATACATATGCGAGAGGCATAGCACACGAACATATGACTCACTTACAAAGAGACAAGTGATCTATCATAGTAATATAAAAAAAACTTATCCTCTCATTGAAGTATGTACCAAAAAGAATAAACTCTTTCAAGGGCATAATATTCAACAGTGCTTTCCTCCAACTATGCCTCAAAGAAAGATATGACCTTTCATACCAGGACCATGATTAGACTGTTAGCTCATGTATGATAAATGAGAAGGAAGATGTTCTCTAAGGCAACCGTGCTTATTCAATCGCCATAGAATAGGATGTAACAAGTGCCTTCCCCCAACACTTGTTTGTTGCATCATTCTTGAATGCTTAGAGGAAATGTAATTGCACTATATAAAAGAATCACACCATGAAGAATGGAATAGCTTGCCAAGACTCCTCTGTTGAATGATTTATCAAGATGAAGTTCATGGCCTGAGTAGCCTATGAAACTCATCATAAATAGTGTCTCCTTACTATTCTGCAAATGAGTGTTAGAAAATATAAGCATACAAGAGACACATGATACCCTAAAAGGAAAAGCTCTTCTCTATATACTTTTTACGTTAGTGGGTAACTCATGGATGAGTTCCTTCTCACACTCAATGGATATGGAGATGAATGAGATTTTCCAAGAGCTATGCTCCTCCTCTACCATAATCCATGCACATCTTCACGTGAGAGTGTACCTTCTTTGAAACCTTCCATATGAATTCACCCAAGAGAGTATGATATTTCGAAAAAACCATGGGTTTAAAGTGTGATTTCATGATGGCATCAAGTAGTCCCTCTTGAGTTTTGAGTCACTTCAACTCAAAAGAATAAGATTACATAAATAGATAACCCTATCCACCACTCTTGAACTCTTTTCATCCACCAGCTTCCCCATCAAGAACCTCACATATGAAAATGTCCTTGGAGTATTCCATCTTGAGTTGGGAATTTAATATGATCCAAGTCGAATGAAAGAGTAGTAGGTTTAAATGCTGCTCCATCACATAATGGTTCCTTTCTTGACATATTTGATATCAAAGTCACATGTCGAGCATCATCATATTCTCGTCACCACTGCGTACCGTATCTGCCCAAGACAAGATTAGCGAGGAACAACTTCATCGTAAGTCCTTGTCTTCCAAAACTTCTCCTTGGCCTATTCACAGAAGAGGTTAGATCCCATATCTTCTTCAGAAATTTTCTCAGAATGAAGAGACGCGGCTTCCCAAAAGATATGGAGTTTTCATGCCCTCATGCTCATGCCATCGAGATCTCTATTTCTCCTTTCTCGGCTAAAATTTCTAGTGAGTGAACGTTCTTTCTGTGAAATTGCTCATCTCTTCCTTCCGAATTTATGAGAGATTCTCTGCTATGCTAGCTTCCTCCCAAGGCTCCCCATTAGCCAAGCATGAACATGCTCATATTTGAGAGAACACTTATATTTCCTCCCATCAAGAGTAGCCTGTACAATTTCTGTAAAGAGGTCAAGGTACAGAGTAGAATGCTGTGGATGTAGGTAGACATATTTGTCCCATCTTTAATGGCGGTCTCTGCCCTCTTTGTGCCTCCAAGCTTTGAAGAAGACAGGTCTAAGTGTTCTTCTCCTTGCGTATCCCTTCCTCCTTTATTCTTCATTCTGGTGATCTCATCATTTGACAATGATGGTGTTGGCGTCGTCATGTGTCATGTCAAGAGTTTCATGTGTGAGACTCAGGGATCCCCAGAAGAGTGTAAGAGTTTCTTCTTTGAGAAAGTGCTCAAAATTCATCTTCATGAGGTGCTTTAGGTGCCTTTTGTGACCCATATCATCTGTCTTTCTCATATCTTCATGATCGAAATTGTCTCATAAATCAATAAGAGACCTAGGATCTTGGTCATCTATTGAAGGAGAAACCTTCACGCTTTCCTTCGAGAAGAGGACCCTTCACTAATGGAGATTCGTTCTCAGCACAGGTATCAAGAAAATTACACCTTCTTTCCATGGCCTGAATGGAGTTGGATTCAGACCTCCCACTATGCAAAAGATCCGTTTGATGGTTTAGTAATGTCAACAAAAAAAGATGTTACACATGGAGCTTCATCAAACCTTTCTATAAATATTGCATTAAACCTTGAATAAGTAGGTGTATTGGTATTATTAAGAAAAAGACCTCAAACAACCAACAATAATATGTTTTTACCTTCTTTAAAAATGCAAAGGTTGCTGCTTTTTTGATGGCTTCAATTTAAAACTTGATGTTGTCGTATCAGTTATGTTTTTCCACCCAAACCTTGATCGGACATTTTTGGTGCATCCATCAAAGATAGATAGATAGAACTTCCATCCTTATAGTAATGTTTATATCCTCCTTGATCTTGTAGAACCTTCTTGAAATTCCGGTCATATTTTCTGAACCTTGATTGGAGTCATACTTCCTTCAAATACTTTCCGAGAGTTCTTTGGGCACACCCTCTTTTCTTCCTTCAAGAAGAAACCAGAAAAACGTTGAAGATTTGGTGATATGGATGAGTGAACATATCCATGAGATGAGTGATTCAGAATTTTTCTCAAGGTATATTCTGTGTAGATTCTGATCTAAGATTCTTCTGCTTCGAAACTTTCAGGAGTTTCAACGTTTCTCCTTTCTTGTTCAACCTCCTTGAGAGGTTATTAGAGGTGAAATGATGAGATTAAATCCATATTATTAATCATTTCAACCTTTCTCAGACATAACTTTGGCTTTAGCTACGTCGAGGCCAAAGATCTACCGATACCACTATAATGTTCTGAAATTAGAATAGCTACGACTATTAATAATAATATTATTAAAAATGTGAGGCCACAAAATATGTTATATAAAGACAAAAAACTACCAGTATCTAATAAATATTCCATCAACTTTTTATACAATATTTTTACAAGGCAAAGGTGGGGAAAAGTGAGGATTAGGCCCTAAAATGAGGTATTTAGAGATTTGCGAAAAAATAAGACAGAAAAGCTATTGACATGACATAGGGTTATTATCGACTCTATGTATAATTTAAGAAAACAAATAATATTTATGTTAAATGCCTCTTCCTAACTAGTTAGAAAACTTTATTTTCTATGACCCAAAGTGTATGCGTAAACTTATTGAAGCACAGAGCGTGATTAAATATGAATGGGAAATAAGGTTTTGAAATCGACAAATAATATCAGATGCATAGCTCACAAATTTTTGCTAAGAAATAATGGGAGAATATCGAGAAACCTAGAAATGAGGTGTTACAACCATGACAAAGATCACATAACCATGACAAATACACTGAAGGAAGCAGAGTTATTGATTTCTGTATCTATATCAGATATTTACAAAAATATATATTCAATACATCCATGTACAAGAAAGGTTGGATTTCATACATCAGTTTGCTCTCAAAACTTTAGCACTGTAAGTAGATCTCGAGATTCAAGAATGTGTAGATCACACATGATTTCAAAATTTCTTGAATAATAAATGGCATAGCAGATAAGATGGTGAAAAAATATGGACTGATGTACAATTCATGTGATCACTATATGTAGTTAGCAATCTCAACACCTAGACTTTTCCAAATGTACAGCACCCTGCAACAAGAGATCATAAACAATATTGTCTTAGGGAGATAAAAAATACATTGTAGCTTCAAGATGATTTCATTGATTCTAAGATGTATATCTGAATTATAATCAACTAATGAACCTTCCGTGATAGTTAAAAGACATACTCATCGAGAAGAGCCACTGTCATCATCTATATTCGAATGTATCTAGTCTCCTCCATCAAACAAGAAATTTCACAAGAGTGCTCAACCTTCAACATGAGAAAATTAGAGTAATGTGTTGAAGTCAGCTCAAGTCTTTCTATAGTGGACAAGTTTAACACAATTGTCCTCCAAGAGCTGCCTTAAGGAAGAGGGATTCTAAATGAAGAATGCCCAACAAGGGATGCTCAGTGTACAATTCTCAGGAAATGATTAGTCTTCAACAACCACCAAGTGTCAGTTCTCTCTTTCCAGTAATAAGATAAGAGTTTTCCAACCGTAAAACACCTGAGTCACTTAAATCTTTTTCATATTAGAATTTCTCCTTTCAGAATCGCGTATCTCCTCAAAGAGGTTCAATGTATCTAGACTCCGCGCGTATTTGACCTGGTCAAAGATGGCCTCCACTCTTGTGATTTAGGACCTATTCAAACTTGCAAGAAAGGTCAGATAGCTCAGAGAACTTCTGCTCACATAGTGCTATTATTTGCCATAGAGTTTTACATGTCCTCCTTAAAAACTTATTCATCAATTAAGAAATGCAAAAATAAACAAGGAAAATTACTGTTCATATTAGTCAAGCTAATTTAGAACATAATTATCATATGAGGATGCTATGAAGAGGAGTAAGTAGGTTTCTTTCTGTTTTAACTCTTTATCTTGAGGACAAGAACATTTGGAGGGGAGGACTGTGAATATTCTAAATTAGCATGTAAAGCACTGAAGACACTTTTCTTAACCCCATAATTATATGAATAAATGGGTGAGGTTGATACAAACTTATGTTAACAAATCCCTCTTAATGTGAAAAGGATCATATTCATAGCCTGATGCTTAAAACAACTTTCTGCAAAAAAGGTTGATGCATGAATATTGCCTAGCCAATTCTCAAGTCATCAATGAGGAATGGAGAGTGAATTATCAATAGGAGACAACTAGTATGAAATGTGGATTAGTTTAGATAGCCACATGTGTTGGACGGAAGAATTTGTAAAAAGAAAAGGGCTAGACAGTGCTGAAGACAAGTCAACTTTGACCAACCAAACAAATATTATGGAGGAGCAAGGGTTTACGATGGGACAACATAGTTTTGGGAGGAGATTGATTGGGGATGGTGGAAAACTCTAATGAGGGACCCATGTGGAGAAGAAGCAAAATTTTTAACAAGGAATAGCAGCATGTAGTATTACATGAGTTATTCATTTAATTATATTTTGATATGTTTGTTTAGACTTTTGTTTTCTAACCTGTTTAGCAAAGATTATCGGGGTGTTGTTTAGAAATGTTTCCTTGCTTAGCATTCCATATTTTTTCTTGAGAGGCCCTCTCTTGAGATCTCGATCTATCATTCCACATATCCCACCAAGCAGCCTACCTGCCCACAATGTAGTTTCTGAGACACACAAAGTTGGGTGGTGGTGTTGTATGAGATTGAGAAACCCACTGGAACAGTTTTTCATAGATATACTTTTCCCGAGAGATCAGCTTGAGGGTTCTTGACATATTTCAGATATTTGGCATCAATCCAACTCCATTTCCGCCACTTTCTACAACATGATTTCAATCTAGGAATTGCGTTATTTTGGAGGAAGTCAGTGAGGACTTGCCTTTTCGAGAGTGCTTTCCGTGATTTAAGGTTCAGCCTTTTCATTGGAGGATACCCTTTATGGATTCGCATCAGATATATATTATTTGTATTCTTCTATTCATGTGTTTCATTTTTCGTTGACTTCCAATTTCAATATAGGATCACTAGCTCAGATTATATTTTCTAAACCCTTCTTGTGTTCTTCAGATTTGTATATGAGGACTAGATCTCAATTTTTATAACATTACTAATATATGAGAAGATCTATTTGTCCTTTAATTCTCTTAGCATAAACCTTCATTAGACTGGTGGATGTCACTTGTTTCAATATTTAAAAATGCGTAGTTTTGAAGTTGTATCGTTTTTGGGAAAATTTGGGTGGGAATTAACCTGTCTATCCCGATTTGTTTTTTATATCCCATGGATTTGGGTCCTATAATGGCTGAAATATGAATCACTGTACTTTATGAGTTATTATAACATATATTTAGAAAATTGTTTTTCAAGTATGTATTATCGATTTCTATTTGGGAATATTATATCCATGGGGTGAAATGGACTATACAATATCCACCTATCCATATACTCATAATATCATTTGGATTTAAATATTGAGTCTCATTTTTACACACTTTTCATGGATTTATTTTTATCTTTCATCAAGTCATGGAGAAAAAGTCCCAAGAATGTCAAATGTCGTAGATGATTTCACGTTCATAGGAAAATGAAGTTTGGAGAATAATTACTACATATTAGGTTGGCTCATCTGCCCCATGTTTCCCACTTTATGTACCAAATAATTTTCATTAGAGATTACCTATTGTAGCAGTTATGGACCAACTAAAGTTTTGAAAGACGCCAAATTTTTGTTAGAAATTAAATATTATGCGAGCAATGAACACATAAAATATGTTAAAACACAAGTACGTCAAAACACATAAACCAAAGAGACACGAGAAAGGTGTTCTTTAATTTGGCCATTATGTTCACTAACAAATTTTACCTTCCTTTCTATTATCTTAAAATGAATATACAACCCATAGCAGATCCACCTAATATCTCTTTGCTTCACGCTCTATCTCGCTTTCACTCCTAGAATACACATAATACATAGACATAATACAATACCATACAAAGTAGGTTCCATTTCAGGAAAACCAACCAACATAACTTTCATCATGATCATTCTACTAATGAATGACCTAGATTGACTACAAATTACTATACCATTAGCAATTTACATTCATGGCTTCGGTGTCATTGAACTCGGGGTTTCATAAAGTCATAAATGCCTCCAGACCTTCTAGCGCATTTAATTATGTTTAATTTATGCCCCCATTAAGGTACAAGTTGGCGTCCTTGAAGATGTCGCACCACCAGTCGAAGAAGGTAGTTCATGGTAACATCAAACCGCCAAATTTCTAGTTAGCTCCAACAAGATCAGAGGGTTTCTCCAGGTCAATTCCCAAGAAAATAATCAATGGGCTTGAGATGACTTGAACAAAAAGTTTAATTTAGGCTAGGTATATGCTAAAGGAGTTTGCTTGATTTTTGAAGCCAAGAACTGAAGTGAAAGGTAAATAAAAGTGACGAGGCTTAGTTTTTACAATAGTTCGATTAAAAGTAATGAAATTGTTTTGATGATTTGGATTGAATGAATGACAATTAGATCAAGAGGACATGAGGAAAGAGGATTTATGATCCTTTCAAATGATGAAAACATGGAAAATTAAACAAAATCACGCGTATAAAGCAAACTAATGAATCGCACTATTACTCATTTGTTTAATTTAAGAAGAAATGAGTATGAATGACACATAAACACTGGTGAACTTACAATTACATAAATAAAAACACAATCAAAGCGTTTAGCTACATGATCTCAAAAGAGTGTCATAAACCCTAGTCTATTCCATCACAAATTGCAGATGAACAAGAACAAGTGCCAAGCAATCCTAAAATGTCCAACTCAAAATGACTGAATAAATACATGATAGATGTTTGAATCATTCCCAGCATGCCTCTAGGGGTCGAGACTATCATTTTGAGCAGCCTAACCCATATTCAACCAGGAACTGAAAATAGTAATGAAACAACTTGTTCTCTATATGATAGGAAATCGATCTATTCACCTATATCATTTTTGTGAATGAACTTAATTAGAATGAGTAAAAATAAAGCTAAAATTACATCATGGTCATGAACAGATCAAGTTACATCAATATTACATGAAAGTCAAACTAGTCAAAATCTGTGGCGAAGTTTTAGTCAGCTTTCTAGTGAAAATTAGGCTAAATTTTCGCTGCAGCAAGAAGTTTCTAAATATCTATGCTAGGCACAAGTTTGATAAGCGATTTTAGGCTTTTCTCCAAGTCCAAATTGAGAAGGATAAAGCTCGTTGAAATACACCGCTTACTTTCAAACTCATGGGAATTTTCTTGGATTTAAGGTACTTGCTCTTCAAAAATCAAATTTCAACACTTTTTCCTTGTGTGCGTGTTGCAGCAGAAAGGCTGTTTGTAGTAAGCTTGACCCTTTGGACAAACTCAACTTGATGAAATCCTTAGGCAATCCATAGTATGCATACCGATGAAAAATCCGTAAATGCAAAGTTTCTCCTAAGAGCCGCTAATTATAAGCGCACCAAGTGGCACTAACATGCTATTGGGCAGTAAAATATGTTTTTAGGCTCAAAATTCAAAATTAATTTTTTTTCCCGTACTTTTGAAATTTAAGTCATCTATCAAGACGGTGTTGGGCCAAAATTAACCTGGTCAAAATTTTGAAGTCTATCATGCCTTACTTACGCTAGTGCCCTCTCTAGCCTTGCTTCTCTGTGATTCTATCCTCACAGAAACATGATGTCGTGCTCAATAATGGTTTTCAAATCAGAGAATGTCTTTTCTTGTTTTCTTTCTCCAACATCTTCTCAAGATGAATGCTGACCTCTCACGTCTCCCTATCAAATTCTTCAATCTCCCGCTCAATGGGTGTCATCTTCAAGTTTCTTCTCTGTTGTGCCTGTCATTCTCATGTATGTTTCAGCAACTCCATGATTAATCATTTATCCTCCAACTGTTTGTTCCACTGCCTGCATATTTTATGATTCATTGAGTTTCCGTAACTGGTTAGAAGGTGTCAATCTCCGCTCGCTTCCCGAATGATTCCTTCAACTTTTTGAGAGCTGAGGTTTCAAATCCTCATCAATTAATATGAAATTTATCCGGTTTTGAAGGGCTTCATCTCATAGGCCTTCTTTTTCTCTATTCGACTTATACTGTACAACATGATGGTACCTAGACCTTCAATTCTGTAGAGATAGTATCACGGGTCATTGCAATAATGCTCGTGCCCCTCCGATAAGTGGGTATAACGTACACCTATAGGCTCTATTCAGACTTAGGCCGATGTGAAGGTTCACCTTGTTTGGTGAAAACCTTGAGGAACCTTCGAAGAATCGTGGAAGAAATCACTAGAAATGAAATCTTCCCATGAAATTCCCCTGCATCCAAGTGACAAAGGAACTACTATTCGATGAGTGTATAGTGATAACACTGTTGTACCGTCGTCGTAGCTTTTTCCGCACAAGCATGGTCATTTTTCGATATTTCAAAACATGAAATAAGGTATGTTCTTACCGTCTCTCACCGCAGAAATGCATCAACAATTCGATGTGGTAGGCAGAGTATGGAACGGTTCCTTCCTCACAAATTTAAGTATTCTGAGCATGTTTACTTCGTTTATAGGATTCTCAGGAAACCGTAATGGGAATACGTCATGAGCCATTCACATAGCTAGGCTCACTTATGGTCTATACTTACCGTTCACCGTCGTCTTTTGCTCCATCAAGTTCACCCACATTCATATTCCACTGCTGAGATATGGTTTTCCGGCACATATGAAATTTTACACTGTTAAGAGTTACCGACTATCATGAAAATGCAATAATAAAAGACGAGCAATTCCTAATGATAAAGCGAATTCAGCACTTATTTTCACAATATCACAATATGACTGCCTTTTCAAAACATGCTATGCAATGGCAGTCTTCAATTGAGTTTTTGCCACGAGGGTTTTCTACATGTTTGCTACCTTTACGAGTTTTCGGTAGCATGTAGTTCAAAGCAGTAGAATCATTATCTTCATCATATGATGTATTTCCAAAGGTTCTGCCTATACTTTCCATGCAATGGGTATATGAATTTGATGTTTTGCTTCATTTATAAACGTGTCAAAGGAGAGGACCGTAGGAGTAAAAAAGGGCAATGGAACAATGAGTCTTGTTATGGCAGAATTTTCTTTGGAAATTTGACAAAATTTAGGACAAGGGATAGCCATCAATCAAGCTAGAACTTAGAAATTTAAAATGAATGTATGAAAATGATAGAAATGAAATGATTTTATGGATATAGGGAATGGGATTGAGACGAGGCGATTAATGACATAATGGAATAGACAGAACAATATTAACAAAGATGATGGGATTAATAAAAGAGGAAGCGAAGAACAAGATGGAAATGGCGTTAACAATTACAATTACTTTTTAAAGGAAGCATCTAAAACCCTATGAGCAAGTGAAGGCGGTGATAGGCTTAGAACAATATTCACCTTCAAAACCAATTTTTCAACAACACTCAACATCGACACTGGTACCACAAGATCATTTGAACTTATATGAGCAATGGGATCGAATGGAATTATGATAATGAAAATTAAGGTGTTTTACCAGGTACACCCATTGCTCAAAGCGCTGTGATGATAAAATACGCTGGCCGACTTATATGAGATTGCGATGTTTACGCGCATGTGATTCTTCACCAACAAGTACCACAGTAACTCACCCATGTCTTTGAAAACGCTTTTCGCTTTTGAGTCGGGCCCATGATGTTCTTTGGTATGCAAATTGATTGTTAAACCCAAAAAAGGTCTTATATAATTTTTAACGATTTTTGACGAAAACCCATTTTCTAATGTCAGACTTAATTTAAATTAAAATAAACTCTATTTTTGTTTTTTTTCCTTGATTTTTGAAACCCACGATGAAATTTTAAGTCTATTTTTTATGTGGATAGTCATATACATGGAATTTGGTAAAGGTGACCATGGTCACGCTTCTCAAGAACTTTATA
Source organism: Pinus albicaulis (assembly GCA_034641835.2). Lineage (NCBI taxonomy): Eukaryota > Viridiplantae > Streptophyta > Pinopsida > Pinales > Pinaceae > Pinus > Pinus albicaulis. Next base: position 107,447 of record JAXQQM020076110.1, read on the forward strand.
ACCTAAAAACTTTTGAAAATTACATTATATTTATTATAAAGCGATGAAATTGACGATTTTTTTCAAACTATTTAAAAGAATCATGATCAAGCATTATAACGATGAAATTTTTGCACGAAAACGAGCTGGTGCCTTCCTCATATGCTCGGGTCAATTATTAGACATTTTGAAGACTAAATTGTTAAACCCTAGACTTAATGAGACTAAAAACTTAAATGACTCTTGAAAACATGAGGCCAAACATGACTATGAATGACTTAAAATGATTTTGATGAACCTATTACGACCTTGTAGGCGCGACACGAGGACAGAGAAATACCATTTTTGTCGATGATCCATGCCCAATGGAATGCGTACCATCAATCGTATCGAGACTCCTAAAAATGAACAACAAAGATATTTTTTGATTCTACCAGGGATGAAGAGACCCCATCGCAATATTGGCTCCAATGGGGACACGTAGCTCCTAGAGTAAAAGCAAGAACTATAGATTGGAGAGGCGGCTTCGCTTCCGACAAGGCAGAGTCTAATAACTTCAAGGTTAACACAAGACTCTTGACTCATTTATTGACTTAGAATTTGACTCAAATCGCTAATTTTGAAACTAAAATGACTTCCAAAACCTTGATCACAAAATTAAACCAAAGCTAAAATAAACTTCTTTAATTATAGCTTTCACTTTCAAAGTTTCAAATCAAGAAAATATCACGTTATCATTAATTTCGTAAATGAAATTGACATAAATGGTATATATGCGACAATGCAACAACAAAAATTGCAATGATACCTTCTTGAGTAGCTTACCATTGATCGCTCCTCTCGAAAATTCTTCTGCTTCATCTTTTCGTAATAGTGCCATTTCACCTTGATATGAAGCAATTTTAAAGGGTCCTTCAAGAGATTTTTCTAACTTAATTGTGGTTTAATTTTTCTCATTTTCAGCATCCCATTTTTACGACCACCTAATTGAAATTTGTTCGCTTTTTGTCATTACAGATTTTTCACCTTCAGCTTCAATGCAGCTTTAAAACTTTTCTTCAACAACAAATGGATCATTTGATTTATTCTTCTTTGTGATATTATCATTCATCGCCATTTCGTAGAAGTTTAACCACCGAATCATGTAGGAGGTAGAAACATCAGACACCCATAAACTAACCTGCATGTGCATACCAATAGATTTCTTCTTGATCAATTTTGATCTCCAAATTGCATTGACTAAATTTCATGCCAACTTTTTCTTGTTTATTTCCAGCAACTTTAATGATGTTGATCAGTCATTTGTTGAAGACTCATCAACTGTTGCCTTGTGGATGATACAGCTGAGTGTCCTAAAGCATTTTATATTTGTCACAAAAATCAATCATCTCGACTTGAAAGTTACCATTATTAATGATTAAACTTATTCGTGTTAAATCAAACGAGACAGTAAAATGTTATTCTTGCCGAAAGAAATTATTAATGAACCAGAAGCTTTCAGTTCGTGGAATTGCCTCAATCCATTTTAGAATAACTGTCATGAGGATTCACTTTCAGGCCGAGTCGAAGAAGCGATGGATTCAAGCACGAAATCTAAACCTATTATCAAAAGGAGCACTTAATTAAATGGCTTTGCTGCAGTTATTTAATTTTCTTCCTTCAAAATTATCTATGACAAATCTTGACAATGAGCACATACTTAAAAAGTAATGCCATTAGTATTCACTTTCAAAAATCTTTTTGCTGTTGTTTTCCAAAGACTCAACAATTCTCCTTTATGAAATCTCCAACTTTACTTCTTGTTTTTTCTTCCACCAAACAACATGAATAAACACCAATCGGATCTTTCCAATAAAGTGAATTATTCAAAATATGAAACTTGTACAGCTAATTTGCAGTTCTACTTGTTTCTAGCCATACCTGCAACAGACAATTTGGAGCATATATACACATTCAATACCAAGGAGACAAAGCATAAAGATTATATTCAAGTAGGGATGAACTTTTCCTCATTTTCCTTTGACATAGCAAAATAATAAGATCGATGTCCAAGGCATAAATCTTTATTGCCATTAGTTTAGCTAAATTTCTTTGTCCTTTGATAAGATTTGTAGGCTTTATCTCCACATCACACTCAACAAGGGAGCAATCCATTTGTCATTTTTCTTGATCATGGCATTTAAAACTTAACAATGCTGTTAGGAACATAAGTAAGAATATGAGAATGCAAGTAATGGCTATCGAAATCTTTCAACGCTTGAAGGTAAGAGCAAGAGTTGTTTTTCAACGATGTTATTTGCTGTCATATCTTCATGGTTCCTACCGGTGAAATTGGTTTTTCATGCCCATTCTTTTCACATTAATACCGCCATAGTATGTTCAAGCAAATCGAAAACAAAATAAAATCCTTTAGTATAATCCGTATGATCAAACCAGCCAAGAAAGAACCAACTTCACTAAATTGAAAGACTTTACCATTTTCACCACTTCCACTATGTCACGTTTTTCTTGCCATGTTTATAATCTTCTTAGATGTTCAACAAGATTAGGCACAGCGTGTACAAAATTCATCTTACCATTGAAGGATCGAATTTTTTGTTCCTGAAGACCAATTTTCAACTGCTTCAACTGTATAATAGGATGCTATATTTTGAGATAATATATTCAAGAAGTTTGCCTTCATCCATGGCAAACAAACTCTTCTTCTTGGGATGGAGGACACACCATATTTTCTACATCATTTAAAAACACCTCAAAATGATGTTTCTTCATCAAAATTGGAAAAGACCTGTCAAATCATCGAGACATAACCAGAATTTTTTTCTTGTCTTAGAATGTCATATCCATTGTCACTAAATGTTGCACCAAATATTCTTCAAACCTAAAGGTATTTTAGCTGCATTGAAAGCCCATGATGGTGAACAAGAAGTTTGTTTCATTGATCCTCATGGACTTAATTTGGTTATACCGAACAACCATTTAGTGAAATACATATGATGCTCCAACTATCAATACAGGATCTATTTTGCATGGATAACACCAAAGAAACCTTTATGTTCAAATTCTAAATCAATGTAATAAAACGCATCTTGACTGTTTTTCATAGTATTCGCACCAAATTGTATATCCAATCAAAATCTTATAGGAACAATGATAATGCCTTGTATAGTTGATTCACCTCCTTCTTCAATCAAGCGGCAAAGAACTTGGATTATTCTCAATCATCAAGGGCTTTTTGATTCGCTTGATAGGAATGTAGTAATAATTATGTTTAATACATATCTTCAAATCAATAGTCTCAAGAAAAACATCAAAGAAAAGAAGACAATAAACTAACATATTTTGCTTTTTATTCCTCCCATGTGAATGCTTGGGACAATTTCACTATCTTTTGGATTTTTCAATTTATCCAATGTTCACATCTTCAACTTCATGTCGCTTTGTTGTTTTCAGTTGCATCTTGATCAAAAAGTTTCTTTCAAAGGTATCAAACCTCAGGTGATGACATTATATTTAGCTAACATTTGTATTCCATTGATTTGGCACATCAGACCACCATCGCCATGTTTCATGCTCTGCTAGTTTTCAATTTATTTTCATTTTGTAGAAATTTGTCAATCTCATCATCATCTTGAAATACCACAATTTTGACTGTTCTGGGACAAGCGATTATGTTTCAATATGAATTCTAAACTATGCATTGATTTCATCAATTATTGTTAGACTCCTATACCAATAGGTTTCATCTTTTCATGATTGTCTTGATAATTATGAATATGTTCAAACTTTTTCATTTTTACAAAACGATATTTCTTAAAAACTAAAAATCAAAAGTTAAAATGTGTAAAGAGGGTATAACTTTTCAAAAGAAAGACTGCAGTAAAAGAATAAAATGGTCAGCAAGTGAAAGAAATGAAACTTTCGCTTAAAAAATAGACCAAGGAAAGTGTAAACTAAATGCCATCACATTTTATTTTTAACAAATCAATCAGTAGCCACAAACTTTACACAATTCATGAATAAGTCAAACTGCTTAAACTTGGCTATCTATATTTCAATTTTCATGTTATAGATTAGAGAATAAATATCTAGCGAACAGTTTAATCTTCGGTATGGTGATAAGAAGAAGAGTGAATAAAAGGTGCCCAACAATTAACTTAGCCCGGATGGGTTATGGTAGAAATAGATAGATTTATCATGTGTAAAAGAAAAATATTGAAAAGGGTTCATAAACTAAATGGCACCTAATAAAGAAGAGAATGGTAATAAGTAGATAGTAAGTAGTAGATGGTGTCAGTAAAGCGTTATCTGGCGAATGATGTCAAGCATATTGCTTTTTGATCCTTTACTTTCATCATAAGACTGTAATAGAAATACAATGGAAAAATCATTGCATGAAATAAAAATCATTAACTTTCATCATTTTTCCTTGAAAGTTTTACTAATTTCCTCAAAAGTACTACAAGGTGTTTGGAGATCAAAGGTCTGGTATTTCTGACTGAGGATCCTAATTCCCCCGCCTACGAGCAAAGACTCCAAGCACTTGAGATAATTAATACTGTTATCTTCCATCTAACTTTTTCCTAAGAAAATCCTGCTTACTTAGAAATTGATGCAAAATTCCACAAAAACTTTCAAAATGACTTGTTATCTTGTTTAAGTGTTGGGAATATAAAATGTTGCAATTTACTTCACAAGTTATCACTTAGATGTATAAAAATGTTTACTGCCCTTGCCATATTAACATTTAACTCATTATATTAAACCAGTGAAATACCCTTTCCTACATATAACTCTTTTTTTATATATAATTGAAACCTTTATTATAATGTTTACTAAAAGTATTATATATCCTCACATATTGAAAATAAAACCCCGCTTTTACGTTTCTTGTTAAAATATAACGTTATATTATTAATCCCTATCATGGTGAATTAGTTATTAATTAATTACCATAAATAAAATATATACCTAAAATCCGAAACATGTTATGATGTTTAAATACAAAAATATGAATAAAACTGACAGTATTGTTAAAGCACTGTGGTTCGCTCATTGCGGAATTTACCTAAGCTAACCTGAAGAACTTTTTTACATACTAATACTAACACCGACTAATTAACAACCTTTTCTCACTTATTAAAACTTCAAGCTAAATTACGCGTTAAAAATTTTAAAACCAACACCTTACCCTGAACCTGCTTATCTTTTCTATCGGGCTGTACTGCTGGATTGCATCATAAAGATCAACTACTATTTATCCTTATCGTCTATCCTGGTAAAGCGTGAATCAGCAAGGGATGGTGGAATGAACAACAAACCATCCAGCGGTAAGAAATCAGAATCGCCTTTATAAAACCATCTCGTATCAAAAGCGAAAGTGAATGTTTACCATCATTATCAAGCCACATACCTTTATTTACGACGTGCTATCACTTTAAAACAAAATTACTTTAACTCATGTATCGTTATTTTTTGTTCTCGTTTTTCGTTATTCGCACCAGTTTCATCACATTTTCAGACCACCGACCGATTGAGCCACTTGTAATTAACAGTTCAGAAAGTCAAGAATGTATCCCGCTTATCGCTCACATCAAGAAGAACCAGCTCGTTTGTTGTACACCACGTTACTAATCGCAGAAATTTGGGCTCTTTTGTTTTTCATGGAAAGGTTAAAATCATCAACGTCCTCCTGGAGATTTTAAACTGAAATTGTTCTTCAACCCTAAATTGTTCCAATTTCTTCATTTCAAGAATTTACCGCTCCGTGAAGAAACCAAAACCTTCATTTTTTGAATCCACAAGAACCAAAATGAGGTCTCGCATTTAACATCGCCTACTGAATGCTCCTTCACCATGAATTAGACTATTTAATTTCCATAGATGTAATACTTTAACCAAAGACCAGGATTACGAAAGTCCTCATTGCTTTGGCTATTACTGCAGAGACTAATACTTCAAAGGGGCAAGATCTATAAAGGTGGGAATCAATTCCCAAGGTATCTGTTCCTTCCGCCCTTATTTTCCCGTAAATTGTCTATTACCGCTATTCAAAACTATGATCCTACACAGAAGGGGATAGTCTCTTGATCAGTGTTCCGTTTCATCACCTGTCAAAAGCACGCAATGCCATGTTGCTCTTGAAACTGCATTAAGAGTTAGCACCATTGTCCATGGAAGGGATTGATTGAGAAAACTAGGCAATTAACCCTGCGAGAAGCTAAAATTCATGTAACAAGATTACTACACCGTAGCATCAAATAAAAGGGTTCCTCCTATGGCTTAGCTATTTCTGCTATCAGAAGGCTCCTTTGTAAATATATTTTGTCCTAGGACGAATACCGTGGAATATGTAGATGACACCATTGCCATTCACTCGGGCAAACCCTAGATCAAATATGACCATGTTTTCATAGCCAAAGAAAACTATGATCAATTTTTAACAGACACCTAAAAGTTTTTGGCAATTTCGCTATTTATCATCTAAGTGATCTTTTCATCAGCTTAAAGGTTCTTCCGTACGGGTAGTCTTGATAAGAAGAACTCAAAATAAATGGTTTGGTCCTCTATCATTCATTTTTTCTCTTCCATTCTCCTTTACCTTATTCGCATCACGATCAGCTTGTATATCTTAACAACTTTCATTAATGTGAATTTTCCTCAAGACCAAGTAATGAAATTAGAAAAGACCTTGAAACTGAAGCAACAGTTATATGTTGGGATTTATACCATACCAAAACCATACAAATATCGTGATTTATGATGTGAATTACATCCCTTCAAGTTACCTGTGTATGTACCAATGTATAATTTTACTTTGGAATACTTTATGCGTATGAACACCGACAGATCTTATCAGAACAAAAGAAGAAAGCTCACATGATCAAAGTCAATAGGTCCTTTTCATCTATACCCTAGGGGAGGTCGAGAGTATAGTTTAACTTATTAGAGAAAAAGTTCACATATCTTTCTGCGAAGTTCCTTATGACCCTTTGGTTTTTATTTAGAAAGAGATTAAAACAAATTATCTCTTTATACACACCATGAAGATTTTGCCTAGAATGAAGAGTGAACAAGATGAATGGGTTACGAAATCATGGAAGAAGAAAGTACAGTATGTACGAATAAGATTAAGAAAGATGTTGAGAAGAATCTTTGACCTATACAGAACAATGTAGTACTTATATTAATAATATTTTCAAGAATACCTTGCTGCCACTATGAAGACAACTATCAAAAGAGTATGAACTCTGCTGGTGAAGAAAGGAATCAGAATTCAAAGAAACTTTGGTCATGGTTTAAAACCACAGTAGTTCCAAAGCACTTAACAATCTTCGTAAGTCGATGATCAACAAAACATATCCGTTTCAGAGATGTAACCCATCGAATAAAGAAATAGAAAGAGTATGAAGTTCCAAGATACCACCTCAAAAGGAGCTCTACAAAGCTGAGCTTTGTTAAAACACAAATTTGATTCACTTCCATGGTGAAATTATAGATAAAGGTATTTGATGATGGTAGGGAAGATATGTCGTTAAACAGTGTACGTACATGAAACAAACATGTTTAAAGGGATACAAAAGTACTACATCAAGTATCTTCTTTTAATCACTAAAGACAAGATATCGAGACATTAAAAGAACCTTCATTAATATTAAAACAAAGAATGATCCATTAAAAATGAAGTATGACTGGAAGATGAAGTGAAGATGTTTCTATAACCAAGAAAGACTAATTAAGTCATTGTCAATTTTGCTGCAACAAGCACGAGTTACCTCTCAGTAAAGTAAAGCAAAGCCACCAAGAAAGAGATTGCTATTTAGAACAAATTTTGAAGTTTTAGCAACAGATCAATCGGACCTATAGAGCGACATATTAGAAAGGAGTTGCTCCTACTTTCACCAACAAAGCCAGCGGCGCTTTAACGCAGTAAAGATCTTTGAATAACACCACCGCAGACAATTGGTACCTGAGAAGGTCACAAAAGTTACGATAATAGAACAAACTTTAGAAGAGACAATCATTGGTTTTAATGTTAAACCTAAAGACATTAGTAGTATTGAGGCATTGAACAAGAAAGAGGACATAGCTTACCTGGGAACAAATTAAAATCATCAAAATGGTACACCTTCGCACTCGTAGGTTATAAAAGCGAAATTCACAGAAGAAATGATGAGTTGCTTCCAATATGACCGAATACTTAATGAAAACAAGAGAAGAGTTAAAAAGTATCATAGAACAGAAATTATCAAGGTATACCTAAAGAATAAAATTACAACAAAGAGATGACACCACTCATATCTCAAAGAACACTGCTTAAGTTCCAGGATTTAACAAGAACAAATGGAGAGTTTGCAACTGTAGGCTTAACTCAAGAACAAATTGGCACTACTGCACTGGAGGAAAATATGACACATCTAAAAAGACAAGCACGACAACACCAAAGAGAGATAAAAGATTGGAAAATTGCTGAGTGCTTTGGAAAGTGTTGACCTTTCTTTGAAAAGCTCTAGCAACAAATGACACTTTTGGGGTAACATCATAGAATTAATAAATAATAGTATAAGTTCTCCATTCAAGCTATCTTGGAACAAAATGAGTCACAAATTACCAAGTATTAGCTAAAAGGTGACCGTAATGCATTAAGAAAGAAATGAAAGCAAAACAATCAGCCTATTTAGTTTTTGGAATTCCAACAAAGAAATGTGCTCGTATTGTTAGGAATTGACGATGACAAAGAAGCATAAAAGAGCTACCTAAGAGGACTTACAAATTTAGAAAGAAAGTGTATGCATATTTTGTTGATATCAACGTTGAGAGAAATTAAGCTTTGTTGATAGTGGTTACCAAGTCCTATGCTTCAAGATGAAATAGTAGACTTAGAAACCTATGAGAAGAGAATAAAGGCTCATGCTAAAACTACGCCTGATTGTTTCATCATTTTGGGTTTAATCAAATATTACCAACCTAGAAAAGTATCTATGATAAAGGTAATTTATTTATCCGAATATGAAATAAAATATCTATCGCTAACGAGCCCACCTTTATAAACTTACCCAAGGTATGAAACTTAAGGTTTTAAGAACCATGATACCGCATGATCAATGGTGGTTGAATGTTGAATTTCCAGGTGTTGTTTTGTGGATGAGATTTTATCTTTACTATCAAGTAAATGGTAAAAACAGAAAATGACAAAAGAGTATCAGAAAAGGTTAAAGAGTATCCTGAAAATAAAGAGGTCCAACAAGCCGAAAGAACATCATATGGACAAGACAGGTTCTCTTTAGCACTTACTCAACACGTCACACGTAATAGTTGAACAAGACATCGGCAAGCATATACATTGATTCTATCCAATGCAGGACCATTTGTCTGCTTTGTTTGTAAATAATGCTTTAAGTCGCCCTAGTTATTGGATAAGTTAGGTAAGATTGTTTTAGATTATTTTTGTATAACAAACCTCAAAGAGAGTATTGAGGTGATTTATTATCATTGTATTACTTTGAGATTTTTCGGCTAAAGTTGGAGAAATTTACTTGTGGCTTAATGATGATTTATCGAAACATCGACTTGTTGTGATTCATGTTGACTACGCCTAACAAGGTTTTACCTTTGTTCAAATTCTTATATTAGTTTATAATATCATCATATCCATTTTAATACCTCTACATAAAAGGATTAAATGTATCTGTTTAATTGTACTGCTTTCAAATGTGATTGTTCTTACGTTTTCTAAATTAGCCATAGCATGTAATTTCGCAATGTTTCGCTTTGCTAATTCAAACATCTGATTACTATATTGTAAGAAATTCTTCATTGCTCTTTGTTTGTAGTCATCTCATTTCTTTCTTTTGAACATGGTGAAAGATTCTTAGCTGCCTTTCATCCCTTCAAAATCATCCCATCCACTTTAAATTTTAAGGATTGTTCTCTGCCTAGCTATCTTGCCCTGTAAAGCCATCTTGTGCGTAGAATAGAAATCCAGTAAAGCCATCCTTTGACTCCATAGCCCAATGGACTGAAAGCCCTCAACCTTGCCCTTAGTTTATGGATTCCACCATTTTCCAAAACAAACTCTTGAATCTATAACTAGCCTAAAACCTTCCAAGAACAAAGATAAATTATAAAGAGAGAGCCCTCTTTGGATGCAGATTGGCTAGATTCTGCATCTAAAAGGTTGGTTTGTGGTTACCTCGGGTATACTTTCCTCTTACACAACTTCTAGGAAAACCTGAGTGATAACAGGAATCTTCAAATTACTTGCTGCCTTTGCAAGCGCATCTGCAATACCATTCTGATTACGAGGGATACAAGTCATAGTGTAGTCTGAAAAAAATTTCAAGATATCAAGAATTGCATTTCGGTAAGCCCACATTCGAGGATGCTTAGCTTGGAACTCACCCTTCACTTGCTTAATTACCAACTCAGAGTCGCCAAACACTGCAATCCTCTTAGCATTCAATTTTCTAAGAATTTTCAGACCAACAATCAAAGCTTCATATTCTGCCTCATTATTCGAACAATCAAAAGCTAGCTTATAAGAGCAGACCCTTACATTACTCGGTACCTTATTTGGGGCGGAAAAAGGGCTGCGTACCCAAATACCAATTCCAGCACCATCACTTCCTACTGCACCATTGAAATCCATGGTCCACAAAACATCTTCATCTTCTTCCAAGTGCTGAAACTTTGTTTGATTTGTTATTTTTGCTTGCTGTCCATCAACTTTCTGCTATTTTCGGAAGGCTGATTGCTCAACGGAAATCTCAAGTTCTTGCCTTTCTTTCTTCAAAACCTCTCTGAAATTTTTTATGATCTCCGGAATGTCCTCTGCTTCAACTAACTGAATATATACATCATTGAAACTATCTGAATACAAAACAAAAGACTCTAAATCTATATGTACATAATTAATCGGATGATTTACCGGTTTCTCCTTGCTGGTGATCATATACTTCATCTTTTGTTCCCGATATAATCTTCTCATCTGACCAAACACAGGAATGGTTGCATAGGAGAAATCAAGCTGTAAAGTTCCCTTCAATTTCGCTCCCCAAGATCTGGAAAGAAGCATGCCAAATCTAGGAGGAATATCCACCACAACCACATCCATCAAAACATTCTTAGTTGGAATCTGATCTAAACTAACCACCAAACCTTTGATAAGCCCAATGGATCTTACTCTATTGGAATCGAAAGAATAAAGATCATGATATTTTCTAGTGATGTCCAATCCAAATTTCTCCATGATCGCTCTCGGCATGAGATTATGAGAAGCTCCGGAATCAAACATGGCATTATGCAACACAAAATCATGCAATCTAAGGCTGATATAAAAAGGAGGCACATCACTATCGGGAGACTCACCATCCAATGCTGGTCCAAATATCAACTCACGTTGATCATCTTCCACATTCACCATATCAGACATTGGATCAAAATTCAAAATTTTAGATACCTGACCCTTGTAGCTGCTATTTTTCATCAACTCAGTCAAAGGAATGGAAACTTTTAACTTAGCAATTTCACTCTCTAAGTTAAATACTGAAGTTTTTTCTACCTCTTTGGCTGGAACATCATTCTTTTCATCTTTCTCCCTTGATACAATTGGCTGATTAGATCTTTCATTTGATGATGGAGACTTGCTAGTAGCGGGATCAACTATCTCTTTTCCCTTCTTCTGTGCAATGGGTGCATCATTATTTGGTGCTGAAAATTCCTTTCTCTTTTGGATTGGGTTGATAGGCACATCTCTGTTTATAAGTGAATATTGACATTGCTGGGCAGACAAAGCATTCATATAACCTCTCTAATACTCATTTGACTCTTCTTCAAGAGTTGCCTCATTTGCCAAGATAAAATCCTCATCCTTTTGTACAACTGAGTTTTCTGCATACTCCTCATCTTCAGTGATAAAGGTTGGCATATCATCAGGTGTAAAGAAGTGATTTTCTTCTCCTATTACATTATATTCATCATCTGATTCTGGACCAACAAAATTCTGCTGTAAAGGAGTCTTTACCTGCTGTTTTACTGCTGGTGGTTCTTGTGCTCGCTGCTCTCATTGTTTGATCCTGAATTGTGGTTGCTACTGGCCCTGGAAATTAGGATTTCTGATCTTTGGTTCAGGCTTATCTAGTGTCAATATTTCAATCATCTTTTCCACCTTGCGAAGTACCTGATCTGAAGTAGAAGCCTCTTCCTTAATTACTACTTTCTTTTCTTCTCTCAATCTAGCTCTCTTATCATTCAAATTAGCTTCAACACTTACTGCAATTTTCTGCATATCCTCCAAAGTGGCCAGATCTCTTTCTCTCAATTTATAGGCCATGTCTGGATCAAAACCATCTGGAAACTTAAGCAAAGCCGACTTCCTAGATGGCCTTAAATCATTAGGAATTGCATTGTAAACCGCATTGAATCTAATACAATAACCTTGGATTGACTCACCTACGTTGTGCCTGATCTTGGTATATTCAGAAGTGATCTGAAGAGTATCTTTCTTTACTTCCCACCGATCTTGGAATTGTCTCTGCAGCTCAGCCAATGTAGCAATACTTCTAGGCTACAAAGCTCTAAACCATTTTCTCACTTCTCCTCCAAAAGTTTGCACAAACAATCTCATGGTCACATTTTCTGCATCAATTTCATGAAGATCAAAGAAGTCTGCCATTCTATTAATATGTTGCTGAGCAGTGACACTTTGAGGAGTGCCATCAAACAATGGGATTTTACTTTGATAATCAGTGGGCATAGCATCCAAGTTTTGAGGCAAGACAAGGGGTGCGAATCTAGCAGCCATTGGTCTGGGTGGATTTATAACTGGTCTTGGGGAAATAGGTGGAGTAGGAGCAATAGATGTATGAGGTGTATGGGGTGTGGATGGAGGCGATACTACTGCAGATTGTTGATCAAGGATAGATGGTTACACGGGAATGGTCGGAATGAAAGGAGGCTCGGTATGAACTTGTGAACCAGAAGTAACTGTTAATGGCCCAAGAGTTTCGGATGCAGATTCTATAAACTCAGGAATGTTTGTTGCCACAATGTAATTTTGAATATTCAGAATGTAACTATCAATGGATCTATTAGCCTGTTCAATTTCAAGATACTTGACAAACTCGGGATTTATGACAGTAGAACCGATAGCACTTTTAGACTTCGTCTCAAACAATGACAACTCAAATTGTTCGTAAAATTCAAGATCTTCAAGGAATTCAAACACAACAGGGCATGAATGAGATTTGAACAGAGGAATCACGGGACTTTATCGATGAAGGATTCTTGAAATTAGATTAGGATTTTCATACACTGGAGGTGGATCGGGATCTGGATTTGCTCTAGTATGTCTTCTGGAAGCCAGTGTGTTGAATTATTTTCAAAAATCAAAGGGACAAAACCAACTTGTTTAGCCTATCAAATTCTAGACTCATCACCCAAAAGTCCAGAACGATCTGATGTACTGGGGCAATTTACAAGTCAAGTGTCACGTTTACAAGCTAGACCGGAGATTGAATGAAGCAACGTTTATCTACTTTCGCTAATGCAAAGCAAGAGCATTTCGAAGGCTACCTGGCATAACTTCAGGCTCCGTATGTAGCTTATAAAAAAAATAACACTAACATGCAAACCATTTTTTCCCCAGTATGGTCGCCACTATGTTATTGCCTAAATCTACCTCAGGCTGAAAGAAGGCAGAGTTCAGGGTAACATCAAACCATGCTCAGTCTGGTAACTAGCCCTACCAGATCAGGAGAGGGCTCTCTCCAAGTCAATCTCAACAAAAATAATCAATGGTGCTTGAGATGACTTGAAATAAAAGCTAATTTTAGGCTAGGTATATAAGTAAAGGAGTTTGGTTTTGATTTTGGGGGTTTTTGTTGGAATCAAAGGGAAAGGCAGTTTTGGGTGCGAGGATGAGGCCTATGTTGGGAAAAATACTGAGAGGGGGGGGGGGGGGGGGGGGTGAATCAGTACAGACAATAAAACTTTGATATTTCCTTTACTAAAAACCCATACGCTACTTTCTTGAATTCAACTCGCGTATATACGTGAATATCCTTTACAGAACTCGCGTATATCCAGTGAATTAATTATGCATTTAATTCATGATTTAGATCATTACATTACTCATTTATCAGATGTTCAGAAAATAGTAAACAGGTGCAGAAAGAACAGAGTAATCATCACACACAAGAAATCACACATGAACACTAGGATTTTTAGGTGGAAACCAAATTTGGGAGAAAACCACCACTGCCGTTGTCTCAGTCTTCAATCTTTATTATTAAGAAAATTTCTTACAACATGTACTGGTGCAGACTCATACCAGCACGTAGGCACCCACTTGCAGAAGGTTACAACCTTCTCTCGTTTACCAGCCTTTCCTGGAAGGGATCAACAACCCCCTGCTCTCGTTTACCAGCCTCTCCTGGAAGGGAGCTACTACCCACTGATATTAACACCAGCATCTCCTGGCAGAAAGCTTCTACTTTCAGACTGAAGGCTTCAACCCTCAGATCCACTGCAGACCATGTTTCATCAATTTTCAAACTGGATCAAACAGCTTCAACACAATCCTTCACTTATCAGCAAACGTCCTTTTCCCAGAGCATCAAACAGAACATTGAAACCAATGTAACCAGAATATCAGAGATAACCCAGACTTCAGAATAGATATGCAAAATCTCAATCAGCTTTGAGCAACCATCAGTTCAAATTGCATACGCGCTTTTCTTCAAACAGACTCGCGTATATACGCGCTTTTAATAAAGACAACCCGCGTATACATCTGTGCACTTTTCAGAAAAACCCTAACAGTCCATACGCTCCTTTGTTTAAATAGATCCGCGTATATACGCGCTTTTCATGAAACGAACATGCGTATAGATCTATAAAAGATAAACTTTGCAGAACATATCAGATCTATGGACTTACCCAGATTTATTCAATATCTTCAATAGATTTGTGCCAGGTCTTCAATACTTCTTTTCAGATCATCCTATAGATTCATCATTTCCAGATCTAGAGATTTTGAACCTTCATCATATTCATGGGTGCATCATAGATTCAGATCTATCGATTAAGAACATAGTTCAACCATACAGATAAACTTCAGAGTGAAGTATTCATTTAAAGCCCAGACACATGCACACCATTTTGCACAATGATTTTCTTCTCCTTATATAGATTTAGCCTTTGTCAATACCATGAGCCAAAACCACACAACTTCCAATGGTTTTCCTGGGCGGGATCACATAGAAAATCCAGCGCTCAATAAAATGGGTCAATACCATGGTAGTAACCCCTGGTTTTATTAATTTAGAGCGCAATTGACCATACGCTACTTGGCACGTACTTTTCTGCGTACATACGCGACTTCCCTTTACTAAACTCGCGTATGCCTTGTGACATACATTTTTCATCATTTTTCTGGCCTATTCTGGAAATTATTTCTTCTGCACCTTCTGTACTGATTGTAGATACATCAGATGTACATCAATAACAAGCTCATCAAGTCAAGAACAACTACATCAAGTAGGTTGCCTTCATCTTCATCAAGTGGGTTGCCATCAAGGACAATACCCTGCATCATATTGCCAACAATCTCCCCCTTTAGACTTGATGGCAACCATGATGGTGTTTGATCACAACAGATAGATACATTAATTATAACCATGTTACTCTCCCCTTATTCAAACACCATGTCACTCTCCCCCTTTGACATCAAGGGCAAAGAGCGGATCAAAACCAACACAAGGTTTTTCTCCTCATGTAGAAAGAAGAGGGTTGTAGATCTGATGTACATTGAAGTTACCATGCTCCCCCTGAGTTCATGCTGAATGTTCAAACATATTTTTAATGAATTACAAGACTCTATGACCTTCCTCTCACCAAGGACTCATACTTACATCAAATGATCCAACCAAGTGGATTTACATCGGTGACTCAAGTACCCAACCAAGTGGGTTTACATATTTTGACTCAACTACCCAACCAAGTGGGTTTACAAATTTGAACAAGTCCTTACATGACTGAATATTACAAATTTTACATCATAGGGCTCAACATGACCTTTTCATCAAATTACAAATATGACTTTTCATGACCAATACCAGTAGGACCTCAAGAGAGATCACATTTCAGAACCATCATAATGCCAATAATGCATTATACTCAGCAATGCTAATGCTCCCCCTGAAAATGTGCATCCAAGCATATTTTCTATATGACCAAAGCTCCCCTTTTGCTTGTGCATCCTGAACACTTTCAACAGTAAATCATCAAGGCATCTTCACCCAAAAACAGAAATATAAGAGCTGAAATACCACTAGTGACTCCAAACAGCATCAGAGATACCAAACAGCACTGCAGCTGTGCTAAAAAATGCTGACCCCAAACAAAATTTTCCAGCAACCAACCATACGCGGATTTCTGTGTTTAAACTCGCATATATACGTGACTGTCTTTCAGGAAACCCACGTATCCTATTTAATCTTCTGAATTTAATCAGATCTAATCTTTTGAGAGGCAGAGACAACACCCAAATTCTGTCTGAGATATTCGAACGCTTCTCTGGGCAGAGGTTTCGTAAATATATCAGCAATTTGTTCCTTGGAGGGAACATACTCCAACTTCACCTTTTGTTCAAGCACTTGTTCACGTAGGAAGTGATACTTGATGGGAATGTGCTTGGTCTTCGAATGCATAATAGGATTCTTTGAGATACTGATGGCACTTGTATTATCACACATAATGGAGATAGGGGGTGAACATTTGATTTGAAAATCTTGCAAGGTTTGCATCATCCAAAGGAGTTGAGTGCAACAAGATGCGGCAGCCACATATTCTGCTTCTGCTGTAGATAAAGCAATAGAATTTTTCTTCTTGCTAAACCAAGATACTAATCGGGGCCCCATATAGAATGCACCACCACTAGTGCTTTTCTGATCATCAAAATTTCCAGCCCAATCTGCATCAGTGTAAGCATGAAGAGTAAGATCAACATTATTTGGATACCATAGTCCAAAATCTTGAGTTCCTTGTAGATATTTGAATATTCTTTTGACAGCCTGAAGGTGAGACTCTTTTGGATTAGCTTGGAATCGTCCGACAATCCCAACTGCATGCATAATGTCTGGTCTATTCCGAGTGAGATAAAGTAGACTTCCTATCATTGACCTGTATTCTGGTTGATTCACCGTGGGAGAATCATCATGAGAACTGAGATTGCATCCGGTTATCATTGGTGTACTTACAGGTTTGCATTCTTCCATGCCATACTTCTTTAGAATTTGCTTAAGATATTTTGCTTGTGATAGGAATATACCATCTGTAGTTTGATGCACTTGCAAGCCAAGAAAGAATGTTAGTTCCCCAAGTAAGGACATTTCAAATTCCTACTGCATGACAGAAGCAAATTTCTGACTCATAGATTCTTCATTTCTCCCAAAAATGATATCATCAACATAAACCACCACAATCAATAGTTTATTATTTTAAATTTTTGTGTATAAGTTGCTATCAGCAGACCCCTTTGAAAATCCTTGTTGATGAAGATATTTGTCAAGACGATAATACCATGCCCTTGGAGCTTATTTGAGACCATATAGAGCCTTTTTAAGTCTACAAACAAGATTTTCATCATTTCCCAAAATAAATCCTTCTGGTTGTTCTATATAAACTTCTTCTTCTAGATCACCATTGAGAAATGCAGATTTAACATCCATTTGATAAACTTTGATTTGTTGAAAACTTGAAAAAGAAAGAAAAATTCTTATGGCTTCAAGTCTAGCTACAGGAGCAAAAGTTTCTTCAAAGTCTATACCTTCTTGTTGAGTATACCCTTTGCAAACCAGTCTAGCTTTGTTTCTTATAACGTCCCCATTCTCATTTAGCTTGTTCTTCAATATCCATTTGGTTCCAATGACATTTTTATCATGTGGTCTTGGTACCAATTCCCAAGTGTGGTTCTTTTCAATTTGATCAAGTTCTTCATTCATGGCCTGAATCCAACATTCATCTTTGCTAGCTTGATTGACATTGTGTGGTTCAATCGTGGATAGAAATGCCAGATAGCTAGGAGATCCCACAAGAGTCCTCCTTGTTTGTACACCCGATTCCTTGTCTCCCAAAATTTGAGATTCAGGATGATTCTTTTGAACATATCTGGATGGAGCCTTTCCAGATAAATCATCTTCAGGTTCTTCATTGGATCCACTGTCTATATCATTTATGTTTGATGTAGAAGGACAAAAGTCACCATCATCTTCTTCTGTTGTTTGTCTTTCTTCTTTAGGGACTGCATGAGACTCATCAATAACAACATCAATACATTCAACAATCTTTCGAAGCCTTTTATTGTAACATTTGTATGCCCTGCTTGTAGATGAGTAACCAAGAAGTATTTCTTCATCTGATCTAGGTTCAAACTTGCCAAGTCTGAATTTATTATTTTTGATAAAGCATTTACTTCCAAAAACTCTAAAATGCTTCAGCGTAGGAGAATTACCATACCAGAGTTCATATGGAGTTTTGTCACATTTACCCGAACATGTGCCTTGTTGAGAATGTTTACTCGTTGTATGTGTCAAGGCTTCCCGTAAAGTGTGGTGTTCCGAATCATCAAGCATAGCTCTAGGACATTTGTTGAACTCGTTCTATTCATTCTTTCGCTACGCCATTTGTCAGAGTGCCGCCACAGAGAATTGTCTTTTTATGCCATGTTGTTCAAAAAATTCAAAGAATTCATTTGATGTATATTCTCCTCCTCGATCGCATCTAAGACACTTGATTTTTAGATCTAATTCATTTTTAACTAATGCTTTGAAGATCTGAAATTTTTCAAATGCTTCATCTTTGTGTTTAATGAGCCCGATCCAACACATTCTAGAGTAATCATCAATAAATAAGATATAGTATTCTTTCCCACGTGGTAAATTTTTCCTCATAGGTGCACATATCTCAGTATGAATGAGTTCAAGAGGCTCACTTGATGATCCTTTTTTGGCATTAAATCGTACTCTGGTCTGCTTACCGAATTGACAAGATTTGCATATGATACTTTCTGGTAGATTAATATTGGGAAGACCACGAACAGCTTGAAGTCTGCTTGATTTGTTGATTTGAGAGAAGCTCAGATGCCCCAACCTTCTATGCCATAGCCAGTTTTCTGAAGATTTACTCAAGTAACATTGTTCTTTGCAGTTCTTCAATACATATAGGTTGCTTGGAGTTCTTTTTCCTTTTATGATTGTTTTACCTGTATCAAGATCACGAACCACACATTCTTTTGAACTAAATACAACTTCAGTTCCTTGATCACATATTTGACTTACACTCAACAGGTTATGCCTTAATCCATCCACATACATGACATCATTAGCCTTCACCTTTTTTTTTAGAAACACAGACCCTTTTCCTTTAATTATAGCAGGAGTATCATTTCCAAAAGTAACTTTCTTTTCCTTTTCTAGAGCACTATATGCAAGAAGTTTGTGTTTGTCACCTGTCATGTGTCTTGAGCATCCACTATCAATGTACCATTGATTTTCTTCACCTTCTGCAAATAACGCTATGCCACAATTTTCAACCTGTAGTTCCTTCTTTTTCCATACTTTGGAACTTGAAGGAAAATGCTCTTTTGGCTGAACTTTGCTCCTGCATTCAGATTCTTCATGCCCAAAGTTATTGCAATATGCACATTCAACTTCCTTTAGAAGAGGAGAAAATTTTTTATAGGTATTCTTCTTTGTTTCAACGTCAATCCTTTTCTTTCTTGCTTCTCTAGTCATGATGGTTTTATATGCAACACATTGAACAGCTTTATGACCAAAATTGTGACATGAGAAACATTGTCCATTGAAGAAGAAATTTATGTGATCATGAAATCTTCTACTTGAATTTACCTGTTGATTGGTGTGTCTTTGAGAAATATTCCTGTTAGTGTTGTTTGAATTGAGATGATCATGCTTTACCTGTAATGAATCTTGCTGAGTGGCAGAATGTAGTAGACCAATTGTAGCTGCTTTTAGATAATTTGGAGCTGAAGTCTGAGAATATTCTCTGGTATATCCAAGACTCGTCTTTATGAGAGGAGAACGTTGTACCTTGATAATCTCATCTAAGGTTTCAGATCCTTTAGTAAATCTAAGATTCAGAGTCTTTACTTTCTCAAATTATTTTCTTTGACTTACCACTTCATATTCTAATTTCTCAATGTGTTTCTTCGCTTCTTCAACCTGCTTTTCCAGAGTCTCAATGGTAATTTTCCTTTCTTCTAAGAGAATTTTACATTCTTCTAAGCGAATTTTGAGTTGATTGTTTTCTTCAAGAAAATAATTGTCCTCTAGAGCATCCACAAAAGTATCCTTTTCATCTTTAGATTCAAATGCCATGAGAATTCTAAGATCTTGTTCACATTCTTCCTCACTATCAGAGAACCCGTCACTGTCTTCATGAGTGTAGTAACTTTTCCGAGTGCTAGACCGGTGCTTATTCCTTCTTGCTAATTCCTTCCCTTTTGCAGATGTTTCTTTATAAGGACACTTAGCAGCATAATGACCAACTCTTCCACAATCAAAACATTTGAAAGGAAGCTTACCTCTGAACCGTCCTGTGCCAAGTTGAAGTTTCTTTACAAAATTTACCTCATCTTCTTCTGAGATATATCCTGATCCTTCTGCTTCTTGTACTTCTTTCCCTTTTGTAGAAGCTCTAAAGATGGCTTCTTTGAATTTAGATGGTCCTCCTCTTCTCATTTCATAAGCCGTTAGTAGGCCATGGAGTTGTACGACAGTAAGATTTTGAAGATCCTATTTTTCTTCAAGAGAAGAAACTTTTGACTCAAATTTTGCTGTTAGTGATCTTAAGATTTTCTCAACCAAAGTAGTTTCTGCTATTGTTTCTCCCATGTTTCTCATATGATTTACAATATCATCAAGACGTAAAAAGAAACTAGCAACACTCTCATCATTATGCATCTTCAAATTTTCATATTCAATTCTGAGAGTTTGGAGTTTTGGACTTTTTACCTTTGCATCTCCTTCATAACTTAGGATGATTTTGTCCCATATTGCCTTTGTTGTATTCAACTGCATAACCTTGACAAATTCCGATTCAGTTAGACTTCCCAATAGTGCATTGACCGCCTTTGCATTTGTTTCATAATTCTTCTTTTCCGTTGGATCCGTTGGTACTACGGCTGGATATTGATATCCTTGTTCAACAATGGCCCATACATCTGCTCCCATAGACTGAAGATAGGATCTCATCCTTATTTTCCAGAAGATTAAATTTCTTCCATTAAAGATTGGAGGATTGATAGATGTTGTTCCATCTTGATTGCTCATCTTGCTTGATCTTCCTTCTAGCGGCTAAGCTTTTTCAGAAGGACCTCCTCTGATACCAATTGTTGGGAAAAATACTGAGAGGGGGGGGGGGGGGGTGAATCAGTATTTAGTGCATAAAATAAAACTTTGATATTTCCTTTACTAAAAACCCATACGCTACTTTCCTGAATTCAACTCGCGTATATACGTGGATATCCTTTACAGAACTCACATATATCCAGTGAATTAATTATGCATTTAATTCATGACTTAGATCATTGCATTACTCATTTATCAGATGTTCAGAAAATAGTAAACAGGTGCAGAAAGAACAGAGTAATCATCACACACAAGCAATCACACATGAACACCAGGATTTTTAGGTGGAAACCCAATTTGGGAGAAAACCACCGCTGCCGTCGTCTCAGTCTTCAATCTTTATTATTAAGAAAAATTCTTACAACATGTACTGGCGCAGACTCATACCAGCATGCAGGCACCCACCTGCAGAAGGTTACAACCTTCTCTCGTTTACCAGCCTTTCCTGGAAGGGAGCAACAACCCCCTGCTCTTGTTTACCAGCCTCTCCTGGAAGGGAGCTACTACCCCCTGATATTAACACCAGCCTCTCCTGGAAGAAAGCTTCTACTTTCAGACTAAAGGCTTCAACCCTCAGATCCACTACAGACCATGTTTCATCAATTTTCAAACTGGATCAAATAGCTTCAACACAATCCTTCACTTATCAGCAAATGTCCTTTTCCCAGAGCATCAAACAGAATAGTGAAACCACTGTAACCAGAATATCAGAGATAACCTAGACTTCAGAATAGATATGCAGAATCTCAATCAGCTTTGAGCAACCATCAGTTCAAATTTCATATGCGCTTTTCTTAAAACAGACTCGCGTATATACGCACTTTTAATAATGACAACCCGCGTATACATCTGTGCACTTTCATAAAAACCCTAACAGTCCATACGCTCCTTTGTTTAAATAGATCCGCGTATATACGCGCTTTTCATGAAACGAACATGCGTATAGATCTATAAAAGATAAAATTTGCAGAACAGATCAGATCTATGGAATTACCCAGATTTATTCAATATCTTCAATAGATTTGCACCAGGTCTTCAATACTTCTTTTCAGATCATCCTAGAGATTCATCATTTCCAGATCTAGAGATTTTGAACCTTCATCATATTCATGGGTGCATCATAGATTCAGATCTATCGATTAAGAACATAGTTAAACCATACAGATAAAATTCAGAGTGAAGTATTCATTTAAAGCCCAGACACATGCACACCATCTTGCACAATGATTTTCTTCTCCTTATATAGATTTAGCCTTTGTCAATACCATGAGCCAAAACCACACAACTTCCAATGGTTTTCCTGGGCGGGATCACATAAACAATCCAACGCTCAATACAATGGGTCAATACCATGGTAGTAACCCCTGGTTTTATTAATTTAGAGTGCAATTGACCATACGCTACTTGGCACGTACTTTTCCGCATACATACGCGACTTCCCTTTACTAAACTCGCATATGCCTTGTGACATACATTTTTCATCATTGTTCTGGCCCATTCTGAAAATTCTTTCTTCTGCACCTTCTGTACTGATTGTAGATACATCAGATGTACATCAATAACAAGCTCATCAAGTCAAGAACAACTACATCAAGTAGGTTTCCTTCATCTTCATCAAGTGGGTTGCCATCAAGGACAATACCCTGCATCATATTGCCAACAGCCTAGTTTTTGCAGAGTTCTGATTGGGGCAAGGAAGGCAATTGTTTTGATGCTTTGGTGAAATAATGGACAGTTCAGACTGGTGAGGAGTTGAAGAGGGTAAGAGGATTTCAGGGATCCTCTTCAAACAGATGAAAACATGGAAAATTAAACAAAACTGAAGGCATAGCAAAGAAAGCTAATGAATTCCACCTTTATCACTCATTTGTTTAATTTAAGAAGAAAGGAGAAGGGAAATGATACACATAAAAATCATTGACATTACAATTACATAGAGAAAAACACCATCAAAACACAAAGCCACATGGATCCCAAAGAGTGCTGCAAACCCTGGTCTATTCCTTTGCCAAAATTGCAGAGATGAAATGTACAATGAAGTGCCAAGCAATCCCAAATGTCCAACCCTGAAAATGACTGAAGAACTACATGATATAGACAATCCTAACTCATTCCCATGACTCTAGGGGTCGAGATCATAATTCTAGGAGCTGTTTCAACCATATCTAAACTAGGAACTGGAAAATAGGCAATGAAACAACTTGCCTCTATATGATAGGAAACTGATTCATTCACCCACATTTCACTTTTTGGTGAATGAATCAACTAGAATGAGTAAAAATGTGCCAAAATTAAATCATGGTCATGAAATTAGATCAAGTTACCTCAAGAGTTACATGAGAAAGTAAAATTAGCCAAAACTAGGCGAAATTCTGAGCTGCTGAGTGAAAAATAGGCCAAATTTCTCTATGCGCCGCGACTGAAATCTCTATGTGTAACACAAGTTGGAGGCTGATTTTGAGGGCCTTCCCAAAGTCAAAATTGATTTTAGGATAGATAGGTGGAAAGCCCTACCTGTCTACTTTCCAACCCAAGTGGAATTTCTGGATTTGGTTGCCATTTACCCCTCCAAAAATCAAATCTCCCAACACTGCTTCCTATGTGTGCAAAAGGTGGCAGAAAGACCATTTTTAGGGTGTTTTTGACCCTTTAGGAAACCCAGAACTTGATGAAATCCTTAGGTAATCCATAGGCATGCATAAATTTTGATGAAAAATCTAGAAATGCAAATTTTTCCTCCAGAAGAGCTGCCAATTATAAGCATGCGCCAAGTGGCGCTACGCGTTGGGCAGGAAAATCTGTTTTTAGGCCCAAAAATTCAAAATTGACAATTTTTTTCCCAAATTTCTTGAAATTTGGGCTGAATGCCCACCATCAAGCAGTTTTCTGGGCCAAAGAAGCTTCGGCCAAAATTTGAAGTCTATCATGCCTTTTACGACGCTTTAGTTCCCTCCTTAGCCTTGCTTTCAGGATCTTGATCCTCGCTTTGCAAACATGATGTCGCGCCCAATAATGGTTCTTCATGTTTCTAAGCATGTTATTTTCCTTTTTTTCTTTCTCCAATAGATTCTCAAGATGAATGTCGACCCTCTCAAGCCAAGTCTCCCTATCAGCCTCAATCTCCCACTCAATGGGTGTCATCTCTGTTGAGCTTCTTCGGGGCGGCTTGCCGATTCTCACAGATGTTTCGCAACTCCATGATTGTTTGCTGATCCTCCAACTGTTTGTTCCACTGCTCCAGATATTTTATGATCCATTGAGCTCTCTGAAACTTGTCGGTCAAGGTGTCAATCTCCGCCTTTTTCTCCTGAATGATCTCTCTCAACTTTGAGCTTGGAGAGCTCAAATCCTCATCAATCAATATGAAATCAGTATCCTGGCCTCCTGAAGGGCCTTCATCCTACATAGGCCTCTTTCCTCTATCCTGTACCTGTACCTGTGCTGCTGATGATGGCAACGAGACCCCTTCCACCCTGGGTGGAGATAGTACTCGTCGGGCTGCTGCAAATAATGCTCTGGTGCCCCTATGATAAGTGACATATAATGGCACACCGATAGGCTATATCTTGTGACCTTCAAGCTGATGTGAAGGTTCACCTGGCTCATGAAAAACCTTGGGAGGAACCTAAGGAACTGTGAAGAAATCACAGGAAATGAAATCCTCCCATGAAATGCCCTGCAATCCAAGCTGATGTACAACCACGATCTTGATGAGTGCATAGTGATAAATACTGTTGTATTGCTGCTCGAGAGTTTTCTTCTGCACAAGCATGGTCATTCTATCGATATTCCGACACATGAAATGAGGTATTTTCATCATCCTCACTCTAGTGAAATGCATCAATAATCTGATGTGGTAGGCATAGAGGCATGAAAACCGACCCTCACAACTGAAGTATATGATAATAAGTTTCATCAAAGGCGCATAGGATTCCTTTAGGAACCAGAATGGGAATACCCTGCTGAGCTGTCTCACATAGCTAGGCCTGATGTATGGTTCATAATGCACTCTATCCACCTGCTGTCTCTTGTTCCACTGTTCACCCACATTCAGTATTCCAGTTGCTTGAGATATGGTTTCCGGTGTCAAGGTGAAATTTAAACCAGCAAGAGTTACCTGACCATCATGCAAATGCAATACAAAAAGACGAGCCAAATCCTAATGATGTTGAATCCGAGCAATCATTTCACAATACTGATAACATGACTTCTCTCGAAAACATGCCATGGAAAATGGGTAGGCTTGTAATTGAGTCAATGAGGTGGGCTCTTCTCTCACATAGCTAGGCCTGATGTATGGTTCATATTGCACTCTATCCACCTGCTGTCTCTTGTTCCACTGTTCACCCACATTCAGTATTCCAGTTGCTTGAGATATGGTTTCTGGTGTCAAGGTGAAATTTAAACCAGCAAGAGTTACCTGACCATCATGCAAATGCAATACAAAAAGACGAGCCAAATCCTAATGATGTTGAATCCGAGCAATCATTTCACAATACTGATAACATGACTTCTCTCGAAAACATGCCAT
>JAXQQM020080621.1:0-179491 GCA_034641835.2 Pinus albicaulis
TGACAATATCTAACCTTCTCACGTTTCTGAGCCTTCCTTGCAAGAACATAAATAGTGTTTGTATTCGGGACCATACATATGTCTCGTACTCTTCCCATCACATCATATGGCTCATTTAAGTCAATCATACCACAAATCAGATAGATGTGTATATCAGCCTCCGTTTCACTGTCTTCAAGATACCATGAGAAATCAATTTTATCTATTTCCTCGACGTTCTTCCAATCAGAAATAAGCTTTAATGAACCTGGTGCCCCACTTGCTTGACTTTTATTAGTGTGTGCAACAATGTCCTTATTGCGTCCAACAATGTCCATAGTGCGTCCAGCTGCAACTTTAGATTTGGGAGTTGTATCCATAGTGCGTCGAGCTGCAGCTGTAGATTTGGGAGCTGCTGCCCTAGGTGCAGAAACATTCACAAAAATCTTTTTTGATGCCATTTTCCTGATAATATATATATATATATATATATTAGTTAATGGAAAAATAATGCGGATAAAATAAATTTAATAAACAAAATTTATTTCTAAAACTAAATAGCTTGAAATTAAAGCAGTAAAATTAACTATAAAAATTTTCATTTAAAAACAAAATATTATAAATCATATGTATATATATCTATATAATATGTTTTGAATACATTTTATAAAAAATTTAAAAATGTGTTTAAATTGTATAAAACAATTTTTAAAAAATAATCTGGTATTTTCAAACTTCAATTTTTGTTTAATATTTAAAAAAAAACAAAAAAATTACTAACTATTTATAACAAATGTTAAAATTAAATTTTATTTTTTTAAGGCAATGATTTTATTAAAAAAACTTATAATCTTTTAATATATTTTAAAATTTTAAAATTTAATTTTACATTACATAGCAATTGAATAAAAATTAAACAAAATAAAATAAAAGAAAAAATTATTTTACTTTACATAGCAATTAAATAAAAAATTATAAACTTAAAATTATAAAAAAATAATATAAAAATTTATAAATTTATATAATCTTTTAATATATTTGAAAATTACAAATTTCTATTTCACATTACATAGTAATTAAATAAAAATAAACAAAATTAAATAAAAACAATTAAACAAAATAAAAGAAAAAATCAAATTTTTTATAATGTTGTTTTAATACTTAAATTTAAAAAAAAAAAATTTAAAAAGAAATTTAAATATTTAAATGTTAAAAACAATTGTTATAATATTATTTTTTATTTTTTTAATTGTATTGTTATATAGTTGTTTTTTTTTTTTTTATGGTATTGTTATATTAAAACAAATGTTATTTATTTATTTATTATATTGTATTGTTTTCTTCTTTAATTATATAATGTTTAAAAACAAAATATAATTGTTATTTAATAATTTTTTTTAATATATTTGTTATATTTTGATATTTTTAACAATTATTATATAACAATGTTTTTATTAATTTTAAATTGTTTTATTAAAACAAATTAAAAAAATATATTTAAAAAACAAAAATTAAAAATTGTTTTATTAAAACAAATTAAAAAAAAAAATTTAAAATAAAAATTTAAAAACGAAATTTAAAATAAAATAAAAAAATTAAAAATTAAAAAAAAAAAAAATCATGGCCACCGTCGACTGCGCCCGTGGGGCGCTGGAGGCTGGGCGGGCGGTGCCACGGGGGCTGCCCAGCCGGCCTCAGGCCCCAGGCTGGGTGGGAGGCCGATTCATAGACCCCGCCCGCGGGGCACAGGAGGCCGGCCGAACAACGCCACGGGGGCTACCTAATCGGTCTCAGGCCCCCGGCGCTGGCTGGGAAGCCCCCATGGCGCTGCCCGACCGGCCTCCAGCGCCCCGCGGGCACGGTCTGCCGTCGACCGCGCCTGCCGGAATTGGCCTCCCGCCTAGCCGAGGGCCTAAGGCCGGCTGGGCAGCCCCCATGGCGCCGCCCGACCAACCTCCGGCACCTCGCGGGCGCAGTCGACGACGACCATGGTTTTTTTTTTTTTCTTTTAATTTTTTTTTTTTTTAAATTTTGTTTTTAAAATTTTGTTTTAATTTGTTTTAATAAAACAATTTTTAATTTTTTTTTTTTTTTTTAATAAAACAATTAAAAATTAATAAAAACATTGTTATATATAAAAATAATAAAAATATTGTTATATAATATAATAAAAACATTGTTATATAAAAATAATAAAAAACATTGTTATATAATATAATTAATAAATAATTATTAAAACATTATTTAAAAAAAAAATGGTTAAAAATATCAAAATATAACAAATATAAAAAATTTAAAAAAATTTAAAAAACAATTTATTAAATAACAATTATGTTTAGTTTTTAAACATTATATAATTAAAAGAAAAAAACAATACAATAATAAATAAATAAATAAAAACATTTGTTTTAATATAACATTTCAATAAATTTTAAAAAAAAAAAAAAACTATATAACAATATAATTATAAAAAATATATATATATGATATATAACAAAACAATAAATAAATAAAATTGAAGATTTAAAATTAAAAAGAATAAAAATAAGATTTAAAAAAAAATAGAATATAAAATCAAAAAATTCTCAAATAAAAACAAAAAAAAAAACATTTTAAATAATGAAACCACTAATATATTTATGATAAAAATAAAAAATAAAAATATTATAATATTACTATTTTTTTTTTTTATGTGCATGGTCGTTTTATGGATTTTTCTGTCTAGATGAGCCTATAAGTCTTAAAAAAGGAAAAGAAAAAAATTCTAAATTTGTGTCCTTAAAACCCTAAAAAATTTAGTTCTTTTTGCAATTTCTTCACTAAAAAAATATAAAAAAATTATGGTTTTTGAACCTAAAAACCTTAAAAAGTAGTTTTTTGACACGAAAAACTATAGAAAAACATATTTTCCCCAAAATCATCTTTAAATTGACAGAATAGAAGGAAAAATAACCTTTGAAATGCAAAAAATGCTGTCACCAATGCCAACACAATGCCTCCACAAAATTACGAATAGCAACACAATGCCTCCAATGCCAATGCAATGCCTTCACGAAGTTACCAATGTCAATGCAACACCTCCACAAATTACCAATAGCGACACAACGCTTCCAATGCCAATGCAATGCCTCCACGAAGTTACCAATGCCAACGCAACACCTCCAGAAATTTGCTCTAACAAATACCAGAAAACTTGATGTGATGTGATGAATAAAAACAATCATTTTTATTATATAGCGAATATTGTCTGATTGGTTTACTGTTTAACGAATGTGGGATTAAAATTTCAAATTTAAAATATTTACATTTAGTTTATTATAGTTCATACTATAGTTAAAATACTTAATATTTTCATGTAGTTATCATAGTTAATATTTTATTTAATATTTACATGTACTGAATGTTGAATAATTCAAATATAATCTCAGATTAAAAATTCAAATATGAAATACTTACATGTAGTTAATTATAGTTAATATTATAGATAAAATAGTTAATATTTGCATTTAGTTATCATAGTTAATATTTTAGTTAATATTTACATGTAGTCAATCTTAAACCATTCAAATAAGAAAATTATTTTAGTTTCGAAGGCATGCATGAAAGGAATATTTTGTGGATATTTTGAATAGAAAGTATGGTGAAATATTTGAAGACCAACAGTTTATTAATAAATTTAGAAATATATTTTAGATGAATATAACGTAAGTTTAAAATTTAAAATTTAAAATATTTACATGTAGTCATTATAGTTAAAATAGTTAATATTTGCATGTAGGTATTATAGTAATATTATAGTTAATACTTACATCTAGTCAATGTTAAATCATTGAGATAAAAACATTATTTTAGTTTGGAAGGCATCCATGATAGAAATATTTTGTGGATATTTTGAATATAAATATCGGTAAAATATTTCAACACAAACAGTTTATTAAAAAAATGTTAAATACATTTTTTGACTAATATTTGTACCAAATATTTGAAATGAAAATTTTGGAGGGAAAGTTTTTCGCGAAATTTTTTGGGGGGGAATTTTGGAGGGAAATTTTTTCGCGAATTTTTTTGGAGGAGAAATTTGGAGGGAAATTTTCAGTCTTTAAGCTATATATTGTAAGTGGGAGAGGAATTTGTATCATTCAAACTATTCTTGTTGAAAGCCATGGTTTCTTCTAATAGCGAAGTTTTCTTTGTACAACATCAACATCTTCGTCACGCAACAACTCTATTCAGAGTTATGAATATAACGGGAGTTCGTTCACCATGAATAGAGAGTCAAAAAATCGACTTGGTCGCAATCCTAAAGATGATGAGAACAAAATTGATGAGGCGCAGCAAAATGAAATTTCTGTAAATTGAGCACCAGTTATACCACTTACTCTTAATCCTAAGGATTATGAAAGCAACAGTGATGAAGGGCATGATGAAGAATTTCCAGAGTCAAAAGTTTCACTTCGTCCTAATCCCAAGGATTATGAGGACACCATTGATGAAGAGGGAGATGAAGAATATCCACTTCAACTTAATCCTAAGGATTATGCGAGAACAACAAATGAAGAGGGGAATGAAGAATCTGCAGTGTCAAAATATCCACTCTGTCCTAATCCTGAGGAGTATGCCAGCACCACTGATGAAAAGGGGGATGTAAAATTTCTAGAGTCAAAATATCAAATTAGTCCTAATCGTAAGGATTATGCGAGCACCACTGATGAAGAGGGGAATGATAATGTTTTAGAGTCAAAACATCCACTTCATCCCAATCCTAAGGATTATGCCAGCACCACTGATGAAGAGGGAAATGTAAAATTTACAGCATCAAAATATCCACTCCATCCTAATCATAAAGATTATGCAAGCACCATTGATGAAGAGGGGGATGAAAAAATTCTAGAGTCAAAATTACCACTTCGTCTTAATCCTAAGGATTATGTCAGCACCACAGATGAAGAGGGGAATGAAAAATTTGCAGAGTCAAAATATGCACTTCATCCTAATCCTAAGGATTATGTCAGCACCACTGAGGAAGAGGGGAATGAAGAATTTGCAACGTCAAAATATCCACTTCATCCTAATCCTAAGGATTATGCCAGCACCACTGATGAAGACGGGGATGAATTTCCAAAGCTAAAATTTTCACTTCATCCTAATCATAACGATTATAATTTAACCACTGAGGAAGGGGGGATGAAAAAATTCCAATAAATATAGATTCAAGGAATTCACTTATTCCTAATCCTAAGGATTATGAGAGCATTAGTGAGGAAGGGGAGGGGCAGGATGAATAAATTATAGTGAATAAAAATTCAAAGCTTCCACTTATGCCTAATCCCAAGGATTATGAGAGCACCACTGAGGAAGGGGAGGATGAAGAGTTTCTTGCAAATGATAATTTTAGAGGCACATATCTGAATATTGCATTTTCTCCAAGTGACCATTTCAAAGACACTCATGGTGATGAAGAATTGTTTGCAAATACTGCTAAGACATGGATGAAAGACTTCTTTTCAAATCATGGAGAGTGTATGCCAAATAAGGACACAATACATATTCCAAATAATTTCTCGAGACAAGAAATATTCATGTTATACAAAGATTATGCAGAAGCTGTTGAAGGAATTGGTAATTTTATTACATATTCTTATTTTACAAGGATATGGAAAACTGAATTCAACAATGTTCGTATTCCTAAGAAGACAAGGATGGGGATTTGTAGCACATGTGCTTCTCTTAAAGCAAAAAGAGATAAATGTCAAGGGGTAGAAAGAGGTATGTGTTCAAAACATTGTTTTTTAAAATTTGATACTTATCAACTATGAAAATATATTTATTCATATGTTTCTTTTATTTTATGTACAGATTCCATTGTCAAAGAACTTCAAGACCATCGCAATCAGCAAATAAGTGAAAGGCAAAAGTTGTATAAACATCGAAAGAAGTGTTATGATCATCCAAATAAATATCTAGGATTGATAATTGATGGTATGGACCAAAAGAAAACACTTCTTCCACATTTTGTCCGCACGCCAAAAAAATTACAGGAGGAAAATTTCATTCAATTTCACTTGGTTGGTTGTATGGTATTTAATGAGAAGATGTTTCCAAGAGTTTTCTTCACAACTCCAAATATTCACAATGATGCAAATATGACCATAACTATAATCCATGATGTGGTTACTCATTGGTCTAGTATTCTTCCTGAAGTTTTGTATTTACAATTAGACAACACAACTCGTGAAAACAAAAATCAAGTTCTTTTTGGGTATCTAAACATGCTCGTTGAATTGGGGATTTTTAAAAAGATAAAGGTTGGTTGATTTTTAAAAAGATAAAGGTTGGTTTCCTTCTTGTTGGGCATACTCATGATCATATTGATCAAATGTTCAGTCATTTTTCAGTAACATTGAGGAGGAAAGGTGTTGGGAGCCTGCCATCATTAATTGAATGTATTAAGAAATCATACATTCCAGAGCCTGTTTTTCATGTGTTGGAAGAAACTGTTGACATGCGAAGGTTTATTTTTGGATCGCATGGTGAGGAGAAATGCATTGAACAACTTAATGACATTAGCTTCCCGCATCAATTTCGTATCAAAAAAATTGATGGGATAAAACTTATATGGGGCAAGAAGTATTCAATTGTTGAAGAATGGGGGCCATCATCAGGTTTAGCATTTTTGAAGTTCATTCCAGAGCGTCCAATATTTTCATCAAAGATATTGTTATTACAGTCAGTTGTTGAACTCCATAATGCACGAAGGCATAAGAGAGACATAAATTATTTTGAATGTCTAGAGGAAATTAAAAGATGTATTAGAGATACATATGAGTACTTCGATGTTGTTGATTCAATTTGGTGGGAGTATTTTTTCAGTAATCAAAGTGATATGATTTCAAGATCAATAAATGTGGATATGCTTTTGAAGATTCCTTTTTTTTTGCCACAAAATATGCCAAATGAACATCAGGAAACACACATTGTCGAACAACAACAGCCTCAAGCAATTATTAATTCCCCACAGGTAGAGAAAAGAGAAATCTATATTGGTTCTAGAAGATCACATGCACAACATGAAGCCATGGAAGACCTTTACATGGGTTCTGTGCAGGATGTTAAGGAGGGTTGCATGATAGCACTGTTAGCAAATGAAGATCCACTTGGCTATCCATTCTGGATTGCCAAGGTTATAAAGTTCATTAATGAAAATGAATATATTACAGCTGTTGATGTACATTGGTATGCCACAAGTACTCACCCTTTCAATGGTGTGTACAAGCCAGAGATGATAGTTGAAAAAAGAATTGGCAGAAAGAAAAAAAATAAAGGGCACAAATATAAATCGTCGCTGCATAGATGTCTTAAAATTGGAGGATGTTGACATGCTTGTGTATGACTTCAATTTGACAAAGAGAGGAACTCTTCAATTGCAGACCATAAATATTTTGAAGAAATTGCTACCAGAACAATTACTGTTGAGATGGGACTCTGCGGAATGTACTCGTATATCTACAAGACTTTTGAACTCTGAAATGGTGGGCATGCATGTTGACTGAGATGGAGCACTAGTTGATGAAAGAGAAGAATATGGATCATCTTCATCTGCATCGAGCCATTCATATGAAGATGTAGGTTCTGATGGTGTTCCAGAACCTATGGTTGATTTTGAATAACTATCTAAGACACTTTTATGTAACTGATGTTTGCATGGTAACTTGAAATAAAAATTTTGATTTCCATCTCATTTTTCATGAAGTTATGAGGCATTTCTATGTTTGTTGGATTATATGTTTTAATTATGAAGAATTCATCTCTTTAGAATATTGACAACGCAACAATGAATTACAAAAATAATTTATGTTATATTCAATGTACCAATGTTGATATTTTGATTATAAGTAAAATAGAAAATAGAAACTGTTAGCCACCTGTGAAATTTGATTATCCCAAAAGGTGGCTAAATCTATTTTGAGCCTTCAAGGAACAATTTTTCTTACTAAAAATTGTTGGCTCTTGAAG
This sequence comes from Pinus albicaulis, assembly GCA_034641835.2. Taxonomy (NCBI): domain Eukaryota; kingdom Viridiplantae; phylum Streptophyta; class Pinopsida; order Pinales; family Pinaceae; genus Pinus; species Pinus albicaulis. The sequence goes on from JAXQQM020080621.1 coordinate 7,993, forward strand.
ACTTTTGAAGGCCTCATGCCTTTGTCCAAACCTTCATCGCTGTTCCCATCTTGAAAACTCTGAAATATTGCTGATTCCCAAAAAGAGTACTGCTGCAAGCACCATTTTCCCCTTCTTCCTCTTCAAAAACTAACCTATTTTTCTATCCCTCCATTTCCCATGAAAACCCCTCATTTTTAAGTTTCTCCCCTTTCCACTTCATAAAAACCCTTGATAAGGTTTTAAGACCCTCTCTCAACCTTATCGAAAGCCTCAAATCCCTTTCAAAATCCTTGAAAAACCCTTAAAATGCATATTTTCTATGTATGGGACTTAAGCCCCCTTCGACTAAAGTCTCTAACCCTTTTCATCCATGCGCCCTAGTGCCAGAACTAGGCGTTGAGTTAGTCAGGCGCTTATACGTTTTTAAACAATTATTTCGCCCCAAAAATATTAAAAAACCTTTGTTATTTGCAAATTTCGGGTTTTATTTTATTTTGTAAAGTTTTCCGCCGATACGATCTTCCACTAAATCTCCACCGTCAATCTAAATCCACAGATCGGACGGTGCGGAGTCTGTCTACCCGGTGGTCCCTGCCAGCTGTTCCCCACTCCAGAAACTGTGTGGTATCCATCACACCGCCTTTGGGGCAAGGGTGGTTTTTTCCCGATCGCCAGCGATTCCACACACTGCTCGACACATGTCCTGGGCACTGTTCCAAAAACCGTCGTCCATCGCGCATTAAAGTTCGGACGCGGACACGCAGCGATATTCACGTCCACCGTACAATCTGGAGCTGATCATCAGACGACGATCGCTCGTCGAAGATGCACGTGAGATAACTGGGCTACAGTGCAGCGGCAACAACATCTCTACCATCGATCTGATCTGCAGATCGATGGTCCAAAATTCATCGCCCAGATTCCCTCCATTTGACTTTCAACTTCCGCTCCCCACCATTAATCTCTGCACGATCGATGGCTCAGATTCATTCTCCTCTTCAATCTCGACTGTCAATCTCTGCGCGATCGACAGCTCGGATTTAATCCTTTTTCTGCTCGTTCTACGATCTCTCCAGATCAATCCTAACCGTTGGATGATGCCATCCAATGGCCACTCTTCCCCCACACATCCTTTGCAGCAATAAACCTATATATGCAGTATTTTATAATTGTTTTTCGTATTTTGCAGGGTTTCAATGGTTTTTTCACTATAACCGAAGAAAATTCAGAAACAGAGGGTGACGATCCTCCCGCCTCTGATCCATCAGTGAAAATCGTACGCAGGTTCTGAATTCATGTTTCATCGGTGCTTTATCAAAACATTAATGCTTTATAAACCCTGCGCAACCCTGCACACCAGCAAGAAAGCCATGAATTGAGCACAGTTTTATCAGAATAGAAGATTAGAGACAGTTTTATGGGGATTACGGCTAAGACGGTTATCAAAAGCCTAATCCTTGATTTTAAAACACGATTAAAGAAGAACATCTTAAGTGTTTCATCAGACAGAAAGCCTCCACCACCACACCCGAGGCAAATTGATTCCTCAGCTACCATAGTGCCACTTGTTCCTCAAAGTACTCAATATGAGGCCGAAGTTATTGATCAAATGAATATTTTCACCTCAGCATAGCCAGAAAGTTACTTCTGCAAGGAAAATTAATGAAAAAATATCAGCAGAGTTACTTCAACATTACACAGAGCCTCAAAGGTCAACAAAAGCTCCCACCGAGCTTAAATATTTATGTAAAAAACATTTAATACAGATTACACCCATGTAAGTTTCTTCATTGAGCCCCTCAAAGGCCAAGAAACCCTTAAGTCTGTATTAATTTTAATTGGAGATCTTTTATCAGATCTCACCTCCTCATTTTTCTATATATACTTCTGAAGAAGATGAGTGAGGGGTTGGTTGTAGAACTTTGATATACACTTGAGCTTAAACTTCTGATTGTACATAGTATTCACTGGCTCTTGGAGCTCTGCTGGTGATAGATAGGTTAGGCTTAGATGTGTAGATGGTTGCTAACCTAAAGCACTGGACTTAAAGCTGTAACTGGTTTGGAGCATCAATACAAGCTGATTTATGGGATCCTAGTCTATGTTGACGGTGATGTTTCTCTAATTGTTACTTGTTATTTTGTTTCTGTTTTCACTGTATTTCATTTTCTCTTATAAATAACAGCATGCATTAGAGTTAGGACCTACTGTACATCAGTAACCTTCTCTGACTGAAAATATTTATCTGAACATTTTCTTCTAAACTGTGTTATTTAGGAATAATTTAATTCAGTTCAAGCATAGGAATGCTGGCGTTCCCTCGTCTTATTGTCTTAGCTGAATATTATTATTAAATTTTATTTTCAGTATATTTTTTGTGAAGATGAACTGAGGAAGATATGGTGAGCCCTGGTCCTAGTTTTGTCCCCACAAATATTTGGATGTTTCCCTTTGGAATGTGTTAAAAGCTGGCTAGTTTAAAAGTACTTACCAGATCTTAGGCCATTCTGTGTTATCTTTGTGTTTGTCTTGAAAGTAACTAAGTAAATAAGAGCTAGGAGAGGATTTGTGGTGAGCCCAGCCCACTAGTTTCTACTCCAAAGGTTGTTTCCAAGTTTCCCTTTGTTTTAAAATGTGTTCTATTGAAAGCATATCAAAGGCTGGCTAGTTTAAAAGTACTTACCAAATCCTAGTTTAATTTTATGTTTTTCTTGAGTCCATGTCAAAGGCTGACTAGTTTAAAAGTACTTATCAGATCCTGGGTTGCTCTTGTTCTGCATCTGTTTATCTCTCATTCTTATTGTATCATTTCATTCCATAAATCAAAATTCAAATAAATCCTTAGACATAGATGACTTGCCCCATGGACCACTCTTGCCTCTTGCTGTTCCAATTAAATCCTATTATGACTCCATAGCCCAATGGACTAAAACCTGCAATTGTCTATCTTTTTGGTCGAAGCTCACTCTGATTTCTTGCAACTTCTCTCCTTTGAAACTTTTTTCACTCAAAACTTTCCACCTCAAACAGTAATCATGCTCAACCACCCAAAAGACAAACAAACCCTTGGCCTTCATAAATAGCCTAATATCATAACCCCAAAATTCAAAGACAAATCCATCTTTGTACATATTGGAGAGATCCCTCTCCGGATTCAGGAGGGCTAGATCCTAGAATCCCAAAGTTGGTTGAAACGATGTTGTTTCTGCAGTTTTAGTCTCACAAATCTGCTAAAATTACAGATTCCTAACATTTCTGGCAACTCCACTGGGGAACATTTCCATTAAACACTTCGTAAAACCTTGAGAGTAAAAAGCAGCCTTTTCAAGCACTACCAAGTCATGGTAATCATGGTAAAACTTGTTTGAATTAGTGACAAACTAGGCAGGACCTAGGATTCTCTTAAGACTTTATCTAACCTTGAAAGATCAATTGGCTTAGCCATAAGAATAAACTCTTTTTGTCTCATAACCGTAGCTAATTTTTTAAACAAATTTAGGATATTCTTAAAAATCATACAACTAAAAAATAACTTAGGAAAACCTAAAAATATTTCAGATTGGTTCTCAATAAACATGGTGGTGGACCATAAAACTTTTTACCTCCTTACGAGCTAAAAACTTACACTTGGTGACTCCAAAATCCTTAACATACCTTAATACTCCACTGGGAAGAACCCTTATCATTATAACATCTTTCAAACTCAGTTAGAGAACTGTAGGATTGAGTTTCAAATAGACTAGTTAACCTCTTAAAGATTGTCATATCTGGTTGAGCTTTTCTTGTTTATTTGGGTCTAGAAAACATAGCATAGTGGCTTCTAGAAAGATTCACACTAGAGCCCATCCTGACCCGGATCCACCTAAGATAGTTGATGACCCAGAAAGCATCCTTTGGAAGTCTCCTAGGATTAAATTATCAATTGTTTTCAGATCACTCTTGAGAGCTAATTCAGTTCCCGAAAATCTTACAGCTCTACAACAATCACAACCTGACTTAGTAAATCCATTTAGAACTAGGTCATTTGATGATATAACTCAGATAGACTCTGAATTTTTACTTTCATCCCTTGAGGCAAGTGAACATCCTAGTAATAGAGAAACAACACCTCCTGATTTACATTTCCTTCACAATTTAGGTGTCTCTCATCCAAGATTAGCTCAACAGTCTTTTTCTGGTCCATCCACTTCTACTCACCCTACATCCACTGTCCCTCTTGTAAATCTACCCCCACCACCTATCATGGCTGCATGGTATGCACCCCTAGTTCTTCCTGTACCACTAGTCAATCTTCCACAAGACTATTAGTCCAAAATTCCATTGTATGATGCTAGCAATGCTACAACTGCATCACAACATGTGGATAAGATGAATGACTACTTTGACAGAAATGAAATTGATGATGATTCTGTCAAGCTTAGGCTATTTTCTCAGAGCTTAGGGGGAGAAGTGAGAAAATGGTTTAAAGGTTTAGCCCCCCATAGTATTAATTATCTCCAAGGCTTCCATCAAACGTTCTTAAACAAATGGGAAGTAAAGAAGAATCCGCTCCAAGTCCTTTCTGATTACAATAACCTCCATAGAAACACTGGGGAAAGTGTGCAAGCTTACTTCTCTAGATTCAATAGTGTATACAATGCACTCTCCCCAGAACTAAAACCTCCACAAGGCTCAGATTTAAACAAGTTTACTGAAGTTTTTGACCCTGAGATGGACTATCAGCTAAGAGAAAGAGATTTTGCAACTCTTGAAGATATGCAAAGGGGTGCTCTTTCTGTGGAAGTCAACTTAATGGAGAAGAGAGAAAGAATGAAAAATGAAAAGAGAGTGTCTTTTAGAGAGGAAAACACACCTTCTACTTCAAACTCAAAGATGGAGAAAATGATGGAAGAAATGATGAAAGAGATGAGCATAATTAAGAGAGCACAAGCAAATCAAAACCAAATTGCTCCTCAAAATATAAACCAGAACAAAAATCAGAATGTCATAAGGAACCAACCTCCAAACAGGCCTAGGGAAGATGATCAGCAGATCACTCCTCCCTTTCATCAAAACTATGTAAGTGAGGTTGAGGAAACGGATGAGATAACAGAGGGAGACGATATCAACATGTTCAGGGTAGAGGATGATGATTTTGGGATTCATTATGATAAAAAACAAGGTCTATATACACCTTATGATGACAAAAGAGATAATGATGGAAATTATTATCAAGACATGGAAAATTTCATCATTGAGTCTCAAAGAGAATACGACCTTAGGAGCAAAACTAGTCCACAAAATCCCAACACCAAAACCTCTGACCAATCTTCACAAAACAGCACTACAACCAAGCCTAAAGTTGTCAAACAGAAGGAAAAAATAGTAGCTGTAAATTCTGATAAAGGTAAAGGTAAAAGCACTCAAAACAATGAAAAACAGAGTGCATACCTTAGTGGTACTAACACTTCAGCTAATACTCTTGTGAAAAAAATTGTGTCAAGTGTAAATAAAACAAATCAGCAAGTTGATAGTGTTGATAAAGTGACAGATAATAATGTTGAAACCAGTATTTTCAAAAGCCAAATTCCTTTCCGCCTAGAGCAGGAAATTTCCAAAATCAAAATCTCTGTTCCCTTGACTGAGTTAGCTGCCCAACATGTATATAGAACCCAAATTTTGAAGGCTTTAAATATAGAGGAAAGTGGGGATATAGTCAATCTTAATGATGACCAGCCAGAGCTTATTTTTGGTCCAAAGATTGAAGGTAAATATCAAGAAGGACATGTTCCTCCCTTTTATGTAAGTTTAAACGTTCATGAAAAAATTTTACACAATGCTATGCATGATTCTGGGGCTTCTCATAATTTAAGTCCTAAAGCTATGATGGAGAGCCTTGGTTTGGAAATTACCAGACCATATAAAGACCTGTACTCCTTTGATTCTAGCAGAGTAAGGTGTTTAGGATTAATCAACGACCTCTGTGTTAACTTAGCCCAGATTCCAGCCAAATGCCTTGTTATGGATATTGTTGTGGCTGATGTCCCCCCCAAGTATGGAATGTTACTATCAAGGTCTTGGGGAGCTAAGTTACAGGGGACTATGCAAATGGACATGACCTAAGCGACTATCCCTGTTTTCAATCAGAATAGAAGACTTTACAGGGAGTCTCATTTGCAATACACGGTTACAAGTCAAGACAGACCGCAGAACTCCCCTTTATACTCTGTAGATACCGGCCTTGATTCATTTATCCTTTTTAACGAAGAAACATTAGATGAACAAATAACTTTAACAGATTTAATGGCCAATAGAGAGGAGGAGGTAAATACCACAAAACTGACAGAACAGTTTGTTGCGTTGGAAGACGTTAGAAAACTAAACAAGAGTCTTGAATTACAGGTCATACGTCCTTCACCTTTGAACCCAAACACTAAAGAAAACGACCCTCAAATGAACGCAAATCCTGGTGAATCAAAACAAATGCGACCAAGTTCTGACATTCCACAACCGTTGAGCACGTTAGTTGAAGAGGACAATAACCGAACAGTCGAAACCAAAAACGGTCCTTTATGGAGTATGTTTTTTGATGGATCCTGCACTAAAACTGACGCAGACGCAAGTGTTTGGATTACTAATACTGAAAACAATCACATAGAAAACATTTCCCAAAAAATAAACTTTCAGTGTTCCAATAACATAGCAGAATATGAATCCCTGCTTTTAGGCTTACGTTTGTTAAAAAATATAGGAGCCAAAAGAATTAAAGTTCACGGGGATTTAGATTTAATCATTAGGCAAGTCAACGGGGAGTATAACGCTCATCATCCCAGACTTTGGGCCTACTGGAACGATGTCCTGGACCTTCTGAAAACTTTTGAAGAGTCCCAATTGATTTTTGTCCCAAGAAATAAAAACATTGCGGCCCACAGCTTAGCCTACGCAGCTAGAACATGCTTGACGCCACATAACACCAAAGACTGCACAACTCAGATAAAATTCAGACTATTTGTGCCCGATAATGAGAAATATTGGCAGGTGTTTGAAAATGACAAACAAATAGAAGACTTCACGCAATTCAAAAATGAATTCGAACTAAGCAGTTCGGACTCAGACTATGAAACAGATTGCAAGGAAGAAAATTTTCTTGATGAAGAAGAAACGTCTCCCGAACTTGCCAATGTAAATCTGTTGTCAAGCAAACTTAAAAGCGAAACAGAAATGAATGCAGAATCCGGAACAGAGGAGTTAGAAACTCTGCATTCTAAAGATGAAAGTTTTCCTAAAGGTCTGGCTCCTTTAGAAGAGTTGTTCAATTTTAATGATGTGGAAAATAAACCAAAACTAGAACCTGTAGAGGCTGAGGTAGAAGAGTGAAATATAGGCAGTGAACTTAAACCTATGATGATTAAACTGTATAAGACTTTACCAGCTCACATTAAACTTAAATATATTGAGCTGTTTAAAGAGTTTTCCGATGTTTTTTCCTGGAGTTACGAAGATCTTAAATTCTATGACACTGAAATAATACAACACAATATTCCCCTCAAGGAGAACCAAAAACCATTCAAACAGAAGCTGCGCAGAATAAACCCTGTTCAATTACCGCTGGTTCAGAAGGAGATCATGAAAATGAATGATGCTGGTATTATTGTCCCTATTAGATATTCTGAATGGGTATCTAATCTGGTGTCTGTTAGGAAGAAAACTAGAGAAATCAGGCTTTGTATAGACTTTAGAGACTTAAACAAAGCTTCATTAAAAGACAACTACCCTTTACCCAAGATGGATCATATTTTACAAAGGGTGGTAGGATCTAAAATAATTTCTTTGCTTGATGGCTATTCAGGGTACAATCAGATCTTAGTTCACCCTGCTGATCAATTAAAGACAACCTTCACTACACCATGGGGCACTTTCATGTATGTGAAAATGCCTTTTGGTCTAATGAATGCTGGAGAAAATTTTCAAAGAGCCATGGACATAGCATTCTCGGAAGAGCTGGGCTACTTCATCATTATCTATCTAGATGATGTCACTGTGTTTTCAAAAACAGATGAAGAGCACTTAGAACATTTGAGAAAGGTTTTCGAGAAATGCAGAAAGTTTGGGATATCTTTAAACCCTAAGAAGACACTATTTGGTCTCCAAGAAGGTAAACTTCTTGGGCACATTATTTCTGAGGGTATAAAGATAGATCCAAAGAGGATTGAGGCCATATTGCAAATCTCTCATCCTCGAAACATCAAAGAGTTGCAATATTTCATTGGAAAGATTAACTTTTTAAGAACGTTTATCCCCAACTTGGCTGAGCTCCTTAGGAATGTCACAAACATGTTGAAAAAGGAGCAAGGGGTAAAATGGACCTTGGAAGCAAGGAAGTCCTTTGAGCTGGTGAAACAAGCATTAACCAAAACACCGGTTCTAATAAGTCCCGATTTTTCAAAATATTTTTATATCTTTTCATTTGCATCGGAGCATACCATAGCTGCTGTCCTTTTACAGAAAAATCCACAAGGACAAGAGCAGCCTATTGCATTTTTTAGCAAGGCATTGAGGGATGCCCCTTTGAAGTATAACATTATGGAAAAGCAAGCTTTTTCTTTGGTTAAAGCGTTGAAAGACTTCAGAGTATACATCCTTCACTCACACATCATTGCCTTTGTCCCAAATTCAGTTGTTAAAGACATTCTAACACAGGACCCAGATGGTAAGAGAGGTAAGTGGATTGTTGTTATTCTTGAGTATGATTTAGAGATAAAACCCACTAAACTCATCAAAGGCCAAGGTCTAGCTAGATTAATGGCTGAATCCAACTTTGAAGTTCTTGATATTAATATGATTAATGCTTTGGATGACCAAGAAGAATTCTCAACTCCTATAGTTGAAGATCATTTTATGAATTCTCCTTGGTATGCTGATATTATTTATGTTTTTCTTAAATTGAATACACCTCCTGGTTTGACAAAAACAAAGGCAAGATTCCTTAAATTGAAAACTGTAAACTATTGCATTATAGATAGATGTCTTTATTGGAAAAAAGAAAGTGGTATATTTCTTAAATGTTTGCCTGAGTTTGATGCAGAGAAGGTTAAGCACGAGTTCCATGAAGGAGAGTGTGGAGGTCATTTGTACTAGAAGACCACAGCCAACAAAATTTTTAGGGTTGGTTTGTATTGGCCTACTCTTTTTACTGATATCCACAATATGATCATTGCCTATCATAAATGTCAACTTTTTGAAGGCAAAAGAAAACTCCTGCCCCTGCCTCTGCATCCAATCACTGTTGAAGCCCCATTTCAATAGCGGGGACTTGACTTCATAGGAGAAATCCACCCCCCATATTATACCCAACATAGATGGATTCTCACTGCCACAGACTATTTCACTAAGTGGATAGAAGCCATACCTTGTAGATAGGCCAATGATTCAGTTATTATAAAATTTATGGAGACTAACATTCTCTCCAGATTTGGCTGTCCTACCAAGATCATCACTGATAATGCAGCAACATTTGGATCAAAGAAGATGGTTGAGTTCTGTCATAGATATCATATAACTTTGGGGCATTCCACGACCTATTATCCTCAAGGTAATGGACTTGCAGAGTCCTCAAACAAAAATCTAGTGAACATAATCAAGAAACTGTTGGAGGATAACAAAAAGTCTTGGCACACAAAGCTTGTTGATGCACTTTGGGCTGACAGATTGACTTTGAAGAAATCCATTGGCATGTCACCTTTTCAACTTGTGTATGGTACTGATGCAATTTTTCCAAACATCCTTGGTGTACCAGTAATGAAGTTGATTCAAGAGTTACAAACTGAAGAAAATGACATGATCAAAAGAATAAACCAGACCATTCATCTCCAACAAACCAGAGAGGAAGTTTATAAAGAAGCATTGCAGAAACAGGACAGCATTAAAAAGCTCTTTGACAGAAGAACCAAAGCCAACAATTTTAAGATTGGGGACAAAGTTTTAAAGTGGGACTCAAGGAGGGAAGACAAGGGCAAGCATGGAAAATTTGACAATTTATGGCTTGGACCTTACTCTATTCATTCAGCTGCTGGTAATAATGCCTATTTCTTACAAGATTTGAATGGAGAAGAATTGTTTGGGGGTCCTGTCAATGGCAGGATGCTTAAGCATTACTTCTCTTGATCCATTTTTTGTTTTGAAGCCTTTTTATATTTTTTCACTATGAATATTTCATCCACCATTGCATTCAAAGTTATAAAAAATCAAAAATACAAAAACAAGGAAAAGAAAGAAAAGAGGGCAGAATGAAAACAAGAAAGGCAAGGCCCCATGCCAAAAAAGAGAAACAAATCTGAAAGTGTGCAAGCTCGAATGCCACTCCTCAAAAACACACTTCTAGTTAGTCAAACTATTTAAACTTGACTAATTAGCTTTAAATTTTTCTGCTGATAGGATAGTGAATTCGATTTGCCAAACTGTTTAATCTTGGCTTATCAGTAGATAGATTAGGATAAAAATTAAAGGTTCGAACAAACTCAAAATATGAACCTAAATTTCCAAAGAGAGATGACTCAAACCTGTTTTATATTCTGAGTCAAAAAAGAGGTAAATCTGATTCTAATTTGCTCAAAATCTGAACCAGCGAACAAGGAAGCAACAACTCGAACAAAAGTCAAAATAGAGCTGCAAAAGGATGAAGGAAGTGCTTAGAACTTTTAGATCTTAAGCCTTCATTTTGATTTAATCTTCTGCAAAATAATGTCTATGTGCAGCTTGTCTTTATGCCATGGACCAACATCAAGTTAAACTGTTCAATCCTGACTTGAATGCTTTTCAATTTCTGTTATAGAATTTAGCGACTGAAAGTCTGTTGGACAGTTTAAACCCAACAGACAGTAGATTAGGTAGAGAAGCATCTGAACTCAACTGTTTAATCTGAGTTCAGGGAGAAATAAGGAGTAGAATTAGATTATTTTTATGCTTTCAAAAGAATAAAATGTTGTGAAAAGAGTTTTCCAATCCAAGTGCACTCTGATGAATAAAAAAAAATTATTAGATCAGTAGGATTGGGTAGGTAGAAATTTGTATTGATGAAGTCCATTATTCTTCATGACTGCTATTATGTTTTCAGAGAAAAGCAAGATCATCTAGCAAAAGAAGAGAAATACAATGGATGAGGCGCAGGTCAACATCCCAGAGAATATAATGGATGAGGCACAGGTCAGCGTCCCAGAGAATCCAAGTCTGAAGTTCTTGATGCCTTCAAGAAGGCACCATCCCCAAGTGGAGCCACTTGTTAGCCACCTGTGAAATTTGATTATCCCAAAAGGTGGCTAAATCTATTTTGAGCCTTCAAGGAACAATTTTTCTTACTAAAAACTATTGGCTTTTGAAGACTTTTGAAGGCCTCATGCCTCTGTCCAAACCTTCACCGTTGTTCCCATCTTGAAAACTCTGAAATCTTGCTGATTCCAAAAAAGAGTACTGCTGCAAGCACCATTTTCCCCTTCTTCCTATTCAAAAACTAACCTCTTTTTCTATCCCTCCATTTCCCATGAAAACCCCTCATTTTTAAGTTTCTCCCCTTTCCACTTCATAAAAACCCTTGATAAGGTTTTAAGACCCTCTCTCAACCTTATCAAAAGCCTCAAATCCCTTTCAAAATCCTTGAAAAACCCTTAAAATGCATATTTTCTATGTATGGGACTCAAGCCCCCTTCAGCTAAAGTCTCTAACCCTTTTCATCCATGCGCCCTGGCACCAGAACCAGGTGCTGAGTCAGTCAGGTGCTTATCCGTTTTTAAACAATTATTCTGCCCCAAAAATATTAAAAAACCTTTTTTATTTGCAAATTTCGGGTTTTATTTTATTTTGTAAAGTTTTTCGCTGGTACGATCTTCCACTAAATCTCCACTGTCAATCTAAATCCACAGATCGGACGGTGTGGATTCTGTCTACCCGGTGGTCCCCACCAGCTGTTCCCCATTCCAGAAACCACGTGGTATCCATCACACCGCCTTTGGGGCAAGGGCGGTTTTTTCCCGATCACCAGCGATTCCACACACTGCTCGACACGTGTCCTGGGCACTGTTCTGAAAATCTCCGTCCATCGCGTATTAAAGTTCGGACATGGACACACAGTGATATTCATGTCCACCATCTGATCTAGAGCCGATCATCGGACAACGATCACTCGTCGAAGATGCACGCGCGATAACCGGGCTACCGTGCACCGGCAACAGCATCTCTGCCGTCGATCTGATCTGCAGATCGACAGTCCAAAATTCATCGCCCAGATTCCCTCCATTTGACTTTCAACTTCCGCTCCCCACCTTCAATCTCTGCGCAATCGATGGCTCAGATTCATTCTCCTTTCCTGCCTCCTCGTTCAATCTCGATCATCGATCTCTGTGCGATCGAAGGCTCGGATTTAATCTTTTTTCTGCTCGTTCTATGATCTCTCCCGATCAATCCTGAGCGTTGGATGATGCCATCAAACGGCCACTCTTCCCCCACACATCCTCTGCAGCAATAAACCTATATATGCAGGATTTTATAATTATTTTTCATATTTTGTAGGGTTTCAATGGTTTTTTCACTATAACCAAAGAAAATTCAGAAACAGAGGGTGACGATCCTCCCGCCTCTGATCCATCAGTGAAAATCATACGTAGGTTCCGAATTCATGTTTCATCGGTGCTTTATCAAAACATTAATGCTTTATAAACCCTGCGCAACCCTGCACACTAGCAAGAAAGCCATGAATTGGGCATAGTCAAAGAGTATCAGTGCCGAAGATCAAAATGTATCAGAACAGAAGATTAGAGACAGTTTTATGGGGATTACGACTAAGACGGTTATCAAAAGCCTAATCCCCGATTTTAAAACACGGTTAAAGAAGAACATCTTAAGTGTTTCATCAGACAAAAAGCCTCCACCGCCACACCCGAGGTAAATTGATTCCTCAGCTACCATAGTGCCACCTGTTCCTCAAAGTACTCAATCTGAGGCCGAAGTTATTGATTGAATGAAGATTTTCACCTCAGCACAGCCAGAAAGTTACTTCTGCAAGGAAACTTAATGACAAAATATCAGCAGAGTTACTTCAGCATTACACAGAGCCTCAAAGGTCAACAAAAGCTCCCACCGAGCTTAAATCTTTATGTAAAAAACATTTAATACAGAGTACACCCATGTAAGTTTCTTCATTGAGCCCTTCAAAGGCCAAGAAACCCTTAAGTCTATATTAATTTTAATTGGAGATCTTTTATCAGATCTCAGCTCCTCATTCTTCTATATATACTTCTGAAGAAGATGAGTGAGGGGTTGGTTGTAGAACTTTGATATACACTTGAGCTTAAACTTCTGATTGTACATAGTATTCACTGGCTCTTGGAGCTCTGCTAGTAATAGATAGGTTAGGCTAAGATGTGTAGATGGTTGCTAACCTAAAGCACTGGACTTAAAGCTGTAACTAGTTTGGAGCATCAATACAAGATGATTTATGGGATCCTAGTCTATGTTGACGGTGATGTTTCTCTAATTGTTACTTGTTATTTTGTTTCTGTTTTCACTGTGTTTCATATTCTCTTATAAATAACAGCATGCATAGAGTTAGGACCTACTGTACATCAGTAACCTTCTCTGACTGAAAATCTTTATCTGAACGTTTTCTTCTAAACTGTGTTATTTAGGAATAATTTAATTCAGTTCAAGCATAGGAATGCTGGCATTCCCTCGTCTTATTGTCTTAGCTGAATGTTATTCTTAAATTTTATTTTCAGTATATGTTTTGTGAAGATGAACTGAGGAAGATATGGTGAGCCCTGGTCCCAGTTTTATTCCCACAACTATCTGGATGTTTCCCTTGGAATGTGTTAAAAGCTGGCTAGTTTAAAAGTACTTACCAGATCTTAGGCCATTTTGTGTTATCTTTGTGTTTGTCTTGAAAGTAACCAAGTAAAGCAGAGCTAGGAGAGGATTTGTGGTGAGCCCGGCCCGCTAGTTTCTACTCCAACAGTTGCCTTCAAGTTTCCCTTTGTTTTAAAATGTTTTCTATTGAAAGTGTATCAAAGGCTGGCTAGTTTAAAAGTACTTACCAGATCCTAGTTTACTTTTATGTTTTTCTTGAGTCCATGTCAAAGGCTGAATAGTTTAAAAGTACTTATCAGATCCTGGGCTGCTCTTGTTCTGCATCCGTTTATCTCTCCTTCTTATTGTATCATTTCATTCCATAAATCAAACTTAAAGAGATCCTTAGACATAGATGACTTTCCCCATAGACCAATCTTGCCTCTTGCTGTTTCAATTAAATCCTATTATGAATCCATAGCCCAATGGACTAAAACCTGCAATTTTCTATCTTTTTGGTCGAAGCTTACTCTGATTGCTTGCAACTTCTCACCTTTGAAACTTTTTGCACTCAGAACTTTCCACCTCAAACAATAATCATGCTCAACCACCCAAAAAACATGGCCTTCATAACTTCTGCCTAATATACGTGAATTATAACCCCCAAACTTCAAAGACAAATCCATCTTTGTACATATTGAGAGATCCCTCTCGTATCTGTGGAGGGCCAGATCCTAATCCCCAAAGTTGGCTGAAACGATGTTGTTTCGGGGCAGCTTAGTCTCACCAATCGCTAAAATTACGTATTCCTACCGTAACCTAGAGACCCTTCATTCTATTCCACCTCCTCATTTTCTTATAAAATCTCCTTGAGGAGCACCTTGTTGGTTGTTGGACTTTGATGTAATACTTGTTGCTCGAAACTTTTTGCATGTAAATAGTTCACAAAGACTGTTGAAGCTCTGTTTGTAATCGAAGAAGTTAGGCTAAGAAGAGAATTTGTTATTGTATTGAAACATTGGACTTGAAGTATGTAACTGGATTGACATCAATATACAAGTTGATTCATGGGATCCTGGTCTATACCATTGGTGATGTGCCTCTCATTGTTTTTGTTTTTGTTCTTATGTTTTTCACAAAATTGTTCATTTTTCTCTGATAAAGAACAACAAATATAGAGCTAGGATTTACTCTTACAAGTACCCTACTCTCACTGATAAGCTTTATCTTTATTTTTTCCTCCTTTGTGTATTTAAGAATGATTTAATACAGTCCAAGCAGTCAAGGAATGTTGGTGAGCCCATTTCTTACTATATAAACTTTAAACATCTTTCTTGAATGATATTTTCATTACATGCTAAGTAGAGTCGAACTAGGAAAGTTTATGGTTTGCCCTGTCTTCTAGTTCTTTCTCCAAAGGTTGTTTGAAAGTTTCCCTAAGAGTGTGCTAAAAGCAGGCCTAGATTTTAATGATATCTTACTTGATCTTAAGCTACACTTTGTTTTCTTATATGTTTTCATCCTTTCTGAAAGTAGTCATGTGGATTACTGAATTGTTTGTCTGATAAGTTAGCTTTAATACAAGATTTTCCAAAGAAGTCTATGGTTAGCCCTGTCCTTTGGCTAGTTTCAAACAGTTACTTAAAAATGATTTTTCTTGTTCGGAAAGCTGATAAATCCTTGTTGAAATTATTGGCTTTTTCCACCTTCACAACACTTTTAATGTTCCATTCCATCATTTAATACAAAAGATCCTTTGTTATAGATGACTTGCCCCATGGACCACTCTTGAAATTGTTGCACAATTAGAACCTTTTGTGACTCCATAGCCCAATGGATTAAGTGTTGTTTCATGCCTATCCTATCAGTTGAACCTTGTTTTGATTGTAAGCACCTTCACCCCTTTGAAACTGTTTCATTTTCAGGACTTTCCACTCAATTAAAGATCATACCCAACCAAACAAACAAACAAAACCCTTGTTCTTAATAACTAGCCTAAAATCACATTCAAAAACCTTAAAAGATAAATCAATCTTTGCACTTATAGAGAGATCCCACTCTGGATTCAGGAGGGCTAGATCCTAGAATCTAAAAGTGGTTCATATGTAGGCGCTACAGCTTTGTATTTTCCAATCTTGCAAACAACAGAGACCTAACATTTTGGCGACTCCATTGGGGAGTTCTGAGTAAAATCCTTAAAACAAAACACTCAACATTCAGTGCAATATAAGTAGCTTTCTTCAAGCACTACCAAGCATAATGGTGATCATGATAGGACTTATTTGAATTAGTGACAAACTAAGTAACCCTTATGATTCTCATGGAACCTTATCAAACCTTGAAGGAATCAGCTAGCTAAGCCATAAGAGTAAACTCACTTTGTCTCATCACCATAGCTAAGTGTTGAAACAGAATTAGGACACTCTCATAACCTATACGACTGAAAAAAATCATAAAACCCAAAAATATTTCAGATTGGTATTCAAATCAATAAATGGTGGTGGACCATAAAACATTTTACCTTCAAAAGCTAAAAATTTCCACCTGGTGACTCCATTAGCCTCCAGTATGCCTATTACCCCTCCAGTATTTGTAGACTCAATTGGGAATGCATTGAGCAATCCCAATCATATTGTTGGTGGACAAAAAAATTTAAATTATCCACCTAGAGACTCCACAACTCTCAAAATACCAAATGACTCCACTGGTAGAAGACTCTGAACTGGTTGGATAGACACAGCGACCTCTTTCCTGATTTAAAAACATGATTCCGAGGATATAACGAAGATATACCCCAATGAGTAGAGATCATATCCCTGGGTTTCCACATAAGATGCCCCAGGTGAATTGGGATGACAACCTGCCTGTTTTTCAAGGTGAAAAGTTTGATGACCCTTTATTACATCTCATCAAATTTCATATACATGTATGGAGGTTGAACGTTGAATGGCATGAAGATTGCCTAATGAAAATGTTCATGTTAACATTAGAAGGAAAAGCTATGGATTGGTATGAA
This sequence comes from Pinus albicaulis, assembly GCA_034641835.2. Lineage (NCBI taxonomy): Eukaryota > Viridiplantae > Streptophyta > Pinopsida > Pinales > Pinaceae > Pinus > Pinus albicaulis. Next base: position 24,803 of record JAXQQM020080621.1, read on the forward strand.
TGGTTTAAATCTGGTAGTTTGTTTTCTTTAAAGGACCTTGAATATGTGCTTTATGAGAACTATAAAGGAAAAACTACATCATTATTGTGGGGTGGAATACATTATGATCCATCACAAAACATCACCCAATACATTATAGGCAATGATGAGTATTTGGAAGAAATAAATCCTGAAGATCATTTAATAGCCATTCATGAGTTTAATATCCTATTGAAAAATTATAAGAATATAGATGAATCAGTTGAGAAAGAAATCATCCAAGAAATAAAGGATGTTCCTCAAGATATCCCTGAAAACCCAAATAATGATTCATCATCCCTTATAGTTGAGGCTCAAGAAGACATCCAACCTCAAAATCAATCTTTACAAGAGACAAAGAATTGTTGTACTCATGTTCAAAGGAACATAGAAACATCTTCCCCTTTGACTAAAAAAGAAATAGATCAGACTATTAATAAACAGCTAGTCTCTGAAACTTTTTGCAAAACAAATACTCTTGCCCATTCACATACAGAACTTCGTAGTACAGATTTAGAAAGTTCTTTGGTAGATTAGAAAAAATAAGGACCTGCTGATAACCCAGTATGTCTGATTGGTAGTATTACTTATATTTATGATTTTCCTAACTTTGATCTATCTAATGATGATGCTCCCCAAACAAAAGTTAATCTTGTAGGACCATCATTAGCAGATTTATGGGATGAAGATCAGTTCCTTCAAAGAAGTAATGAGCCAGTGCAGATTATTTATGATACTGATGAAGAAAGTTATGAAAGCTTGGAAGTAAGTAAAGATTTATTGGATCTTTTCTCTACTTCATCTCAGACCATCAATAATAGTTTCCATGTGATTGGGAATCAACAACATTTCACCTCAAAGGTTGAGGAGGAAACCAATGAAGAAATCTTTGAGCAGGTTGAAACCAAGGAGCCTTCTCTTGAAAAAGAGGAAGCAATTCAACATACCCATGCTCAAGAATATAATAACCTCTTCACATATTTCAGCCCACAAAATCATAATATCTCGGGATTTCAAGAGGATAGCACTGCCAAATATGATGAGTCCTCCAGTTCAGATAATAATGAAGATGAGGAAGTTTTTCTTTCTCAAGAGAATCTTTATCATGATCTAGTGAAGAGAAAAGAGATAATCCTGGTTGAAACACATCTTCCAGATACTCCTAACCAGGCATTATTTCAAGATCCCTATGTTGATTTCCAGAAGACATCTAAAGAAGGGATAAAGGTTGCAAACAACAGTAAATCAGCAAGTGCAGCAAAATTTTTTAGAGTTGTTTCCAAGAAACAGAAAGCATGGGAATGCCCCTGTCTGTCCTACATGTTCAAAGAGATGAGAAAAGACCAGTCATGGAACCATCTGATTGACTGGATGTATTGGAAAAGAGATTTTTTAAGTTAAAAATATAAATATTCCAAGTTAGAGTAGGTTAGATAGGAATGTCAATAAAGCTCAGTTTTGAGCATTTAGTTAGTTGTTGATTTTTTCTTTCAAAGTTAGAAAAAGAAAAATACAAAAACAATAAAAAGAGAAAAGAGGGTAGAATGAAAACAAGAAAGGTACAGCCCCATACCAAAAAAGACAGACAAAGTCTGAAATTGTGCAAGCTCAAATGCCACTCCTAAAAACACACTTCTAGTTAGTCATACATCCTAATCATGACTAATTAGCTTTTCAATTTACTATTGATAGGTTAGTGACTTAGATCAGTCAAAAAATACAATCTTGGCTTATCAGTAGAAATCGATTAGGATAGAAAAACAAAGGTTCAAACAAGCTCAAAATCTGAACCTATGAATCTCAAAAGAAGAATGGTTCTAATTAGATCAAATCTTGAGCCAAATATAGAAAGAAAACTGGTTCTAAAAAGCTCAAAACTTGAACCAGGAAAGAAAGAGAAGACAACTCAAAAAAAATCAAAACTAGAGTTGTAGAATAATGAAGGATATTTTTGATTTCCAGATCTTAAGCCTTCACGATTTTGTTTTAAATTTTTCTGCAAATTTTAGTCTATGTGCAGCTTTTTTTTATGCCATAGATCAACAACAAGTCAGATTGCTTAATCTTGGCTTGGCTGCTTTTAAATTTCCTGTTTTAGAATTTAGAGAATAAAAGTTTATCAGACAGTCTAATCCTGACAGATAGTAGTTAGGAAGAGAATTTATGAACTCAACTGTTTAAAATGAGTTCATGGAGAAATAAGAGTAGAAATAGATTAGTTTCATATTTTTCAAAAAGAATAAAATTTTGATGAAAAGGTTTGCAAGTCCAAATGCACCTTCTGAAGAAAAAATGTTAGGAATTAGTTTGTGTAGGTAGTTGTTTGGGAAATACTTTTCTGATGATATATCAAGTTCTAATCATCCTTGTTAGCAGATGATAAAAATATTATCAAAGTGCAAGGCACTAATTAGCATCCAGAGATGAATTTCTGTGGTTCTTGGCACCTCCAGGGAGCTGCCATCCCAAGTTGGAGCCCCTGTTAGCCACCTATAAAAATTTGTCATATCAAATGGTGGCTAAATATTTTTAGCCTTCAAGAAACAATTCATTTCCAAATTGTGAGTTCTTGAAGTCTTATGATAATATTTACCCTTTGAGTTAATCTTGACTGTCGTTTCACTGTTATTCCTAAAGTACCTGCTGTTTACCAAAGAGGAAATGCTTCTAAAAACCCCATTTTCCATCATTTCACTTCCCTTTTCACTCACAAATAATTCCATTTTTCACCCTCATTTCATTTCACAAATACTTCTAAAAACCCTTCATTTAACCTTCAAAATCATCAAAACACCTCTTAAAACCTTATCTATCCCCTTTATTTGGTTTTAAATTGCCTTCTCTCATCTATCGGAACCCTGTTTTGGCTTTAAAATCTCCTTGTTTTGGGCTAAAAATAGTCTTTTCACTCCTAAGGCCTTAAGCCCCTTTTCCTTATATGACCTAGAGCCGCGACCAAGCACTAAGCCTCATCACTCCATCGCAATCGGCAATCGTAGATTCCCTTTATCCTTTCCCTTTTCCTCCTCCGATGTCGATCCCCCGATTTAATCTCAATCGTCGAATCCACAAGAATCGATGGCTAAGATCTCATGGCGCTCCGCCCATAGCCCTCCGTCATCACACCTACCGATTTAATCCTGACCGTTGATCTCTCATATCGATCCTACGGTAGCGCTTAATCACACATCACAAACTCAAACACCCTAGTGCTTTGGCTTCTTTTCTTATCTCCGATGCGATGTAATCCCAACCGTTCATTCCACCAGATCTGACGATTCACGCTTCGTCGCATCGCAAAAAACCTTTCCCTCTGTTTATTTTTCCATTCCTAACATTACGGTCTTGAACAAATATGCACCGTTGATCTAAACAGATCATTGGGCCCTATTTGTCCACCCGTCCATCCAGCCTCACCTTTTCTCCTTTCAAAATTATCTGCCCCCTTATTCTATCTCAATCGTCCGATCATCTGATCTAACGGTCGAGACGTAACGCAATGATCCGAGACCTGTTCACTACACGACAAGGCGCTGATGCAATCATCGTGGACCCCACATACATCCTTCTCACAACTCTTCGTCGATTGCACTTAACCCGCGTCGTTTGATCTGTTGCCCCTCATCCCACGGCTTAAACTCCATATCGCATAATTTTTGCGCCCAAGGGTTAACGTTTCAAAATTGCGCGATATGGGTGGTTTTGAAAATCCACGTGTCATTCATTGTATGGAATTGTGTTTTTTTTGGGCAATACCGCCTCCCCCCCATTTCACTGTGCGAAAACCCTTCTCGACTTTTCGCAAAACCGCCGCCATCCGTAATGTTGCTCCCGGTTTGATCCTAGCCATCGATCTCTGAAGATCAGACAGTTTTGATTTAATCTCGCCCCCATTTTATTTTCCACCTAACTTTCTCTCAAATTTTTTCACTTTTAATCTCAGTTGTTGATCTCTGAGATCAAACAGCTTGTGTTATATCGCGACCCATTCATTTTCCCTTCATATTTTCTCCTAAAGCGACTTCATCAAAAGATCTCAGTCGTCGATTGTTCTAATCCAATGGCTTGTGTTCGTTTTCACGCCCAAACTCCATTTACACCTGGTTAGCTGCTCTGCTAGGGTTTTCTCCCTTTTTTTTTACTGCATCCATATTTTTTCCTCACTGCTCCTCCACCCTCACGAGCCTCTGAAGTAGTCTTTACCACATCCATAGGGTTTCTTAATGAAGTTTGTGTGTTTTTCAGGGTTTTAAACGGTGTTTTCTCTGTGTTTTTCCACAGTCACAGACAGGTGACAAAAAGGCCCAGAATGATGATTCTGTGGCTTAAAATCAAAGAAGAAAGGATCTGCAAGGCTCGAAATCTACATTTAAATCATCTGGAACATGATCTAGGGTGTAGCAGAAAGACCTCCAATAGCAGAAAGCCACCTGTGTAAACGAGCCAAACAAAGTGTATCAGTAATGAAGAATCAATGTTAAAGGGTGATTAAAGCCAAATCTAGGAGATCAGAGTTTTAATCCTAAGGTTTAGAGAAATAAAGACAGTATCAGAGAATGAAGATCTAGAGAAGAAATCAAGGCTAATTAAGCCTAAACATAGAGTAAAGACAGATTAAAGTGTTTTAACGTTAAACAGAGAAAAATATCAGTAAAGAGGCCTCCACTGCCACATCAGAGGCCAAAAATATCCTCTTCAGCTACCAAAGTGCCACCTGCAGCTTCAATAAATCAAAAGAAGGCATAGTTATTGCCCAGTCAGTGATATTTTGTTTAAAGACAGCCAAAGTTATTGCCAGCCTGCCTAAATATTTTTAAAGTCAACAAAATTTTCCAAGTAGCTTAATACTTAATGAAAACCAATTAATAGAGAGGAAATATCAGAAAAATTCTCTATTGAGCCCCTAAAAGGCCGAGAAGAATTAAATTGTATTAATTGAACCTAGAGACCCTTCATTCTATTCCACCTCCTCATTTTCTTATAAAATCTTTTTGAGGAGCACATTGTTGGTTGTTGGATTTTGATGTAATACTTGCTGCTCGAAACTTTCTGCATGTAAATAGTTCTCAGAGGCTTTTGAAGCTCTGTTTGTAACCAAATAATTTAGGCTGAGAAGAGAAGTTGTTGCTATGCTGAAACATTGGACTTGAAGTATGTAACTGGATTGACATCAATACACATGTTGATTCATGGGATCCTGGTCTATACCATTGGTGATGTGCCTCTCATTGTTCTTTTTTTCCTTCTCATGTTTTTCACAAAATTGTTCATTTTTCTCTGATAAAGAACAACAAATATAGAGCTAGGATTTACTCTTACAAGTACCCTACTCTCACTGATAAGCTTTATCTTTATGTTTTCCTCCTTTATGTATTTAAGAATGATTTAATACAGTCCAAGCAGTCAAGGAATGTTGGTGAGCCCATGTCTTACTGTCTAAACTTTAAACATTGTTCTTGAATGATATTTTCATTACATGCTAAGTAGAGTTGGACTAGGAAATTTTATGGTTTACCCTGTCTTCTAGTTCTTTCTCCAAAGGTTGTTTGAAAGTTTCCCTAAGAGTGTGCTGAAAGCAGGCCTATATTTTAATAATATCTTACTTGATCTTAAGCTACACTTTGTTTTCTTATATGTTTTCATCCTTTCTGAAAGTAGTCATGTGGATTATTGGATTGTTTGTCTGATAAGTTAGCTTTAATATAAGCTTGTCCAAAGAAGTCTATGGTTAGCCCTATCCTTTGGCTGGTTTCAAATAGTTACTTAAAAAGGATTTTTATTGTTCGGAAAGCTGATAAATCCTTGTTGAAATTATTGGCTTTTTCCACCTTCACAACACTTTTAATGTTCCATTCCATCATTTGATCCAAAATATCCTTTGTTATAGATGAATTTCCCCATGGACCACTCTTGAAATTGTTGCACAATTAAAACCTTTTGTGACTCCATAGCCCAATGGATTAAGTGTTGTTTCATGCCTATCCTATCAGTTGAACCTTGTTTTGATTGTAAGAACCTTCACCCCTTTGAAACCCTTTCATTTTCAGGACTTTCCACTCAATTAAAGATCATACCCAACCAAACAAACAAAAAAAACCCGTGTTCTTAATAACTAGTGAAAATCACATTCCGAAACCTTAAAAGATAAATCAATCTTTGCACTTATAGAGAGATCCCTCTCTGGATTCAGGAGGGCTAGATCCTAGAATCCCAAAGTGGTTCATATGTAGGCTCTGCAACTTTGTATTTTCCAATCTTGCAAACAACAAATACCTAACAGAAGCATCCACTTCAGATGTTAAAATAGATAGTTTATCTAAGAGTGTAGAAATACTAATGGATAGACTAGAGAAAATGGAAATAAAACCTTAGTGGGAAAATCAACAAGGTCCCCAAATTAGAAACCCCAAATTTAGGAAAAATCCTAATACTGGTAAATCAAGAGAAGTAGTACCTGATCAACATATTAGATCACCTTTCCAAGAAAACTATGATGAAAGTTCACAAAGAATGAAGAATACCAAGATACCTAGATAAACTTGATGGAAATAAACGATGAAAATACTATTTTTCTTACGCAAGAGGAACAAGAACTATACATGTTACAACAATTATAGTTAGAATCTAGAGAGTCGTTTGACTAAAAACAAGGCTATGAATCTACTATCTAGGAAGTTCATAAACAATATAGCCTTAGAAGTAAAAAGAACACAAAAGCTCTTATTAGGAAATTAGTCCAAACCCAAACTGAGAAAACAATAGAAGCTCCTGTGACCAAAACTCTACAAATTTTCCCTAGAGAAACTCAGAAAAATTCCAGCCCAAAGATTGTAGACATCACATCAACTGCTACTCAAACTTCAACTGCTACTCAAACTGTTCCAGACAAGAAAATTGAAAACAAAACAATTGACACATAAATTGAATTACCAACTGTTCATAAAAAATACAAAAAAACTCAAACCACAATTGCTAAAGATGAAACCATTCAATTAGGCTAAACTCAAATGCCATTCAATATCCAAATTGAGATAGCAAAAATTGAAAATACCAGTTCCTTTAACAGAGCTGGTGAAAAATGATTCATATAAGGCTCAAATCACTGAAACACTAAAGTGAAGGTGAAGATGTTGTTAACCTCAATGATGATCAACCTGAGTTATTATTTGGTCCTGAAGTTAATAGTAAACATCAACAAGAGGGTGTACCTCCATTTTAAATTAGCTTGAACATTCATGATGAAATATTACACAATGATATGTTGGATTCTGGAGCATCTCATAACTTAATGCCTAAGGCAGTCATGGAAAAATTGAACTTAGACATCACCAGACCATACAATGACCTATTTTCCTTTGATTCTAGTCAAGTTAAATGCCTTGGCCTAATAAAATATATGTGTGTAACTCTACTCCAGTGCCCAGCAAAGAGTATTGTTATGTACATAGTAGTTGCTGATATCCCTCCAAAATATGGTATGTTATTATCTTTCTCATGGGGAGCAAAATTACAGGGATCATTGCAATTGGATATTTCATATGCTACCATTTCTGTATTTGGTCAACAAAGAAAGCTTTATAGAGAAACCTTCATGAAGTTCATGGTTAGTAGTGCAGAAAAACCATAGAATTATCTTATCTACTCCATGCATTCTCGATATGGACTCATTTATCTTATGTAATTCGTACATCGGCAAAGACAAAGTCACAGCTTTTTGTAGAAGAGAAACACAAAGAAATCGATAGTGAAAATATAACTCATGACTCTATGTGGCATTTAGATTTTGATGGTTCAGAATATGATATTAGGAGCAGGAGCTCGAGTACATGGATCTATAATTAGAGAATGATCATTCAAGGAAATGCTTTCGATTAAATTTCAAATGCACAAATAACATGGAAGAATATGAAGCATTAGTGCTAGGCCTTCAAATCGTGAGAAAATCCTGAGCCGAAAGTGTTTCCATCATGAGAAACTCGTAACTCATTATAAAACAAGTCAAGGGAGAGTATCTTGTTAATAATCCTAGACTTAGACATGTAAACCATTCTAGACTTGATAAATTATTTTCTTGAAACTGACTTTGTTGTTATTCCAAGAAAGAAGAATATGCAGGCACATATTTTAGCCACTTTTTCCAGCATATGCAGGTTACCTTTTTAGCCAAATCATCAGTATACTGTCGATGTAAGACATAGGCCAAACATAGCTGATAATTTGAAGTATTGACAAATATTTTCACAAGACTCACAAATTTATGATTTTATGAATTGAGAAGGAGAATTTCAGAAATGTAATATAGACACTGACTATACAACAAATATACAATGAATAAAAAATTAGATGTAAATGATGTAAATAAAATAGAACAAAATAGATTCACTAAAGTAGAAATAGAAAAATTAGAAACAATAGAAATTGAGGAATTAATTAATGATGAATTAGAAGTTTTAAACCTCAAAGACAACATTTTTCCTAAGGGATTAGCCCCATTAGAAGATCTCTTTGACTCCAATTATGTAGCTAGAAAACCTAAAATGGAGCCCCTAAGGTCAGATATAGAGGAATGCAACATAGGAACAGAGGAAAAACCCAAGCTTATCAAAATATCCAAGGCATTACCTCCAACTGAAAAGTTGTAGTACATTAGTTTTTTTAAAGAGTTCCAAGATGTCTTTGCCTGGAGTTATGAAGACCTCAAGTCTTATGATACCAACATTATCCAACACAAGATACCAATCAAAGAAAATCAGAAACCCTTTAAACAAAATCTTAGGAGAATTAACCCTATTCTTATTCCATTAAAAGAAAAATAAGTTAAAAGGATGTACGATGCACAAATCATAGCACCCACCAGATATTCTGATTGGATCTCTAATTTAGTCCCCACTAGAAATAAAATAGGAGAAATCAGACTCTGTGTTGATTTCAGAAACTTGAACAAAGTATCATTGAAGGATAACAATCCCCTCCCTAAAATGGACCACATTCTCTAAATGGTATTAGGGTCTTCTAGAATTTCATTACTTGATGGATTTTCTAGATACAACCAAATCCTAGTCCAACCTGAAGATCAAGCCAAGACTACATTCACAACTCCTTGGGGAACTTTCATGTACTTTAAAATTCCCTTTGGACTAATTAATGTTGAAGCAACATTCTAAAGAGCCATGGACATTGCCTTTGCAAAGGAAATCCATGAATTTTTAGTCATTTACCTAGATGATATCAAAGTGTTTTCCAAATCAGACAATGAAAATTTAGATCATCTGAGAAGAGTATTCATAAAATGCAGAAAATTTGGGATATCCTTAAATCCTAAAAAGTCACTTTTTGGATTAGAAGAAGGAAAACTCCTGGGACACATAATTTCAAAATAGGGCATTAGAATTGATCCAACTAAAATAGAAGAAAACTTAAATATCAGTCATCCTAGAAATATTAAAGAATTACAAGTATTTTTAAGCAAAATAATTTTTCTTAGAAGATTCATCTCTAACTTAGCAGAACTACATAGAAATTTGAATAACATGTTGAAAAAGGATTCAATACTTAAGTGGAGAGTAGAGGCTAAGTAGTCTTTTGAAGCAGTCAAATAAGCCCTAACTAAAACACTTGTCCTCATAAGTCCTAACTTTAAAAAGGATTTCATAATTTTTTCATTTGCTTCAGACACACCATTGCAGTAGTCTTGTTGCAAAAATAATGAAATAGAGGCTATGAAAATTTGAGAGGCATACACTAAAGTATAATATCATGGAAAAATGTAATATCCCAAAATAGAGAATTGCTTTCCTGACAATAAGAAGATACGCAGATATTATTAAGTTGGAGATCCAACAAATAGACTCATATGGTGTGTTAAAAAACACATAGCCATCAAATAGTGAAACAGCAAAAGAAGAACTTCTACACATTCCCGAGTGGGGAAAATGCAGCAAATAGACCTTGAAAACGTTATTTCTGAAGATCTGCTTTTTTACTGGGTAAAATAATTCTTGTTTCCCTTAGAATATGATATTAGGCCCTCACATACAAAATGGGATCAGAAATAAATCCCTTTTGATATGTTAAACAGACCTCCTGGCTTCATATCAACTCAAAAATAACCAAATCCCATGACTTAAGTTATGAAGAAAATACTGAAGAAAATAACATTGTTATTTTCTAAGGGATTCTGTAGTATAATGATAGAAATACATGGATCTGGAACTCAATGGAACAATATTCTAAGAAAATGAAGATCTGGCCTCCTTATTGCATTATAAAGCCAACCCAGCAAGGGTTTCATGAAAGTACAAGTACAAAAAGAGCAGATCTGAATATTCAGCTCAGAAAAATGCAGTCTTACTACAAAATTATAGGAATATAGCTGAATAATACAAAATAGGGATGAGAATCCCTTCCTCTAGCTCTCCGGGAGAAGGGTTGGCCCTTTCCCTAGGAAACTAGCTCAGAAACAAGGGTCTTAACCCTGCTGCAACAACTACGCGAAAATGACACGGTTCACCGCAAGGGGCGCACTGATAGGATATGAAGAGTACTTTGGCCTACTAAGATGTGAAATATGCTGAAATGCCTAGGCGATCTCTCCCGAAGGAAGGCACCTTGGGCGAAGCAGACCGGAGAGTATTTACGAACCTCCTGCAACACCTGCCTTTCGGCAATATTCTGCTACAAAAATAATACTGTGGTTGGAGAGTGGTGCTTTCCTTAAGCTAGATGTGGAGCAATACAAGACAAGCTCTCCCAAGAGGCCTCTCAAAGGGAAAGAGGTGGGATTCCTAAAAAGCTCGAGAACACACAGTGCTAAACAAGATTTACAACCTGCCTAAGCAATGAGGAAGCCAAAAGTCTAAACATAAAAAATAATAATATATCATAGCATGAATAACAAAGGCTCCCATCCTCTCCATATATAGCAAGTGAACCTCTTCACATTGGGTCCCATCCATATGTGTCATCAAGCTCATGCAAGTTGTCCTCCACCAAAATTGTGTTGTTCATCAAGGAGATTAAATACATCTAGATAGCTTTGTTGACTTGGTCAAAGTTGACTAAATCAACATGATCACATCTCTGTTCACACCCAAGGGTGCTCAATTTAGCTGTTTATTCTTCCTCCTTTTACATTAGGAGTGTTATTGATCCTTCTAAAGAGGTTAATGGGCCTCCCTACCCATTTATTCACCTACCTAGTGATAAAACAACTCTAATATTCCATTTAGCTTGAAGGCTAAAATTTTGGAATATTACAGTCCTCCCCTCCAAAATATTGCTTGTCCTCAAGCAACTGTATAAGGAGAGAAAAAATCCTCCCCTCCTCTTTTTGTGGCCTCCTCATCAAAATTTCCCACCACTACTCAAAATGATCTGCTACAAATTTTTCCTCCAATGTTTCCTCCCAAGCATGCAAAACCATATGGCTTACATCATAGAAAGGTGGAAGATGTAAGTGGAATCCTACTTGCTATCCAATGGCCTCCTCAAGGTATGAGTGATGATGAACATGGGAAATATTATTCCCAATGAGTGACTCCCACACCCATGCTATCATCCAAATGAAATGAGCCAATCTAGTTAGCTCAAAAAGATCCTCAACCCCTGGTTCATACAATGTGTTGGGACTGCATGGAGAGATTGGATCCTCCAAACCAAGTGTTTTCTCTCTCCATTTAAGATAAATATGGGGCTGTTGCTGATTTTGGGCTGAAATATCATTACCTCCAAGAGTGGCCCAAGCTACCCCATAAAACAAATAAACCATGAAGTGCCTCCTCCAAAAACTCAAGTTCTCCAAATGGCTCCTCCCACATGAACAAGAGAGATGTAATTTGGCAATCCTGGGCTGCCCATTTCTCCTCCTGAAACATGCATCATGAAAAGTAGGGAGAATCATACTCCCAATGGGCATCTTCAACTCATATCCCACTCTCCAAACAAAGCTTCCCATGAACATAGAAATATCAACAATACATGGAAGAAAAAACCAATAGAAACAAGTTGTCATATGACAATCAAAAAGTTGATCAAGGTCCCACACTAGGAACCAGCACAGTGCATCCTTTTCCTGCATCAAATCAAACAAAAACAAGTGCTTTTCCAGCCACTTGTTTTCTTCCACAATCATCTTACAAGATATAAACATGAAAGTACAAAGTGGTTTCAATGGTGCACACTAAAAATCATGTGGCTTCCCCCACAAACCACAAATGAGATAACCAATCTCAATGATACAAATGGCTTTAAGTACATCAATATAAAATATGCAAGAAGGAATAACCCTCCTTGGTACAATATGTTGCTCATATAAAGGAAAGAAGTACAAAGCATAAATTGAAATTGTACATTCTCCATCACGTACTTCAGATCTTGAGCTGAAATGGCTCCACTGGAAATTCTCCCTTACCTCCAAATAGTAGGGGAGTGGCTGTGACATCCTCTCTATCACCATCTAGGCTATGCATCTCTCCATATGCTGAAATATGTCATGCTGAATTCCCTCCCAAATGAACTCCTCTGCCAAGGAAAAATATGCATCGAAATGCATGGAAAATAAGTCCTCATGTGATGCATGTAGCAGCTTCTCCTTGAGCCTAGAAGCTCTCTTCAAGAAGACTCTCCCATAAGAATATATGGTCATATCATCCACCATATATATGTCATATATATCAGGGTCATCAGCAATCATGCAAGCTCCAAGATCCTTGGAGTACTCTACCAAGAGTTGAGACCTCCAATATGGATCAATCCTCCCAAGAGACAGCGCTGGTGATCTGGCATGTGAAGCTCTCCTCATGTTGCTATCTGCTACTTTGACATCCCCCGTGCCAAAGTCTCCCTCAAAAATCTTCACCTCTCCAAAATCCAAGAGTGTTGAACCATCTAGCAAGATTTCTCTTACCAAATCCAAATCTGGTGGCCTCCCCGGTGGAATGCCTCCATGTAGTGAGACATCCATGGCAAGATAAGACCGTTCATATGGTTGGGTAACCTTTCCCTTGCCATCACAACGCAAACCAATCTTCCTCCTCCTTGCACCAGCTCTCTGAAATAGATAGGGGTGTGTGCTATTCATCAAATGATGATGTCCTTCCTCCCTACCTTCTCCTTCCACCAATATCATCTCACAATCATGCTGCTCATTTATTTTACTTTGCCTTCCATATGTGAGATCCTAGGGAACTTCTTGCAATGATACAAGAAATCCTCCGGTTGGAGCATGTGCTCCTCCTTCCTCTGCATGAGGCACTAGATATGCTCTAGATGTGACAATGTTGTAACCCCCATCCTTATCTTCATCTTCAATATGAATAGGAGGTAACTGCTCAATAAGAGGATCCTCCTTTGCAAAAGGAACATTCATGCCCTCTTGTCAAAGGTTATGAAACAAGTATCTTGCCTCTAGCAAGGTATCATGCAAGATGTGAACTTCTTCAATAGGCTTCTGAAGTGGTTTTGAGTTTGTAGGTCCTCCCAACTTATGCAAAAGTTTCATTGGTTTAATTGTCTCATGTTTATTATCAAACCTCTCTACCAACCTCTTAGTGAACTTTGAAAAAGAAGAAGTATTGAAAATTTTCAATGGAAATGACTCAAACATCCACCAAGCATAGGCCTTACCTTCAAAGTGCAGCGCTGCAATTCTAATGGCTTCATCTTCAGAAACTTGGTGCTGCTGCAAATGAGTATGCAACTCCTCCACCCAATATTTGGTTGAACAAGTTATGGATCCATCAAAGGTAGATAGAGAAAATCCATCCATGTCATGCAGTTGGCTCCTCTCCACCTTGATCTTGCAAAAATCTTTGAAAGTGATATGATCTCTAAACCTTTCAATTTGAGATTCATACTCTTGCAGAAAATTACTAAGAGTTCCCTCCTTGGCATTTCCTCTTCTTTCATCTCTCTCATATCAGATCTGGACATTTGAATGTGCCGTGAATAATAGGATGTAGCTGCATGCTCACACCTATCATGTGTCAATCTAGATCTGGCTCTATATTCAAAAATCTCTGGATATTCCATCTCCTCTCTCATCTTCTTGAGGTCTTCATTAATGCTCTGCATAGATTTTGGAAGAAGCTTTGAGATCCTCTCCTCCTTTCTTCCTCCACATAATGGAGAATTCTTTCTTTTCATCTCTCCTTCTCTTGATAGCATCATGGCTGAGTTCCATAGGCTGAGCCAAGATTATGCTCTGATGCCACTGTAATATCCCAAAATAAGGAATTTCTACAACAATAAGAATATCTGAAGATATTATTAGGTTGGAGATCCAGCAAATAGACTCATTTGGTGTGCTCAAAAACACATAGCCATAAAATGAGTGAAACAGAAGCAAAAGAAGAACTTCTATACATTCCCAAGTGGGGAAAATGCAGTAAATAGACCCTGGAAACGTTATTTCTGAAGATCTACACTTTTACTGGGTGAAATAATTCTTGGTACCCTTAGCATATGATTTTAGGCCCTCACATACAAAATGGTATCAGAAATAAATCCCTTTTGATATGTTAAACAGACCTCCCGACTTCATATCAACTCAAAAATAGCCAAATCCCGTGACTTGAGTTATGCAGAAAAAGACTGAAGCATGTACAATGTTATTATATGAGGGTTTCTATATTATAATGATAAAATAGCATGGATCTAGAGTTATATGGAACAATATGCTAAGAAAATGAAGATCTTACCTCCTTATTGTATTATAAAGCCAACCCAACAAGGGTTTCATGAAAGCACAAGTACAAAAAGGGAAGATATGAATATTCAGCTCAGAAAATGTAGTATTACTCCAAAATTATAGAAATTTAGCTGAATAAAACAAAGAGGGATGAGAATCCCTTCTTCTAGCTTTTCGGGAGAAGGGTTGGCCCGTTCCCTAGGAAAGTAGCTCAAAAACAAGGGTCTTAACCCTGCTGCAAAAACTATGTGCAAAATGACACAGTTCCTACAAGAGACTATGCTGTAGGATATGAGGAGTACTTTGGCCTGATGCCAAGATGTGAAATATGCTCAGAAAAATCCCTAGTTGATCTCTCAAGAGAAGGAAGGCACCTTCTACTGAGAAACAGACCCGGAAGTGGTGTTGCAAACCTTCACTGCAACACCCTACAACTCAGCAATATCTTGCTACAGAAATAACGTTGGGGCTAGAAAGTGGTGCTTGGCCTTAAGCATGGATGTGGAACAATACAGGATAAGCTCTCCCAAGAGGCCTCTCAAGGGAAGAGGTGGGATTCCCACTCAGGAACACCTGGTGCTAAACAACACTGCAACCCTGCTAAATAGCAAGAGGAAGCAAAAAGTCCAAACAGACCAAATAATAATATATCATAACATGAATAACAAAGGCTCCCACCTTCTCCATATATAGCAACTGAACCTCTCCACATTGGGTCCCATCCACATGTGCCATCAAGCCCATGTAATTTTTCCTCCACCAAAATTGCGCTGTCCATCAAGGAAGTTGAATGTATCTAGACAACTTTGTTGACTTGGTCAAAGTTGACTGAATCAACATGATCCCATCTCTGTTCACACCCAAGGGTGCTCAAATTAGCTGCTTATTCTTACTCCTTTCACATTAGGAGTGATCCTTCTAAAGAGGTTAATGGGCCTCCCTACCCATTTATTCACCTACCTAGTGATAAAACAACTCTAATATTCCATTTAGTTTGAAGGCTAAAATTTTGGAATATTAAAAAAAACAAGCTCTTTCTTTAGTGAAAGCCATAAAATATTTCACAGTATACATTATATAATCCCACATAATTTCATATGCTCCAAACTCAGTGGTAAAGGACATTCGAACTCAGAATGGGCATGATGGAAAAAGAGGCAAATGGATTGCCACAATACTAGAATATGACATTGAAATCAAGCCCACAAAATCAATCAAAGGCCAAGGTTTGGCCAAACTCATGGCTGAATCAAACTCTCATGCCTTAGATATAAATTTCAATGCTGCCCTAGATGATTAGGAAGAGATGGCGACTCCACAAATTAGTGAATCTTTCCTAGATTCACCCTGGTATGCAGACCTTATATTTGTTTTATTAAACCTACAAGCTCCTCCTAGTTTATCTAGAACTAAAAGCATATTCTTAAAAATTAAAGAAATGAAATATTTTATCTTAGATAATGTTTTATTTTGGAAATATCATGGTGGAATTTTGTTGAATTGTTTATTAAAAGATGAAGCTGACAAATTCATGCAGGAATTTCATGCAAGATACTGTGGAGGACACCTCTATTGGAAAGCAACTGCTAAAAAAATTTTGAGGACAGGTTTTTATTGGCCCACCATTTTTGCAGATGTTTGAAAGCATGTGACCTCCTGTCACAAATGTCAGATATTTGAAGGGAAGAAGAAATTCTTACCATTACCCCTCAAACCTATCTCTATAGAAATTCCCTTTCAACAATGGGGTTTAGACTTCATTGGAAAAATTCCCCCACCCTCCTCAGCCTAGCATAAATGGATTTTGACAGCCATTGATTTCTTTACCAAGTGGATAGAAGCCATCCCTTCTAGACAAGCCACATACTCTGTCATTATTTCATTTCTTGAGAACAACATCCTTTCTAGATTTGGATGCCCACAAAAACTCATCACTGATAATGTTGTTGCCTTCAAATCCAAGAAAATGGTAGATTTTTGTAACATATACCATATCACCCTAGGCCATTCCACTGCCTATTATCCTCAAACAAAAGCCTGGTCAACATCATCAAGAAGCTATTAGAAGATAACAAGAAAACCTGGAATAAAAGGCTGGTCAATGCCCTATGGGAAAACAAACTAACTACAAAGAAATTTGTTGGTAAATATCCCTATCAACTAGTATAAGGGATGGATGTAGTTTTTCCATATTCATTAGGAGTACCAGTGATGAAAATGGTTCAAGAGTTGCACGTAGAACCAAATGACATCCAAAGGAGGATAAATTAGAAACTTCATTTGGAGCAAACTAGTTTATATCAAATCCCAAGTAATTCAAGACAAAATAAATAAGATCTTTGATAATAAAACTAAATAAGATGATTTTTTCATAGGTGATCAAGTACTGAAATGGGATTCCAGAAGGGAAGAAAAAGGAAAACATAGAAAATTTGATTTTCTTTGGAAGGGCCCATACATTATTTATGGTTACAGAGGCAACAATGCATTTTTCTTGAAAGAGTTAGATGGAACAGATCTACCATGTGGACCAGTTAATGAAAGAATGTTGACGCACTAATTTTCCCAAGCTTAACCACTAGATCATTCATTCATTTGTTTTACTTTGCTCATTGTAAATATCATAGCAAATTTTAGATTATATTGGATGTTTATCTTGCAAAATTGAAGCCTGAAGAGAAGGCCCTAAGCTTTAAAATATATAACATCATATATTTGAATAAAGGAGATCACAGAAACTAGTTCCAAGGTAAGAAAAGCCAAAGTTCCCAGACCACTGATCAGAAATTTCTTGACATTTCACAAGGAAATTCTATCCCCAGGTGGAGCCACTATTAGGGTCATATAATAATAGGCATCATAATTTTGAATTGGCTATGTTCAATCTTGTAATATTGTACATACCTTTTATTTCTACAAATGTTTTCCCATATTAAAAAATTAAAAGAGGGTATGTCCTAAAAGAATAATCAAAGGACCAAAAGAAAAGAAAGATAAAAAAGGATATAAAATATGAACCCCACCAAAAAGAAACAAAAATAACTTCTGAAAGTGTTGCACATTCAAATGCCACTACTCTTAGTTTACTTTACTTTTGCAAATAAAATTGTGTGCAGCTTGTCCAAAATGCCACAATTCATGATGATAATACAGTTTAATATTGATTCATTCATGCCTTTAAATTTCATGTTATGATAGTTAGTGAATAAAGATCTGACCAAACCATTTAATCTTGGCAAATCAATAGTTAGGTAAAGAATAAAAATGAGCTCATAAGTTTAATCTAAGCCATTGGAAGATATAAGGTTAGAAATAATTTAGTTTTCTTATCAAAAGAAAATAAAAGGGTTAGCAAGCTCAAATGCACCCAATAAAGGAAATAAAAATGTTAGGATAAATAATGGGAAGATAGGATAATTTCAAGGGTTATGGAAAGCATCATTTTGGTTTATCCCTTATCACCAATGTCCTTCTAATACCTTCCCCTTATGCTACATCCCTCTTTCCTCTCATGGAAACTATTTTCCCTTGAAAAAACCATTACCCCTTAATAAATCCCTTCTCCCTTCCCTTTTCCTAACCCTTTTCCCTCTTAAAAACCCTTTTCTGTTTAAAAAAATTCCCTTCCCATTATTAAAATCCCACTTATCCAAAGTTTTAAAATGCCAAAATATTTACGAGGGTCCCATTTTCCCTTTAGTTTTAATCCCCCGCTTAATATATTTCCCCGACTTCTCTTATTTTATTTTAGCTTATATTTTATGTATTTCATAAACCTACCCGCTATCCTTTTAACCCCTTTGCATATTAATCCTCGACCCACTTTATATTAACCCCTTCGAATATAATAGCCAACTCCACCTCATTGAAAACCTGCCACTCTTACCAGCCACCAGATAATCATTCATTAGATCTAACGACCAATAAGCATTTTCTCACCCCTCCGACGTCTGATATTTAAAACCAATGGGGGGGGGGTGCAAAATGGGTGGTTTTATCCACCTCGTCCCTTGCCACGTGGCGCTCCCACATTTTATTGCACCCCATATTCCCCAAACTACCAAACTTGTTTTTGTGGTGCGATAATCCACTAAACCATCTCTGCGCCTTGCGATTAAAGCAGTCATATTTGGAATAAACCCCCGCTCCATTGCAATAAGCCCCAAATTTCAAAAGTAATAAAACCCCTCCCGAAACCGTTATTTCACTATATTTGTTGAAATTGCAAAAACACCAAAGCCATTTCCAAACCAAGATTGAACCTTGCAGCTGCCTGAATCCTTCTACAGACCGAATTCACCATTTTCTAGGTAATTCTAAGTACCTAACACCATCTAATTTTCTGATTAAAATAAATAATTAAACAAATTAATGACTTCCCAGAGCGTCCAAAGTGTAAAACCTCTTCAACTCCCAGCGTTAGATGTTGACCACACCCCTTTGGTTGATAAAGACTTCAATATTAATGATATTGTGACTGATTGCAACTTTTTGGAGCTCCACTGTTGAAGCTATGATAAATTTGTTGATCAAGAAAATGATATTCATCTGTGGGACTCTAACCCACCCAAATACATATTCCCAAAAACCTTTCAATTCCCTGAACTCATCAGATTGTACCAAAGAAGCTATTTGCCCAATGAAAGAGCTATAGTTACTCCAAACCAAGAAATCCTTTTTACAGTCACTACTCAATCCATCAATCAAATGTTACAGATTCAACCAGAACCTGATGAAGTGTCATTCTCTATTGAAACCATTACTGAACTCTACTTTAAACTGGGCTCTCCTGAAAGATTCCAAATATTTCAAACTTTCCTCCCTCCATCAGTAGAAACCCCTAAAAACAACCCTCCATATTCATCTTCCATATTTTCAGAAAGAACCATACAAATTGTTACCATGTAGTCATGTATTTTAGGATATTTCACTAATGAGCATGTAGATGCATCTATTTTGAGTTTCCTATCCATATTTTTCCTAGGTCAACCTCCAACTACAACCTTCAATTTTTCCCAATACCTTGCAGATGCCATCCATGATTAGCTAGTCAAACTGCCAGAAGAAGGAGTATTTCAATACTCCTTAGTTTTGTTTCATATGTTTATATATTTCCAATCAAAAAGGTTTGCAATTAACTTACAAAAACTGGACACAAAGGGTAATCCCCAATCTGTTGTCTTTTGGACATCCTTGATCAGAAAGGATTCCATTGAATTCAACTTCAAAGACTTCATTTATTCATTTTTATATCCAGTTGTTATCATGCTCAACAGTGGTATTCAGCCTAGAATCAGTGAAGAGACCAAGAAGGTTCTTTAGTTGTCAGATCAGAGTAAAATAGGAGACTGGTATTTATACCAGAATCATAAAGAAATCAGAGTGTATGGAAGCTCACTAATTCCATACAAGCTTCCCAAATACCTCCTAATGAAGATATTTTCTTTAGAATACATCAGAAAAATATTGAATTCAAATGAAATCAAATTCCTTTCGGCTAAAAAGAAGACTCAATTCAAGATTAAAAACCAGCTAGGGCCTTTTATATGTAATAGTAGGAATGCTGGACAACAAGAAAACAAATGTTTACAAGGGTTTAAGTTCAGTAGTAGTTTCAAATGTCAATATGACCCCTTGTGTGTCATAAGTAAATTAAGAGTCAAGTTCAAATTGACCCCTTTCATTCATGAGTCAAAGCCTAAAATTGAAAAGTATTCCAACCAGTCAGAGTGGTTGGAAAATACTTTACAGGAGATGGAGAAGCAGGTTGATACTAGTTCCATCCTACTTACTCCAGCCCCATAGGACAAAACTTCAAAGAGGGCAAGAAAGGAAGGCTCTTATTGTGAAGAAACTACTTTTGATACAAAATTCATGCTTATGTATAGAAAGAAGACCAAGCTAAATCCAGTGACAGAGCAGGAAGAGATAGTTGATATAGTTGAAACCATTGAGACAGACATTGTTCTCATAGATGAGGCACCTCCAACACTCTCAGAAGAAACACATCAACCACAACAACCATGAACCTCCAGTGCACAAATCATTCAGAAGCAACATAGCGCAGAGGTTTCATCATCTAGAAAACTAGTGGAGAAAGATAAGGATATCATGGATAAATACAAAGAAATCAAAATTAGAAATGAAGCATGAATGGTTGTAACAGATGCCCAGTACTGGAAACAAACTCCCAATGACCATAACAGACTTCTTTTAGCTTTTAACTAAAAACAAAGAAAGATGCAAATGACATTTTTACAGCCAAAATTTCAGGCCCCAAAAATATTAGAAGATTATAAGAAGATATCCTTTGAATTTCTTGCCAAAGATGTGCATCCAATATACCAGATTGAGTTTCACAAATAGGCAAAAGAAATGATCTATTCAACCATGGCATACAAAGATTTAAGTGTCCAGAAGTTACATAATTCTCTAGAAATTATAAAGATACAGTTAAAACCGGAGAAAGCTTCATCACAAGGGAAGGATAACAGGATAAAGTCAATTGAGGATTTGGTAATGGAAGTTGGTTATAATCCAAAAGATATCAAAGTAGTAGAAGCTTTAATAAAAAATAAGAATGCAGACATAGATGCACTAAAGAAAAACCTGAAATTACCAAAAACAGAGCATCCAAAAACCAAAGAGGTTTTGGAAAATGAAAACCGAAAGGATCAAATGATGAATCTCATCATTAAATTGACAACTCAACTGAAAGAAATGGAAACAGAAATGGACAAACTTGTGCAAGAAAAGCAAGCTAGCATGGAAGCAGTTCCCATTACTTCTATTCCTATAGCTTCTACAATAGCTCCAGTATCAACAGCATTTCCAGTAACTACATCAGCAACAGAATTAGCAGTACCAAAAGCCCATCCCATTAATGAGGCCAACAAATTGATCAAAGAAATGCAAGATATGTCTATTCAAACTACTGAAATTAACAAGCTCAAATAACAAGTGAAGAGTTTAGAAGATGGCAAGAAATTGGCAGAGGTAATGCATTAGGCAAAAGCACAGAAATCAAATAGATTAACTAACAAAATCCACAAGCTGGAAAAGGAGTTATTACTCAAAGAGCCTTTAACCCAAGAAAAATAGCAACTGTGGACCAATATCATTAACTCAGTTAATGATATTTGGACTTCCATACAGGTTATATTTGAACAAAAGGATTTGATAAAGGAAGCAGGTGATGCAATTCAGAAAGTGAGAGCTGATATTGGAAAGAAACCAGAGGAATCTTTTGAGATAATAAAATTCTTGAATTCTAAAAATAAACAGGAAGGAGAATAACTTGGAATAACTGACATAACAGAAACTATCTTAGAGGTGAAGAAATACTGTGATTTCCTAGATAAATCTAATGACACATCTTGAAGACAAATGTCAAACTATGGAGCTTGTAGTGAACATGTTTATGAACAAGTTTTACGTATTGAGGCAGAAAGGTCTGCCTAATCCTTTAGTAATAAATGATAAACTAATGAGGCATGAATATTATGATAAAAAGATGAGGGAAGTAGCTAAAGACACTTCCAACAGTTCAGCAATGAAAGGAGTTCCCATAGGCAAAGCACTCCTTCACAGTTTAGAAAACTTATTTTATCTCTAGCATGAGGTAAATCACCTTTTTGTGAATAAGCCTATGTTTTTCAAGTATACTGAGGCAAATGAGATTTACCAGAGGATGATGAAGATCAAACTTCCTAATTAATAAACATGGGAAAATGGTGTGATTTGCTATGAAAGGTGAAATAAAATACAGGTAAAAGAAGACAGATTAAAGAGCATACAACGTGAAAGAAAATACAGGTAAAAGAAGACAGATTAAAGAGCAGACAACGTGAAAAAAATGCAGATAAAAGAATGCAAGTGAAAGAAAGACAACATGAAATAAAGATAATTGAAACAAACAAACAAGTGAACAACAATAAAAGAAAACAAGGCTAGATTTCAGTCAGTTCATAGGTATCACTATCTTTTTGCATAAAGATATTTTATTTCCTTAAATAGATCCTAGTCAATTGACAGGATATTTTTGTAATGTTTTGTATAAATACTTCATCATTTGAAGTATCAAGGGTCGATTAGTGTGGATTTCTAAATATTTCTATATCTGATTGATATACTACCTCGGGGTTATTGTACCTCTTTCCAGTTGACAGAAAAGACAAGTAATAAAGGAATTTCTTTACAGGATTCATGTGTTGAGCTATCTCAGTGAAGTATCATTTCAATTGTTCATGTTATTTCTTTAAGTATTCCATAAACTTAAATTTTTTCTAAATTTTAATGTTATAAAAGGAATTTTATTGCAAAATTTGTTTAAATACACTTTGTTTTGAACTATTAAACATTTTTATGTTTTCTTTTGATATCTGGTTTAGAGAATTCTTAATTTCTCTCCGATCCCAATTGACCTCCTTCACCTTCCTTTATTATCTGGTTTAAGGAATTCTTAACTGCTCCTTGTTCCTGCTTGAAAACCACTTCACCATTCAACCTTGAGATCTGATTTTGCTCACTTATCCTGCCCTATAACACTTCCTTTATAATTTGTTTTTGTTCTATTTTAAAAGAATATTTACTCCATAGCCCAATGGAAAATGGAAAGGCATCTATCCATCTAAATAACTAATTCCACAAATCAATGAAAACCAGTCAACCAATCAAAAAATGAACCCAACCAAGCATACAGAACTAGCCTAAAATATATTAAAATAAAGAAATTTAATCATTAAGAGAGAGCCCTCTCTGAGCATTAGGAAGGCTATATCCTAATCTCCAAAAGTGGATAGTAGTTACCTATGATATTTCTTTTAAACACTTAGAACAAAATTTTGGAAATTTTGGAGTGATAACAGGCGGCGATGAACACAGTTTGTAAATCCAAGCATGTAGGAGACCTTGGGCTGCAAGACCCTAAGATAATTAACAAAGAAAATGGGTCCAAATTGTGGTGGAAATGGTTAAAAGGAGGGGAGACACCATGGGAAAAACTATGGATAGAAAAATATGCTTCTAATTTCCAAATAAAATACATGGTAATGCTCAAGGGTTGAATACGAGGGTCGGTTATATGGAACTTGACATGGAATAATAGATAAATTATACAACAACATAAATTTTGAGAAATAAGAAATGGAAAGGAAACCTTATTCTAGGAGGATTCCTGGCAACAACAACTGAAATTAAACACACCGGAATGGCAGGGACTAAAATTAGCCACAGAGAGAAAAGGGAACAGGGAAGTCCACCAATTCTAGGCTCAAGGATTGGAAAATAAAAAATGGAGAACATGGAAGGTAAACATCCTCCACAAGGAAAATATGAGTGATTCACGCATACAATATATTGGAGGAACTTAGAAAAAGGAAAATCTTAGTGAATGATGACCGAGACCAACTCCAATGGGGGAAACAAGAAGGGGGAGATTTCAACCTTAAGGAAGCCAAGGCTTATCTTCGAGCTAAAAATCTCAAATTAAATGACGCATCTTGGATTAAATTCTGGGTGGCCTCTCACTCAATGAAAATTAAAAACAAAATTGTGGTTAATTTTGCACGGGAAGGTGCTAACTTGGGATAATTTAGTCAAGCAAGGGATGATTGGTCCATCACAGTGCTGCCTATGTGAGAAGGAAGAAGAAAACCTTAATCACCTTTTAAATACATGTAGATACACATCATCTCTATGGGAATGGTTGACCATTATATATAGAAAAACTAATAGAAAAAAGGAAAGTATACAAGAAACAATTAAAAAATGGTGGCTGCAGTATACTAAGAACAAAGTGGTAAACATGACCTGGAACTTGATTATGGGATTTATCCTTTGGTCAGTCTGGAAGGAACACAATCGTTGAATATTCTATGACAAAAAAATCCTAGTTACAAACCTGATGGAAGAAATCCAACGTTAATTTAAGGAAACCATCAGCAACAGAAGAATTCATCCCTTAAAGGAACAACCATCCCCTTAGGAAGTGTGAATTTTAAATTTTTTCGACTTGGATTACCTAAGAGGTACAACCCACAAACCTAGAGAAATCCATATAAATTTGGTCTCTATAGTATGGTAGTCTCCTCTAGAGGGCTTCTAGAAATTGAACTTTGATGGAGCATCCAAGGGAAACCCAGGAAATGCTAGAGCTAGATGAATCATTTGATATTGGATAGGTAAAATTAAAAGCCTGTACTTCATCAATATGGGACAAGCCACAAAAAATGT
The DNA here is from genome assembly GCA_034641835.2 of Pinus albicaulis. Lineage (NCBI taxonomy): Eukaryota > Viridiplantae > Streptophyta > Pinopsida > Pinales > Pinaceae > Pinus > Pinus albicaulis. The sequence continues at coordinate 49,740 of JAXQQM020080621.1, forward strand.
GGCATAGTTCCAAGCCCTGGAGTAGGGGATGGAAACATTGCGACGAGAGAGAATTGTGAATTTAATAGTGGAAGGGGATTTTCCATTAACTATCTAAGTGGTACGTCAGCGGCAATGCGACTCTCACATGAAAAAAGTCACGAAGAATTGGCACCTCACCCAGCTAATCTAAAGGATTAAGGGCCACCTAGCGGAGTTTAAAACGGTGTAGTTTTCCTTGGTACAACAGTCGACTAATGCGTTGGCAGAAAAAGTGGAAAATGAAGGGGTCACGAGTGTCAGGTTGATTATCGAGTTAGCCCGGGAGGACATGTTGGACAGATAGCTAAAGGAAGATTTCATAGCACTAGTGGAGTGAGATCACTCCACGTAAAAAGGATGAAGTGACAAACACGGGGTGGTACAAGATGAGGGAAGTGACCCACCTAGTTAAATGAATGTTTCTAATTATCATGGTTTGATAACTAGAAATTTTTAGGGATGATTGAGGAGGTAAGTGTCATCACGATATGAAGGAAATAACGGTTGTTGATGGGAATGATATGAACTTAGTTTCAATAGATCATCTAACGGGAGGCCACATTAATTGGAAAGGATGGTTTAAGGAGTGGAGAAGGACAACGCCCAGCGTGGAGTTGTACTAGAACAAGACTATGGAAATAATGAGCCTAAAAATATTGTTTTCAGAGGTGAATGAGGAGGAATATGGCCCCATCCTTGCATGAATGTACTGTAACACCATCATTAAGCGGAATTTGTCGAAAATAGATGGGGGAGGTGCTCAAAGGATGAGGGAGTATGACCTGTTTTGGATGTTTCTTGTATATGTGAAGGATGGAATATGCATAGTGATGAATTGAAGGATGCAAGGTGGAGTAGTAGCGAGAGAGATTCTATTCATATGAGAACCGATACTTCCAAGATAATAATAGCCAAGGGATGAAATGTTGGTGGCAGGGTGAGGGGGAGGTCATGAGCACATGCTCAGAGTGCCACGACTGGTAAGAAGACCAAAATGGAGGATGTGACAAGGGTGGTAGAACTAAAATATCACACGACTGGCGAGGAGAAAGGAAAACAAATTATCGAAATATGGGAAAACAAAGTGAGGAGCATGCGAAGGAACATACCAGAAAATGAAATTGAATAATAAGCCGATTGGATTATAGATACTGGGAAATATCGAACGAGGCAGATAGTTTATCAGAGAACATTGGAGATGACATGGCACGTTAAAACCTTAGTTGGAAAGCTATAGGCAGAGGTAGAGGAAGAGTGAACCAAGTGTCAAATGGAACGCTAGATAAAAATGAAGGAAATTGAGAAGAGGTTGTAGGTTGCGGAGGAATAACTCAAAAGAGTAGTAAATATAAAGAATATGCAAGATGATAAAATTGTAGACATGAAATTTTTTTATCCATTTACTTGAAATATATCCATAACCTGGATATCACACTGGAACAAGGACAAGGAAATCTAGTCAGGCTTACAAAATATTGGGTCAGAGAGGTAACTGGAGCTAGCAGCAAGCAACCGACGACATAGGGAGCAGGGGTGGTTGTAGCAGCAACTCTAGCAGAGAATATTACACCTGCGTATGAGTCAGGTGTGGTGGAAGCTCCATAAATTCCCCTAGATAAATTATTATGATTACGAGTCTTTTTTTGTTTTATTTTGTCAATTGGTTGTGTAGGCTAGATCATAGTAATATGTTGATATGTAGGTTGTAGGTGTAGAAAAGAAATATAGATTTATAGACATGCCGCCTTCAAGATGTAAATGGCTAAATAACAGTATAAGTAAAATAAATTTTATAGATATTTCTAGGAGATACCATAGACAAAAAAAACTTATGGCATGTTTGGCTAATTTTTTAGTCAAGGCTATATTTTATTGCGACTGGTCTGGTTTCTAATCTGGCAGACCGGTTTGTTATGATGTATTTTATGGTTATATAGTAATATAAGTTTTCTCTACTAACTAACTAAATATAACTATATATATCTATCTATCTATCTATATATATATATATATATATATAACCATTTGTCATAAAATAAAGTTATTTGACATAACATATGTAACACACACACACACACACACACATATATTGTAACATAACACAATAGTCTAACATGTAAATTGTGTATAATTATAACATAATATAACTATAACTACAACATTTAACATAGCATAATTATATAGATACATTTCAACAATGCATCATTGATATATACATTAAATCCATTATGAAAAGTTCATTTCGTCTAGTGAATAGAACCATTTAGACCCTTTTCTAATTTGTACCATATTTTTTCATTATGTACTGTGTTGTACAAGAAACATTGTCTTCATGTCCTTCCACCTAGTACAAGTGAAATCAAAGTCAAACATGAACAACATAAATTGTATTGTAGTATTTGGGTGCCATGAAATTTTATTTGTTATGTAAATAAGTTTATTCATATTTGTACATATATATATATACATATTTATGTGCTAGGAATAAAATTCATTATTTAGAAATGATAAAAAGTGTGAAGGTAGCTTTGATCACTTCTTTTGATTGTGTTTACATAGAACTCAATACTTTGGTTGATAAATTATCAAAAAATGGACTCTAAAGTTTAGGAATTCAGTCTAGCTTATTCTCCTTGAGTTTAGAAATGGTTTTTTTGTCAATGTGTTTTTATTTGATTAGTTTATATGTTTTATATGTAATATGTTTAGGTATCCCATATACGCACCCCAATTGCAGGCCATCACAATGTGAGAGGTTTTTTTATATGTGGTTGGGCTCGTGATAGATCACGTAGACCATCAAGAGTTCACTTTCCACTATAGATCCTATGGCCAACACCAATCAGAGTGTCAAAGGTAGTGTTTCTGTCTATGTTGATGATCATGCTAGATATAGTGGACCTTCTTCGCATATTTAAGATACACCTCCTGAATTTTTAAATCCTCTTTAAACTTTGGGTTTATGCCTTGAAATTGTGTTCAACTGATTTGTTTGAATTTTATGTATATGTTATTATGCTTCTAGGTTGTTATTTATATATATTTTAAATTATGTTTATGATTTACAAGACCTTACAAGGCCGAAGATGAGGATGAGAGTGCAACATCGATCCCTCTGTGGGATGATGCTACAACTCATATCACATTAGAGAATGTTACAACCTGTCATGCGCAGATCATGAAAAAGACAAAGAATATCCCTCCCAATTCACTGACTCCTCTTGCATTGCTTTTGAATCCAGATAGCATCAATGGGTTTATCGAGACATATTGGAGGTCAAGCACACATAGCCACATATTACAGTCCATACAGAGGATCAGGAGGCTTGAGTTGAAAGGCATAGATTCTTGAGAGGTGGTGAAAGAGGCCACCAAGGACATTGATGTTCATGGAGAGTTTTTATGCATCCCTCCAGATCGCCCTGCTAGACATAAAGGTTTAATTCCACTTAAATATTTTAGGAATGTTGATGCAGCCCCTTTTGTGCATGATAGATTCATTGGAGCTTGGGACTAGTTTCCCCACCATGACCAAGTCGCCATTTACTTTTCCAAACATTTACATACATATTTCGTGTTACATATGAGGCCAAATTACATTGATATTATATCTCGTTATTATGGACCCAACTTGGGATGTACCTATGAGAAAAAGGGGGCTTATATGGATGCTTGAAATGTACCACCACCACAAACATTCTCGCCACTAACCTCTTAGATCTTGGTATTATATATAGAGCAAGAGGATCTTTCACAACTCACTGGTGAGACTAGGGAGTCTATTGCAGACACCATTGTTTTATCGATAAATCCCTCTTGTGGAAAAGAGCGATCTCCCTAGTATCCCAATAGATAATTAGAAACAAACAACTATCTGAATATATCTTTCCCTAAACTACTAGCATTCAGATTATCAAAACTAAAAAAGAGAGGATAATTCTCTTACCTTTCAACAAGATGTTTGATGAAGACCTTGCCTTTTTTCTCGACGAATTCCTTCAATGCTGAGAAGAACCTGCAATCAAAAACATGCAAAGAATCAAAAGGACCTGCAATATATAATAATCCAAATACCATCTTAACTCAATGATTAAGGAGATTAATAATTTTCGTTATTTTAATGAATCCGAAAACAACACAATGAGAAAAAGTATCCAAATGTATTATCAATAATATAAAGAGAAATCTTACAACCAAGCCTTGATGTCATACAAATCTCTCCCGTATGCCTTTACAATATTCCTCCTTGGTTTAACAAGCTTTCCACTCTAGAATGACCAGAATAAGATTATATTTAGTGAACCCTTATGAACCCCCTAACCCTTAAATTTCAACTCAATTTATAGGATAAATCGAGAAGGTTTAAGATCCACCAATTGAGGGATGTGATCCTCTAATGAAGGGATTAGGGTTCCTTGATCCAAGGAGATAAATTCCATAATTAGAGGGATATAGATCGAACTAGCGTGACTCAAGATGATTTAAGTTGGAAGAATATGCACCCAACCATGCTTCTATAAGTTACTTTTCGCTTTGAATTTATTTTAAATGTGGTGCATAGGTTTTAATGGAAAATAGAGTGCAAATGTCCACAATTAATCTTAGGAATATCCACGCATGCGTAGGAAGTGACCGTAAAAAGCGCGCATGAAATATTTACGAGTATTTAAGAGATTTTTTCCCAGTTTCGAAGACTTTGTTAAGGAATATAATTGTTTGAATTCTAAGGAAGCATGAGTATGGATGGTGATAGATCCATATTGATGGTCAAATGTCATTGTGACAAAATTACATGTAACAGATTGCCCACTAAAGTGCGAAGTCCGAGAAAATATTTCAAGAGAGCGAAGTGCTTTATCATCCCAAGGATTGGATTGGAGACATCCGTTGAAAAACTGTAAGAAACATTCAATTCAAATACATAATCATCACTGAGGTAGGAATTCCCATACTCAGAGATGTTAGCCATCAGTAAATTTTGTCACAACAAATGATGGCTAAATATGTTCTGAAGCCTTCAAGAAGCAATATTCATGGAAAACTGCTAGTTCTTGAAGCCTTCTTGGTGTCTTTCATCTTACAAATCATCTTCACTGCTGTTTCTACAAAATGTTTTTCAAAGAAGTCCTACTAAATATCAAAAGGAACTATTTTTGAGCTTTTTTCCATCATTCCATAAACACATTCCACCCACTTCTTCATCCATTTTTACCTATCCTAACCAATCATTTCTTCCTCTGAAAAATCCCTCCTTTCCTCCCATTTATCCTTCATTTCCCTTGAAAAACCCGTTTAAATCATGAAAGATCCTTTTATTTGGTTTAAAAACCCTTTTCTAACTTATCGAAAACCTAAAAGAGGGCTAAAAAACCTTTGCTTTAAGCCTTTTTCATAATTTTTGTAGTATTAGGTCTTAAGCCCTCCATCCCCGCTTCCCATATAACCTTGTGCCCGTGACCATGCACTAGCCCTCAATCCTTTTCTTCTTAGCCTCGGTCCCCCTTTCTTCCACAGGACCGCATACCCGCCATTTACTTAAACCCTCGAGGGCTTAAATCTCCCTCCCGTCTTCTCCATGTGTCCAAGCGCCAGAACCAAGCGCTTAACCCTCCACCTTATCTCCAGCACCCTTCTCTTATACTTCCTCTTCTCATTATCTAAGCCTTTTCCCCCATATAAACTAACCACTTTTTATTTTTTCATTTCTCCTTAGCCCCTTATCTCTCTGCTCCCGGTTCCTATTTCTTCCATGAGACCCTACCTTCCCCGTTCCTTAAGCATCCTTCCCTTACCATTTTCTACCCCCATGCCCCTTGCAAAAAGGTGTGTTCCTTTGTATTCTTCCCCATATATTTCAAATCCCTCATCGATTCTGAGCCGTTGATCTTTCCCGATCAACGATCCTCGCATCACCCCCCACTTTTCCTCCACCCAACATTACACCACGTCATCACCGGCCCCACCTTCCACTCACAAATTCATCAACCAACCTTGGTTTTCCACCTGGCCTCCACCACCCCATCATCGTGCATCTCTCCATTTTTCGCGCTCGCTTATAGCCATGGATTTGGTCCCCCCCAGATCGGACGGTTAACATCCAGTTTCACGCTCCCTTCCACTAAACCCCTTCAACATGCATCTTGCACGTGAAACAGTCAGTTTTGAAGAGGACACATATCGCTCGACGTGTGGTATCACGTTAGTTTGGGTGAAAACCACAAACTGCCTGAGCGCTACGAAAACCATTCATGGTTTTCCAATACCGCCTTTCCAAATTTCCATGCCAATATTCAAATTTAAACCCTGTTTTCGTGGTTCAGCCTATGGAACCCCTCCCTCTGCACACTATTCCTCCTCTATGATCACTACTCTACCTCCCTCGAGCCCTCTGATGTATTCTACCTCCAACTCGCAGGATTTATTTAATATTTTTTTGTTTTGCAGGTTTTAATGGCGGCACAAAGTTTGTAGGCATTCCCCCAGCCATCCAAGTGTCTTGGTCTTAGGATAATGACCCTTAAAGATCAGAAAAGATAGAGAAAGGGGATTCAGAAGGTTAAATTGAGATTTCTATCAATACCTCATGATCATTAATTAAATCATGAAACCCTCCAGTGCATAGAAGAAACACCTGCATGCATAAACAAAACAAAATTAGCGAAGAAGACTAAAGGCAGAAGATTAAATTTTAAAGGTTTTATTAGGGTCTTATGACCACTGATTGAATCATAAAACCCTTGCACACAACAAAAGAAAAATAATTAAGATTTTCGAACAAACAACGAATATTAAAGTTAAATCAAAATTTAGGAGTTCAAGGACTTAACCAGCATGTTTTGAGGATAAATCACAGTTAAAGACAGATTAATTAAATATAAAAAAGTCAGCAGAAAGTGACAAAAGCCAAATATGATTAAAGACAACCTTAAATCAATATCAAAGGGGCCCAATCAGATTTTAAAGGCCTAAACACACAGATCAGCAGAAGAAGAGTCTCAAATGCCACATCTACAAAAGTTATTACTCTACCAAAGGACCAAAATGACACCTATGACCTATCCTACACTCAAAGGGACAACCTGATAGTTACTCTGCTGAGAAACCCTCTTTAAAACTGTCAGAACAGTTAGTAAGAAAACATGGGGCTGCAAAACCCAAAAAATGACAGTTTGCTTGTCCCAAAGGTCAAATAGGGTACTTCAAACCAAGTTAGCTTCAAAGGACGGGCCTCAGAGTTATTACCAGCCTGCTAGTTAGTTTTAGATTCAGCTAAGGGTAGCTAAAAGGGTACAAATAGTTATTTCTATGATTATTAAGAAGAATGGGCATTCAAATACCTCTCCTCCTCTGTATTAATTGATATTTATTACCATTTCTGCAGCACTCTTCCTCTTTGCACCTATATGTATTCACATAAAACTCATTATTAAGGGTTGGAAAATTGGTAATTGTTTGAACTGCTATTGAGTAAGAGTTGCTGAGTAGTTTTAATATAGTAGGCTGGGAAGAGATGTATCAGACTATAGAAGCTATGGGACTCAAAGTATGTGACTGGTTTTGCACATCAAATAGACAAGTAGATTCACTGGATCCTGATCTAAATCATTGGTGATGTTATTCTTACTATAATTTTTATTCTCATTATGTTTCCACTGTGTTCATATTCTCTGATAAAGAACAACAAATATATATTAGGATTTACTTCTAAAAGTACCCTAATTCTAACTGATAAGCTTTATCTTTATGTTTTCTTCTAAATGTGTGTTTGGGAAAGATTTCAATAGAGTATAACCAGTCAAGGAATGTTGGTGAGCCCATGTATTGTTGAGTAGAACTTGAGATGTTTTTCTTGAATGATCTTTTCATTTCATGCTAAGGAGAGTCCTAATCAAGGAATTTTATGGTTAGCCCTATCCCTTGTTTAGCCTTAAACAACTGTTTTGAAGATTTCCCTTGAGTGCATGCCAAAAGCAGGCTAGGTTAAAATTCCTTACCTAATCTTAGATTGCCCTTTGTTTTCTTATATGTTTTATATTCTTAAGAGTATGCCAAAAGCAGGCTAGGTTAAAATTCCTTACCTGATCTTAGGTTTCCCTTTGTTTTATTATATGTTTTCTCCTTTCACAGCCTTTCTTAATGTTCCATACAACAAACTCAACTTAAAAATATCTTATGATATAGATGACTTGCCCTATGAAAACCCTTGAATAGTTGTTGTGCAAGTAAACCCTTTTATGACTCCATAGCCCAATGGATTAGCACTGTTTCTTGACCTATCTTCCCATGCTGAAATATCCTTTAATTTATTCCCTCCTTCACACTTCACATGACCTTCTCAGTTAATGATCCCCAACCAACAAACAAACAAAAAAATCCCTTGTACTTCATAACTAGCCTAATATCACAAACTAAGAATAAAGAAATATATTTTGAAAACACTTATATAGAGAGATCCCTCTCTGAATCCAGGAAGGCTAGGTCCTAGGATTCCAAAGTGGTTCTATGTAGGCCCTGCAGTGTCTGTTCTTGCCAATCTAGAAAAATATGAGGAACCTAACATAATGGCGACCATACTGGGTAATTATGAGTAAATTGCATCTTAGACATCCTTAAAAGCTCATAAGACCCACAGCAGCCTTACATTGGAAGTTAATTACTGATGGTGGATAGCAACTCATCTTAAAACATTTGAAATCATCCACCTGGCAACTCCAAAACTCCTAAAAGACCAAAAGACTCCACTGGTGATCATTAGGCCTGCTGATTACTCCTGGTTTCACAAAGACTCCACTGGGACAGCCCACACTACCATTAAAACATCGTGCACACCCATGATTAGGAAACTTTGAGGACTATTTTTTCTTTGTTAAAGACTAGTTTGCCTCTAAAGATTTTCATATCTAGATAAATTTGTTTTCTATGGGTCTAAATCTTAACATACTGGATTAAAAAAAAAATCATACCAGAGCCTATCCTAACCCAAATCCTCTTGAAATAGTTGATAATCCAGAAAGCATTCTTAGGAAGTCTCCTATGTCTAGGGATCCAAATATTGTCAGACCCATTCATAGAGCTAACTCCATGCCTAAAGTCCTCATAACTTTATCAGATACCCAAGTTGACTTACCCTTTTTAGGAAGCTTACCAAGAACCAAGTCACTTAGTGGTATAGATCAAATAGACTTTGAGCCTCCACGTTCACCACAACATAGTGGCCAACATATTAGCAGTAGAGAAACCCCTCCATCCACACCTCCTGATCTTCATTTCATTCATAACTTGGTTTCTCTCACCCCAAATCTGCTCAATAGTCTCTTGCTGGTCCAAGCACTTCTGTCATCCATATACCCACTATTCAAACCACTCCATTCCTCCCACAAAATCCTAACATTGCAGCATGGTATGCTCCACTAGTGTTACCACAACCTTTGGTTCCTTTACCCAATGAATATTAGTCCAAAATTCCGCATTTCACTGGAAATGAACCCACTACTGCTCAACAACACGTAGACAAGATGAAACATGCCTTTGATTATATGGAAATAGAAGATGAGAATATTTGCCCAAAGTTTAGGAGGAGAGGCCAAGAAACGGTTTAAGGGTTTAACTCCTAATAGTATAAATGATCTCCCTTATTTACATCAAACATTCATAAACAAATGGGAAATTAGGAAAAACCATCTCCAAATACTTTCAGATTACAACAACCTCAAGAGAAACACTGGGAAAAGTGTTCAAAATTATTGCACTAGATTTAATAGTGTTTATAATGCACTACCCCCAGATTTGAAACCTCCACAAGGCTCAGTTTTGGCCAAATTCCTTGAAGGATTTGATCTCAAAATGGCCTATCAGCTAAGAGAAAGGGATCCCTTAACTTTATAAGACATGCAGAAGGGAGCTCTTAGTGTCGAAGCAAATCTGATTGAGAATAGAGCTAGGATGAGGAATAAAAATAGAGTAACATATAGAGATGACATTGCACCTTCCACATCTGATTCAAACTCAACCTTCTAGCCAAGAGTGTGGATAGGCTAGAAAGAACGGTGGAGTGGCTGATTGTCCAAGAAAAAGCTCAGAATAGGAACCACCCTCAAAATCAGAACCAGAACTTTAGGAGAAACCCCCCTTAAATTAGACAAAGAGATACTGATCAACAAATCAGACCTCCATTTCAAGAAAATTATGTTGATGAAGATGAGGGAATGATAGAGGAGCTAGAGGGAACTGATATAAACATGCTGGGAGTAAATAATGAAGACCCTGCCTTTTTCACAAACGATGATCAGGCCACATATGCATATGATGATAATGAAGGCTTAGAATCTGAAGACTATAGGCAAGGCTTTGAGAATGCCATCATGGAGGTCCATAGACAATATGACCTCAAGAGAAAAAAGAATCAAGAAACTCCCCAAACAAAGACCTATGAAAATGCTGTTAAAAACAGATCTGAAAGGGTGGTCAGAAGGGCTGCTGAAAACAACAAAATAACAGTTGAAAGTTCTAGTAAAAACAAGGGGAAAGGCTCTCAGGCCATTGATAAACAGAGTGTTGACCCTAGCAGCACTAGCACTTCTTCTAGTGCCCCTATAAAAATAGTTTTAATTGATGTACATAGTAAAAACTAGCAAGCTGATTTTGCTGATAATTTAGTGACTAACAAGACAGATTTGAGCTTTTCAAAGAATCAATTCCCTTTCAATTTGGAAAGTGAAATTGCTAAAATCAAGATCTTTTTCCCCCTCACTGAGTTAGTCACTCAAGATGTATATATATGTCAGGTGTTAAAAGCTTTGAACATAGAAGAAAATAATGATTCTGTCAATCTAAATGATGACCAGCTAGCCCTTTTATTTGGTCCTAAAATTGAAGGAAAATTCCAAGAAGGAGTGGTCCCTCCTTTCTATGTCAGTTTGGATATCCATGACAAGATTTTACACAATGCTATGCATGATTCAGGGGCTTCACATAACCTCATGCCCAAAGTAATCATGGAGAGATTAGGCCTTGAGATAACCAGACCATATAAAGATTTGTATTCTTTTGACTCTAGTAGAGTAAAAAACTTAGGCCTGATCAAAGATCTCTATGTAAACTTGACCCAAATCCCAGCCAAATGCATAGTGATGGATGTGGTAGTGGCTAATATGCCCCCAAAATATGGCATGCTTCTTTCAAGATCATGGGGTGCTAAGATTCAAGGTACCATGCAAATGGACATGACATATGCCACCATCCCTATCTTCAGTCAACTTTGAAGACTTTATAGTGAATCACACATGAAATTTATGGTGAGTAGTTAAGAAAAAGCAGAAAATTCCCCTCTTTATTTTACAGATCTAGACTCATTCATTCTTTACAATGATGAAAGCTTTGATGAACTAGAGTTGGAAAGTGAACAATCACCCAACATAACAGAAAACATGGAAGGAGGAAATAGGGAGGGAGAGGCATTCAAATAGTTTTCCAAATTTGAAAATTACAGCAAACAAAATAGAGAGTATGAACAACCCAATGTCCACCAGCTTAGTGCAAATCACGAGAGTCAAGAAGAAAGGCCTCAACTCCATGAAAACTTTAAGGAACAAGACAAACATAAACATGTTGCAGAACCCATAAAACTGCATAATGACAGTCAAAACACACAGGAAAAATGGGAAAAGAATGAAAACAACAACAAGTCTGAAACTACCCTCTTTGGAGTATGAGTTTTGATGGGTCTTGTAATAGAACTGGTGCAGGAGCAGGGGTGTGTCTTCAAGACACAGAGAATAATTACACTAAAACCCATTCATACAAGCTAAAATTCCAATGCACAAATAACATAACAGAGTATGAAGCACTCCTCTTAGGACTAAAGTTACTGAGGAAATTAGGAGCCAGGAGGATAGTTGTTCATGGAGATTCTGAACTAATCATTAGGCAAATAAATGGAGAGCACACTGCCAAACATCCAAGACTAAGAGCCTATAGAAATGATGCCATGGATCTTTTGAAAACTTTTGAGGAATATGAACTTGTTTTTGTCCCTAGAAACCAAAACATTCTTGCCAATGGTTTAGCTTGTGCTGCCAGTTCATGTCAAAGACCCTATGACAACAAACAGTTCATAGTCCAAGTGAAATATAGACCAGCTATCCCAGAAAATGAAAAGTATTGGTAGGTCTTTGAGGGAGATAAACAGATAGAGGATTTACGGTAGTTCAGAAATGAGTTTAAACTGCCAAATTCAAACTCAAAGTATGATAAAGACTGCCTTAATGAGGAATAGCTTGTTGAAAAATAACCTCCTCCCATTACATAAATAAATCTGCTAACCAGAGAATTCGAAAATCAAACAAAAGAGTACATAAACTCAAAAAGAGAAGACATAGAGGTAATACAGTCTAAAGACAAAGGCTTGCCTAAAGGACTAGCATCTCTAGAAGACTTGTTTGATTTTAATGATGTTTCCAAGAAAGAAATAATAGAACCCACTAAATATGATATTGAGGAATGCAATATAGGCAGTAAAAACAAGCCTAAAATGATCAAGTTATCTAAAACATTGCCAGCTCACATGAAACTGAAATATATTGAATTTTTTAAAGAGTTTTTTGATGTATTTTCTTGGAGCTATGAGGATTTAAGGGCATATGACACAGAGACCATTCAACACAAGATACCACTTAAAGAAAACCAGAAACCGTTTAGGAAAAAATTAGGCAGAATAAACCCTGTGTAGTTACCTCTGGTTGAGAAAGAAATTAGGAAAATGTATGAGGCTAGAATTATTCGTCCCTGTGAGGTACTCAGAGTGGGTGTCTAATCTTGTAGCTGTAAGAAAGAAAAGAGGAGAAATAAGACTATGTGTTGACTTTAGGAACTTGAACAGAGCCTTATTAAAGGACAACTACCCTTGCCTAAAATGGAGCACATCTTACAAAGGGTAGTTGGTTCCAAGAGGGTTTCTTTGCTAGATGGATTTTCGGGATATAATCAAATATTGGTACTCCCTCATGACCAACTAAAAATAACCTTCACTACTCCTTGGGGCACTTTCATGTATGTGAAAATGCCTTTTAGATTAATGAATGTCGGTGCCACCTTTCAAAGAGCCATGGACATTGCTTTCTCCGAAGAAATAGGCCACTTCATTGTGATTTATTTAGATGACATTACAGTCTATTCCAAGACAGATGAAGAACACCTAGTACACCTAAGAAAAGTCTTTGAGAAATGTAGAAAGTTTGGGCTATCTTTAAATCCCAAGAAGACATTGTTTGGGCTCCAAGAAGGTAAGCTTCTTGGTCACATCATATCTGAAAAAGGGATTAAAATAGACCCAAAAGGGTTGAAGGTATATTGCAGATCAGTCACCCCAGAAACATCAAAGAACTTCAATATTTCATTGGAAAGATTAATTTCTTAAGAAGGTTCATACCCAACCTGGCATAACTTCTTAGGAACATGACAAAGATGCTAAAAAAAGAGATAGGAGTTAAATGGACCTTAGAAGCAAATAAATGCTTTGAACTGGTCAAAAATGCACTCACCCAAGCACTGGTTCTTATCAGCCCTGATTTCACTAATGACTTCCTCATATTTTCATTTGCATCAAAACATAGTGTGGTTGTTGTCCTATTAGAGAAAAATCCAGAAGGACAAGAGCAGCCAATTGCATTTTTTAGCAAGGCATTAAGAGATGCACCTCTGAAATATAATATCATGGAAAAATAGGCATGTGCTTTGGTCAAAGCCTTGAAGGATTTCAGAGTTTATATCTTACAGTCTCACATTATTTCATTTGTGCCTCATGTAGTGGTAAAGGACATTTTGTCACAAGACCCTGATGGCAAAAGAGGAAAGTGGATTGTTGTGATACTGGAATATGATTTGGAAATTAAACCTACTAAAATCATCAAGGGTCAAGGCCTAGCACAATTAATGGTTGAATATAACTTGCAAGCACTTGATATAAACATGATAGATGCATTAGATGGGCAGGAAGAATTACCAGCCCCACTTATTAAGGATCATTTCTTCAATTCATCTTGGTATGCTAATATTTTGTATGTGCTTACTAATATCAATGCCCCTCTTGGTTTTTCTAAAACAAAGGCAAGATTCTTGAAGTTAAAAGCTGTTAGTAACTGCATTTTAGATAGATGTTTATATTGGAAGAATGTCAGTGGTTTATTGCTTAAATGTTTTCCTGTGGTTGATGCAGATAGGATCAAGCATGAGTTTCATGAAGGAGAATGTCGGGGCCACCTCAATTGGAAAACCACTGCTAATAAAATCCTTAGAGCTAGTTATTACTGGCCCACCCTCTTTCAAGATGTCCACAAAATGACAGTTGCCTACCACAAATGTAAAATCTTTGAAGGCAAGAGAAAACTACTTCCCTTACCCTTGCAACCAATCACTGTTGAAGCTCCTTTTCAATAGTGGGGCCTAGACTTCATTGGGGAAATCCTTCCCGCCTCATCTGCCCAACATAGATGGATACTCACAACCACTATTTATTTCACGAAATGGATAGAAGCCATCCCTTCTAGGAATGCCACAGACTCAGTTATCATAAAATTCCTTGAAGATCATATCCTATCTAGATTTGGCTGTCCTAGGAAAATTATCACTGACAATGCTGCTACATTTGGTTCTAAAAAGATGGTTGATTTCTGTCATAGATATCAGATTTTGCTGGGTCATTCCACAGCTTATTACCCTCAAGGTAATGGGATGGCATAGTCTTCAAATAAGATCCTGATAAACAAAATAAAGAAGCTGCTAGAAGAAAATCTGAGGTCATGGCACAACAATATGGTACATGCTTTATGGGCAGATAGATTGACAACAAAAAAATCAATTCGAATGTCTCCCTATCAGCTGGTTTATGGATCAGATGTAGTTTTTCCTACCATTTTAGGAGTGCCAGTGATGAAGTTGGTCCAAGAAATACAATCAGAGGAAGATAGCATGATGAGAAGGATAAATTAGACCATACATCTTCAGCAAACCAAGGAATAATTTTATAACAGAGCACAGAAAGTACACAATAATATCAAAAAGTTGTTTGATAAGAGGACAAAGGCAAGTTATTTCAAAATTGCTGACAAAGTACTCAAATGGGATTCCATGAGAGAATATAAGGGAAAACATGACAAGTTCGACAATTTATGGCATTAAGGCACTTACATCATTCAATCTTCCATTGGTCATAATGCACTTTTTCTACAAGACATGGATGGTATAGACCTGTTTGGGGGTCCTGTCAATGGTAGGATGTTCAAGAATTATTTCTATTGAACTCTCAGTTTAAAGCTTTCATTCTTCATTGTAAATATCATTGTTTTATTTTGTTTTGAAAAAAGAAAAATACAAAAACAATAGAAAAGAGAAAAGAGGGAAAATATAACAGAAGAAAGGTACAACCCTATATCAAAAAAGAAAAGAAAAATGTGAAAGTGTGCAAGCCTAAATGCCACTACTTGAAAGAGCACCACTATTTAGTCATATAGCCTAATCATGACTAGATATATTTCAATTTACTACTGATAGGTCAATGAAGAATATTTTCCAAACCGTTTAATCTTGGCTTATCAGTAGATTAGATTAGGATAGAAAAGAATGTTTCAAACATGCTCAAAACCTGAACCAAGAAAGCACAAAAAGAATGGCTCTAATCAGATCAAAACTTGAGCCAAAGATACAAAGAAGACTGGTTCTAACATGCTGAAAACTTGAACCAGGTAAAGAAGAAGAAGACAGCTCAAAGGGATCAAAATCAGAGCTGAAAGAAAGAAGGAAGGACTCTCATTGTTTTTGGATCCTAAGCCTTCCAAGTTTTGTTTTACTTTTCTGCAAATAAAGATCTATGTGCAATTTGTTTTTGATGTCATAGCCATCACAACAAATCAGACAACTTAATATTTGTTTGACTGTGTTTTCAATTTCTATTTTAGAATGTAGAGAATGTGAATCTGTCAGACAGCTTAATCCTAATAGATAGTAGTTAGGTAGAGAACCTAATGAGTTCAACTGTTTAATCTGGACTCATGGAAGTTATAAGGATAGATTTATATTAGTTTTATTGCTTTCAATAAAAGAATAAAATGTTGATGTCAAAGGGTTTGCAAGTCCAAATGCACCCTGCTAAAGAAAAAATGTTAGGAAAGTAGGCTGTGTAGGTAGTTGTTTGGGGAAAATTGATTTGTTATGATGTAATGATTGATCATCTTTTCAAGCAGCATGGTCAAAGAAGAAAGAGGATTTTCAAAGTGCAATACATTGATCTACATTCCAGAGATAAATTTCTAAGGTTCTTGACACCTCCAAGGAGCTTCCCTCCCCAAGTGGAGCCACTGTTAACCATCAATAAATTCTGTCATATATGACGATGGCTAAACAATTTTTTTTATTCTTCAAGAAATAAGTCTTAAGAAAAATTGTGAGTTCTTGAAGCCTTGCTATGAACCTTGTCTCAAGAAACCCATCTCATTGATGTCTTCACTCAAAAACCTTAAAAAGTCCCTGCTAGTATATAAAGAACTGTTTCAAACCCTCCTTTTTCTTCATTCCAACCCATTTTATCATTTTACGTAAAAAGGCCACTTTCCCCCTTGCTAATCCCTTTTTTCCCTTTTTCATTATACTCCATTCCCTCAAAAATCCCTTTAAACCTTGTAAGATCCCTCTTATAAGGTTTAAAACCCCTTTCTTATACCTATCGGAACCCCTCAAAAAGGTTAAAAAACCTCATTTTTGGCCTTTTCCGCTCCTTTTCAAACATTAGGCCTTTAAACCCCTTCGCTTAAAGCCCCACCCCCTTTCCCTCCATACAACCAACTCCACGACTGAGCGCTAAAGCCCATCGGCTGTCGCATTTCGGCGATTCCAAGTTCTCGCTTCCATTTTCTTTTATTCGCCAATGGCCGATCCTCCAATGAGATCTGGACCGTCCATTCCCCAAGATCTGATGGCCATCACACTTCGTGCTCCATCGCATCACTAGATTGTGTCGGCGCATCACATCGCGCTTTGCCTTTTCCTTGTTGTCTTCATTTATTTGCCGATGGAATCTTCGTCGTTGATCTTTCCCAGATCTAACGGTCCTCGCTCCATCGCACTTCGGCGTTTCTCGATTCCATCTCCCCTGAACCTTTTCTTTGCCGATATGCGAAGCCCCAATCGCATCTCCACCGTTGATATCGATCCCAATCCAATAGTCCTCCATCCATTTCACTTGCTCCTCCCATCGGCCATCGGCACATCGCAATTCCAATTTCCTCCTTCCCGAACCCTCTTCTCTACTAATTTCCAATCCCCCGATTTGATCACAGCCATCCATTTCCCCTCATCTAACGGCCCACATTACTCCTGAATTTCAACCCCTCCATTTGTGTTCTCCCTCATCAACAGATCTCAATCATTGATCCTCACGATCCAACAGCTCCCATTAATCCTCTCCTTATAACTCTGCCCAATAGTTTTCCATTAAGCGCCAAAACTGTTGACGTCATCCGCTGGGTCCCACCGCTCTTCCTCCGCCGTTGATCTAACTCTCCCTAGATCGGACAGCTTTCGCTCTTTCGCATCGCAATCCTCCCTCCCATCTATCCCCTACCAAGTCATTTACGCGATTTAATCCTGACCATCCATTTCCCTGATCCAACGGTCCCTATTCATCTTCATGCCTGTTTCTCCATAACTGATTAAACCCCATATTCAACGCAAAATGGCTAATTTTAAAGAGACACGCATTAGCCACCAAACCATATCATGTTTGATCAGTCCCAAACCGCTTACCACCTTCACCTCATGTGAAAATTGTTGCTGGTTTTCCAATACCGCTTTTCAGTTCTTCGCGCCAATGCAAATTTTAAACCTCTGCCTGCATTCCACCTCCTTTTCACTGCTCTTCCACTGCTCCCGAGCCTCTGTAAAAGCAGTTAAAACCAAAAACGCAGTATTTCATAACATATTGGTTTTTTTGTGCAGGTGTCATGGTGTTTAAGGGATTAAAGCCTAAAGCCTGAAGATTTTAAGGCTTATTCCGAAGGGTTAAATATGCAGTTGGAGACAAATTAATTAAATCTAAACCAGTTAGCTCAGTGAATAAAGCAGAGAGATTATTAGAGAGGCTTTAAACCGAAGCCAAAATCAGTGTTTAAAGCCACAAAGCATGACAAATAAACAAAAAACAACCTTAATTTCCAGGCCATCAAGGCTATTTACTCCCCCGAAGACCAGAAAGGACAGTTGTAGTCTACTTTACTTTTCAAAGACACCGTGACAGCCATCCTGATGATAGAACCTCTTTAAAACTGCCAAAACAGTTATTGCACAGTCATGGGAGGCCTTAGAACCTAAATATGACAGTTACTTGTCTCAGAGGTCAAACAGAGTACTTCAGCCACATTTATCTTCAAAGAAGAAACTTTGGAGTTATTACTAGCCTACCAGACATGCCTCAAAGATAGGAAAAACTACTAAAATGGTACAATCAGTTAATGCAATGGTCATCAAGCAGAATGGGTGTTCGAATACCTCTCCCCCTTTGTCTTAAATGATATTTATGATCTTTCCTTCAACTCTCTTCCTCTCTCACCTATATGTATTCGCAGGAAACTCATTGTAAAGAAATTGCTAATTGTTTGAACTGTTATTGAGTAAGAGTTGTCGAGTAGTTGTAATATAGTAGGCTGGGAAGAGAAGTATCAGACTGTAGAAAGCCATTGGACTCGGGTATGTAACTGGTCTTGGACATCAAATAGACAAGCAAATTCACTGAATCCTGATCTAAATCATTGGTGATGTTTTTCTTACTGTAATTTTTATTCTCCTTATGTTTCCATTGTGTTCATATTCTCTGATAAACAACAACAAATATAGATTAAGATTTACTTCTAAAATTACCCTAAATCTTACTGATAAGCTTTATCTTTATGTTTTCTTCTAAATGTGTGTTTGGGAATGATGTCAATAGAGTATAACCAGTCAAGGAATGTTGGCAAGTCCATATCTTGCTGAGTAGAACTTGAGATGTTGTTATTGAATAATATTTTCACTGCATGCTAAGTAGAGTCCTAATCAAGGAAGTTTATGGTTAGCCCTATCCCTTGTTTAGTCTTAAACAATTGTTTTGAAGAT
Organism: Pinus albicaulis; assembly: GCA_034641835.2. NCBI lineage: Eukaryota > Viridiplantae > Streptophyta > Pinopsida > Pinales > Pinaceae > Pinus > Pinus albicaulis. The sequence continues at coordinate 68,898 of JAXQQM020080621.1, forward strand.
TTCCCTTAAGATTATGCCGAAAGAAATATAGGTTGAAAGTCCTTACTTGATCTTAGGCTGCTTTTTATGTTTTGTTGGAAATATGATGCAGAGTGTTGTCCTTGATGGCAACCCACTGAATGAAGATGAAGACATGTGACTGTTGACATGTGTTGTCCTTGATGGCAATCCACCTGATGAAGTTATGCTTGACTTGATGGACTTGGTAAATGATGTAAATCTGATGTGATATGTTGTTGAGTGTTGTCCTTGAAAGGCAACCCTCTTGATGAAGATGATGAAAACTTACTTGATGAAGTTATGCTTAAGAGAATGTGTTCTTGATGAAGAAAATATGTTGTTTCTACAGTGTGTACAGAAGGCTATGAAGAAAGGATTTCAGAATGTACTCAAAGTATGATGAAAAAGAGTATGTCTCTTGGTATACGCGGATTGGCCTAGGGGAAGTCGCGTATGCATGCGGAAAATAACGTGCCAAGTCGCGTATGGGCTAAAGCGCTCAAAAAGTGCAAAACTAAGGGTAACCACCATGGTATTGACCCATTGTATTGGGTAATGATCCGCCTAAATGACCCCGTCCAGGTAGTTTTGGGCTCGTGGTATTGGTTTGGCTCGTGGTATTGAAAAAGGATAAACCTATATAAGGAGAAGAAATTCATTGTGCAAATGATAGGTGAGGGTGCAAGATGTCTGAGCTTGAATGAATACTTCTCTCTGAAGTATATCTGAATGGAAAGGGTTACACTTGAATGATAAATATGATTGTATGATGCACCAATGATGAAGAAGGGGATCTAGATCTGAATTTCTCTTGTATTTGTTAGATCTGATTATGGAAGGCTTAGATCTGTGATGAGGCGAGCATCTAGGTGAACATCTGTCTGAAGCAAAAGGGTAGATCTGAACTAAATATCTGATCTGATGAAGTATGCTGCTCTGTAATGATTGAAGATCTATACGCTACATCGCCGCGGAGGAAGCGCGTATATACGCGGCTTCAGTGAAGAGAAAGCGCGTATGCGCAATAAAATATACACTGTGGTATACGCTGGTTTGTGTGGACGGAAGCGCGTATATACGTGACATCAGTGAAGTAAAAGCGCGTATGCAAACTAGGGTTTGCTGAAGCAAGGGGTATGAAATATCTGATCTGTTCTGCTGTGTTTCTGCTATCTGATCTGTGTTGATATGTATCTGTTGATGATGTATGTTTGTGCTTAAAAGTATGAAAAGGGTTCAGTCCGGAAATATGATGAATTGTGGCCTGCAAGTTGTGTTCTATTGAAGTTGTTGGATCCAGTGTGAAAATTGATGAAACGTGGTCCAAGGTGGTGCTGAGGGTTGTAGCCTTCAGTCAGGGGGTTGTAGCTCCCTTCCAGGTGAGGTTGGTAAACGAGATCAGGGGGTCGTAGCTCCCTTCCAGGAGAGGCTGGTAAACGAGTCAGGGGGTTGGAGCTTCCTTCCAGGAGAGGCTGGTAAACGAGCGCAGGTGGGTGCCTGCATGCTGGTAGGAGTCTGCACCAGCACATATGTTGTAAGATGTTTTCTCTATAATAAAATATTGAAGGCTGAGCAACTGCAGCGGTGGTTTTCTTCCGACTTGGGTTTCCACCTAAAAATCCTGGTGTTCATGTGTGATGCTTTGTGTGATGATTTATTCTGTTCTTACTGCACATGTTTACTGCTTATTGAATATCTGATGAATAAATGAAGGAATGATTTAAGTGAAGAATTAATGACATAAATAGATATCTGTGTATACGCGAGTTTCGTAAAGGGTATCCGCGTATATACGCAATTCTGGTTCAGGAAAGTAGCGTATGCATTTTAGAAGCAAGAAAAAGTGAAAGTTTTGAATATGCAGTAAATACTGATTCACCCCCCCCTCTCAGTATTTTTCCCAACAATTGGTATCAGAGCAGGTCCTTGTGGAGAAGCTTGATCTCTTAAAGGAGATCCGTCGCAATGGGAAGTCAAGAAGGAATAATGTCTATAAAGCCACCTATATTCAATGGAAGCAATCTGATATTCTGGAAGGTACGTACAAAAGCGTATCTGCAAAGTCTTGGTGCAGATGTATGGGCAATCGTGGAAGAAGGTTATCAATACCCGGCAAGTATTCCTACTGATGCAGCAGAAAGAAAGAAGTATGAAACCAATGCCAAAGAAGTAAATGTTTTGCTGGGAAGCATGTCTGAATCATAATTTGCTAAAGTGATGCAGCTACATTCAGCAAAAGATATATGGGACAAAATCATTCTGAGCTATGAAGGAGATACAAAGGTAAAAAATGCAAAACTCCAAACTCAAATAGAAGATTCCATGATCGCAGAAATTTCTACTTCAATGGGCAATGTTTCACTTGTCACAATTTTGGTCATAAAGCTATTCAATGTGTGGCATATAAAACCATCATGACAAGAGAAGCAAGAAAGAAAAGATTGGATACTGAACCAAAGAAGAATACCTATAACAATTTTTCTCCTCTTCAAAGTGAAGTCGAATGTACTTATTGCAATAACTTTGGCCATGAAGAATCTGAATGCAGGAACAAGATCCAGCCTAAAGAACATGTTCCCTCAAGCTCTAAAGTGTGGAAGAAGAAAGAACTGCCGGTTGAAAATTGTGGGATAGCATTATTTGCAAAAGGTGAAGAAAATCAATGGTACATCGATAGTGGGTGCTCAAGACACATGACAGGTGACAAAAGCAAACTTCATACTTATAATGCTCTAGAAAAAGAAAACAAAGTTACATTTGGAAATGATACTCCTGCTGTAATTAAAGGAAAAGGGTCAGTATTTCTAAAAGAAAAGGTGAAGGCTAAAGATGTCATGTATGTGGATGGATTAAGGCATAACCTGTTAAGTGTTAGTCAAATGTGTGATCAAGGAGCAGAAGTGGTCTTCAGTTCCAAAGAATGTATGGTTTGTGATCTTGATACAGGTAAAATCATTATAAAAGGAAAAAGAAATCCAAGCAACCTGTATGTACTAAACGGCATAGATCAATGTTACTTGAGCAAGTCTTCAGAAAATTGGCTATGGCATAGAAGGCTGGGGCATCTGAGTTTCTCTCAAATCAACAAAGCAAGCAGACTTCAAGCTGTTCGTGATCTTCCCAAGGTCAACCTTCCAGAAAGTACCATATGCAAATCTTGTCAATTTGGTAAGCAGACCAGAGTACGATTTAATGCCAAAGAAGGATCATCAAGTAAGCCTCTTGAACTCATTCATACTGATATCTGTGGACCTATGAGGAAAAAGTCATTACGTGGGGAAGAATACTATATGTTATTTATTGATGACTACTCTAGAATGTGTTGGATCGGGTTCATTAAACACAAAGATCAAGCACTTGAAAAATTTCAGAGCTTCAAAGCTTTGGCGGAAAATGAATCAGATCTAAAAATCAAGTGTCTTAGATCTGATCAAGGAGGAGAATATTCATCAAATGAATTCTTTGAATTTTGTGAACAACATGGCATTAAACGACAGTTCTCTGTAGCAGACACTCCTCAACAAAATGGTGTAGCAGAAAGAATGAATAGAACAATTGTTCAAATGGCTAGAGCTATGCTTGCTGATTCTGATGTTCCTGACATGTTCTGGAGTGAAGCAGCTCATACGGCAGTTAACATTCTCAATAAAGCTCATGTTCGGGTAAATAGTGACAAAACTCCATATGAACTCTGGTATGGTAATTCTCCCACTGTGAAGCATTTTAAGGTTTTTGGAAGTAAATGCTTTATCAAAAATAATGACGAAAAGCTTGGCAAGTTTGAACCTAGATCAGATGAAGGGATATTTCTTGGTTACTCATCATCAAGCAAAGCTTTCACATGTTACAATAAAAGGCTTCGAAAGGTTGTTGAATGTATTGATGTTGTTATTGATGAGTCTCCTGCAGCTCCTAAAGAAGAAAAACAAACAGCAAATGAAGATGATAGCGACATATGGCCTTCTACATCAAATAGCAATGATGTAGACAGTGGATCCAATGAAGAACCTGAAGATGATCTATCTGAAAAAGCTCCATCCAGATATGTTCAAAAGAATCATCCTGAATCTCAAATTTTGGGTGACAAGGAATCTGGTGTACGAACAAGGAGAACTCTTACGGGATCTTCTAATCATTTGGCACTTCTATCCACAATTGAACCACACAATTTCAATGAAGCTAGCAAATATTAATGTTGGAGGCAAGCCATGGATGAAGAACTTGTTCAAATTGAGAAGAACGACACTTGGGATTTGGTTCCAAGACCGCATGATAAAAATGTCATTGGAACTAAATGGATTTTCAAGAACAAGTTAAATGAGAATGGGGATGTTGTAAGAAACAAAGCTAGACTGGTTTGCAAAGGGTATACTCAACAAGAAGGTATAGACTTTGAAGAAACTTTTGCTCCCATAGCTAGACTTGAAGCCATCAGAATGTTCCTTGCTTTTTCAAGTTATCAACAAATCAAAGTTTATCAAATGGATGTCAAATCTGCTTTTCTTAATGGTGATCTAGAAGAAGAAGTATATATAGAGCAACCAGAAGGATTCATTTTGGGAAATGATGCAAATCTTGTTTGTAAACTTAAAAAGGCGCTGTATGGTCTCAAACAAGCTCCAAGGGCTTGGTACTATCGTCTTGACAAATATCTTCATCAACAAGGATTTTCAAAGGGGTCTGCTGATAGCAACTAATACACAAAAGTTGAAAATGATAAACTATTGATTGTGGTTGTATATGTTGATGATATCATTTTTGGGAGTAACGAAGAATCTATGAGTCAAAAATTTGCTTCTGTCATGCAGCAAGAATTTGAAATGTCTTTACTCGGGGAACTAACTTTCTTTCTTGGCTTGCAAGTGCATCAATCTACAGATGGTATATTCCTATCACAAGCAAAATATCTTAAGCAAATTCTGAAAAAGTATGGCATGGAAGATTGCAAACCTGTAAGTACTCCAATGATAACCGGATGCAATCTCAGCTCTCATGATGATTCTCCCATGGTGAATCAACCAGATTACAGATCAATGATAGGAAGTCTACTTTATCTCACTGGGACTAGACCAGACATTATGCATGCAGTTGGGATTGTTGGACGATTCCAAGCTAATCCAAAATATTCTCACCTTCAGGCTGTCAAAAGAATATTCAAATATCTACAAGGAACTCAAGACTTTGGTCTGTGGTATCCAAAGAATGTCGATCTTACTCTTCATGCTTACACTGATGCAGATTGGGCTGGAAGTGTTGATGATCGGAAAAGCACTAGTGGTGGTGCATTCTATATGGGACCCCGGTTAGTATCTTGGTTCAGCAAGAAGAAAAATTCTATTGCCTTATCAACAGCTGAAGCAGAGTATGTAGCTGCCGCATCTTGTTGCACTCAACTCCTATGGATGATGCAAACTTTGCAAGATTTTCAAATCAAATGTGAAACTCCTATCTCCATTATGTGTGATAATACCAGTGCCATCAGTATCTCAAAGAATCCTGTTATTCATTCGAAGACCAAGCACATTCCCATCAAGTATCATTTCTTACGTGAACAAGTACTTGAACAAAAGGTGAAGTTGGAGTATGTTCCCTCCAAAGAACAAGTTGCTGATATCTTTACCAAACCTCTGCCCAGGGAAGCGTTCGAATATCTAAGACAGAAGATGGGAGTGTTCTCTGCCAGTCAAAAGAACAAATCTGCATAATTTTTAGAATGTGGCAGTGGATACGCGGGTTTCCTGAAACACAGTCGCGTATATACGCGAGTTCCTGCACAGAAAACCGCGTATGGTTGGTTGCTGACAATTTTTGGATGCACAAACTAAGGGGGAGCCTTAGTCATTTGGAAATATTGCTTGGTTGCACAGATTCAGGGGGAGCATTAGCTTTGCTGAGTATAATGCAGTGTTGGCATTATTATGGTTCTGAAATATGTTCCCTTTCTTGAGGATTTTCTGGTGTTGGTCTTAAAAGCTATATTTGTCGTTTGATGAAAAGGTCTTGTTGAGACCCATGATGTAAAATTGTATTATTCAGTCATATAAGGACTTGTCAAATTTTGTAAACCCACTTGGTTGGGTAGCTGAGTCAAATTTTGTAAACCCACTTGGTTGGGTAGCTGAGTTGAAATGTGTAAACCCACTTGGTTGGGTACTTGAGTCTCATATGTAAATCCACTTGGTTGGATATTTGATGTAAGTATGAGTCTTTGGTGATAGGAAGTTCATAGAGTCATGTACTTTATTGAAAAATATGTTTTGAACTCAGGGGGAGCTTGGTCACTTCAGTATATATCAGATCTGCAGAACGCTTCTTCCACATGAGGAGAAAAGGGGGAGAGTATGTTGGTTTTTGATCCGCCCTTTGCCCTTGATGTCAAAGGGGAAGAGTGACATGGTGTTTGAATGAAGAGAAAGAATGGTGTCAAAAATGGAGAGAGTGACATGGTGTCATTGTATTCTTAATGTACCTATCTGTTGTGGTAACCAAACACCATCGTGGTTGCCATCAAGTCCAAAGGGGGAGATTGTTGGAAATATGATGCATAGTGTTGTCCTTGATGGCAACCCACTGAATGAAGATGAAGACATGTGACTGTTGACATGTGTTGTCCTTGATGGCAATCCACCTGATGAAGTTATTCTTGACTTGATGGACTTGGCAAATGATGTAAATCTGATGTGATATGTTGTTGAGTGTTGTCCTTGAAAGGCAACCCACTTGATGAAGATGATGAAAACTTACTTGATGAAGTTATGCTTAAGAGAATGTGTTCCTGATGAAGAAAATATGTTGTTTCTACAGTGTGTACAGAAGGCTATGAAGAAAGGATTTCAGAATGTACTCAAAGTATGATGAAAAAGAGTATGTCTCTTGGTATACGCGGATTGGCCTAGGGGAAGTCACGTATGCACGTGGAAAAGAACGTGCCAAGTCGCGTATGGGCTAAAGCGCTCAAAAAGTGCAAAACTAAGGGTAACCACCATGGTACTGACCCATTGTATTGGGTAATGATCTGCCTAAATGACCCCGTCCAGGTAGTTTTGGGCTCGTGGTATTGGTTTGGCTCGTGGTATTGAAAAAGGGGCCCGTGGTATTGAAAAAGGATAAACCTATATAAGGAGAAGAAATTCATTATGCAAATCAGATATGTGGGTGCAAGATGTCTGAGCTTGAATGAATACTTCTCTCTGAAGTATATCTGAATGGAAAGGGTTACACTTGAATGATAAATCTAATTGTATGATGCACCAATGATGAAGAAGGGGATCTAGATCTGAATTGCTCTTGTATTTGTTAGATCTGATTATGGAAGGCTTAGATCTGTGATGAGGCGAGCATCTAGGCGAACATCTGTCTGAAGCAAAAGGGTAGATCTGAACTAAATATCTGATCTGATGAAGTATGCTGCTCTGTAATTATTGAAGATCTATATGCTACTTCGCTGCGGAGGAAGCGCGTATATACGCGGCTTCAGCGAAGAGAAAGCGCGTATGCGCAATAAAATATACACTGTGGTATACGCTGGTTTGTGTGGACGGAAGCGCGTATATACGCGACATCAGTGAAGTAAAAGTCCGTATGCAAACTAGGGTTTGCTGAAGCAAGGGGTATGAAATATCTGATCTGTTCTGCTATCTGATCTGTGTTGATATGTATCTGTTGATGATGTATGTTTGTGCTTAAAAGTATGGAAAGGGTTCGGTCTGGAAATATGATGAATTGCGGTCTGCAAGTTGTGTTCTATTGAAGTTGTTGGATCCAGTGTGAAAATTGATGAAACGTGGTCCAAGGTGGTGCCGAGGGTTGTAGCCTTCAGTCAGGGGGTTGTAGCTCCCTTCCAGGTGAGGCTGGTAAACGAGATCAGGGGGTCGTAGCTCCCTTCCAGGAGAGGCTGGTAAACGAGTCAGGGGGTTGGAGCTCCCTTCCAGGAGAGGCCGGTAAACGAGCGCAGGTGGGTGCCTGCGTGCTGGTCAAGTCTGTGCCAGCACATATGTTGTAAGATGTTTTCTCTATAATAAAATATTGAAGGCTGAGCAACTGCAGCGGTGGTTTTCTTCCGACTTGGGTTTCCACCTAAAAATCCTGGTGTTCATGTGTGATGCTTTGTGTGATGATTTATTCTGTTCTTACTGCACATGTTTACTGCTTATTGAATATCTGATGAATAAATGAAGGAATGATTTAAGTGAAGAATTAATGACATAAATAGATATCCGTGTATACGCGAGTTTCGTAAAGGGTATCCGCGTATATACGCAAGTCTGGTTCAGGAAAGTAGCGTATGCATTTTAGAAGCAAGAAAAAGTGAAAGTTTTGAATATGCAGTAAATACTGATTCACCCCCCCCCTCCCAGTATTTTTCCCAACATGTTTATCTTAAATTTTTTCTACCCTTGAGAGTATGTCGAAAGAAGGATAGGTTAAAATTCCTCACCTAATCTTAGGTTGCCCTTTGTTTCCGTATATGTTTTCTTCTCTCACCACACTTCTTAATGTTCCATACCACAAACCCAACTTAAAAGATCTTCTGATATAGATGACTTGCCCTGTGGAAACCCTTGAATAGTTTTTGTGCAAGTAAACCATTTTATGACTCGATAGCCCAATGGTTTAGCACGGTTTTTTTACCTATCTTCCCATGCTGTAACATCCTTCCAATTATTTCCTCCTTTACTTCACATGACCTTCTCATTTAATGATTCCCAACCAAAAAAAAACAAACAAACCCCTTGTACTTCATAACTAGCCTAATATCATATCATAAGCCTTAAAGCATATCATTCTAAAAACACATATGGAGAGATCCCTCTCCGAATCTAGGAGGGCTAGATCCTAGGATTCCAAAGTGGTTCTGATGTTGCCTTGTCATTTGGTATGCCAATTTTCCAAACCACAAGACCCCAACATGGTCCAACAAAGATGAATTCACCACCCATAGGTTTGGGGCTTTGGGGCGGGTTGAATCCCCTCTTTTGTAAATGATTTGGGTTTATTTGATAGATTTTATCCACCCATGGTATGTGGACCATGGTATTGTATGTATGTAAAGGCTCTATAAAGAAATGTAATGTCAAGTCGAAGTGATATCTTTTAATTGTTAATGAGCATAAGCTATTGAATATATGTTTGTAAGTCTTTTTTGGGTCTTAAGGGAAGGATCCACAAATGTGTGCATGGAGGCATTGAAGAGTATGTAGCTTTATGCGTAGACCACCTGCAGCTGTGCGCGGATTTCATAGAAGTATTGTCCTAAAGAAGACTTATTATAATAAATAAAGAAGAATATTTGAGCATGTCAGTGTTTACATGTTTTGCAAAGTTATTTGTATGTGTTTTGATGATAAAGGTGAAGTGTGCACTAGTATTAATTGATGACTGAAGCATAGATCGTTAGAGTACATAAATGAATCAGTGTGGTTCAGAATAAGCTTAAGATAGAATTTTAATAGTAGATTCACACTCCATTATCCCTCTGGATGGATAAACCTAGTTTTTACATCCCCCAATATTTCCTCGAGTGATACTACGATCTACGCAGCAGGTCGTTGCCAAAAGCACTAGTAAGAGAGGGTTTTGTTGGTTTGCGCCTAACTCTGAACCTAGGTCGTGACCCGTCTAAGCTAGAAAATGGTTATGTTGTCGAGACCAAGATCTGATTGAGGGATATGTGGATATGGCATCTGACAAGGAAGGAAATAAAATATTGGGTAGATCTGAAAGAAATACAGGTCTCAGTTCAAGATAATAGAAATCTGCGATTTTCAATGAAAGCTTGGTTGTAGAGGTATATTTTCACAGAATAACACGAGGTTTTATTTGCAATGTTTGTGACTAAGTTGCATGAATGGTTATCAAGGTTGACTGAGAAAAATACCTGTTTTAAGAATGGCGAGCGTACTACGTGGAGCCCTGTATTATTATGGCGACTCAAGGAGACCGAAAACAACATATCAAGAGTTGTTGATTTTTGGGTTGACAGTATTCTAGAAGGATTTATTATTGAATTCATGATAGACATATTTGTATCTTACAATGAAGCTGAGAAGATATTTTTCAAGGGAACACGAGGTAAGTATCTAAAGTATCTGAAATTGTTGACTAAAATGATTTTATGTGAAAAGGGTGTACTATGGATGAAATCATATTAATGTTTGGAAGAAGTAAGTCTGTATCTATGCGAAGTGGAAATAGATACTTGGTAGATCGTGAAAAATTCAATGAGACTGATTACAGTCTCTTATTGAGTGAATATGAAAGCACAGAAGAAAAAAGTAACCCCACAACCCCTAGAGGTGCGTTGCAATTATGAGTTGAGAATAATCAAGACACCTTTGGGATTCCCCATCTCGCTACTAACCTCACCTCCCATCACCCTCCCTATACTTTTCTTCCATCTCCACCAACCCTAGGAAACATGGCTAATGATATCAAGTTACTAATCTTTATAGGACTCGAATTAGAGGATCTAGAGCAATTTTGGTTTGTAGTTGAAGCTGTATGGAAAGCAAGACAGATCACCAACGAATATATAAAGAAGGCAAATATTTTCACCACACTACAGGAAAGAGCGCTGACATGGTACATAAATTATTCCATGACGAATCAAGGTGCTTCACAGGATGATACAAATAAAGCACTCACTACAGAATTTAAGAAGTGAAAATCATAGTTGCAGTCTATTACTCAACTAAAGGAGATCAAGCAATTGGAAAATGAATTTGTTTGGGAATTGGATCAAAGGCTAAAAATGTTAATCATACAATTAAGATTTATTATTCCTAAAGAGAATCATAAGGAGTGGTCTATATCTACACTATTACCACATATCAGGTTTCCTTTGACACAACAGAAGATATCAAAACATACCGAAGTTTGGTAAATTGAAATGAACCTGGAAGCTTCGTTGGTGGGATATACTCATACAAGAGTAAAATAGATTAAGACACTTCTATCACACCTGACCTTGGAACTGCAAGAACTGAAGAAGGCTAGGGAATTTAGGCCAGAAATTTGATCACAAGTATGGTGCATAAAGTGTAAGGCAGAAGGCAACTATAAGGATCAATGCCATTTGTTCATAGAATACCTAAATAGTGGAGCACCTAATCCATTAAACCCAATATCAAGCACATGGTGTGACATATGTAAAATTGCAGGTCGACATCACATGGAAGAATGTTATTTGTTTAGAAGTATGTGAAGACCCCGAAACAACTATTTTGTAACTTCTATAGCTCAGTGGGGGATGATGGGAATAAATTTCACAGTTATGATTTTATGATGGAGAAAATTGTGGGTGCTTATAGAATGCAAGCTAAGGGACGTGCACATGAGGATTAAGGTCAGCGTGTCGGTCGAGGAGGATTCCAAGGAAGTAGATGAGGGCGAAGAGGAGGCATTTGTTGGGGATGTGGACAACTTATCTATTATAATTGTGGAAATGAAAGACACTTTGTGAGGGATTGTTAGAATCCTACCTCAACCTGTAAGTATTGTAAAGCTTTTGATCATGTGATAGAATAATTTATACTCCTTATGACAAAGATGCAAGAGAAAGGAAACCAACAACCTATGCATAATTTGTAGATGATGACTGTTGAACCAAGGGAATGTGACCCGAGCATCAACATAGTAACCAGAAACGGCGCAGCGATAAGAGCTGATGTAGCCGAAGGTAAGAAGCTGATGGAATATACATGAGTGAGGAATACTGCAGAAAATTCCCCTGGATTCAATATGCAAAGGGAAAAGGATACATTAATGGAAGCAAAGTGAAGCTTCATGGACCCTCGAGCTTCCACATCTAACGTGCAACTGCTGCAGAAATTGATATCAAAGAAGGAGAAAGTTGAAGTAACTACTCAGCTGAAAGAATTTGATCGAGCTATATTAAAATCATTCTTAATTAACTCCATGAAGATGTTGAGAGATAAAAGGGTTGTTCAGGGACTACCCAAGATAATAGACCCTTGCGCTAGTAAAGAAGAATCGTAAAATGAGCCACGCGCAGTAAACAAGTTGCATTGACATAAGAAGATAAAAAAAAAGGGAAATGAGGCTAACTGCGCTAATTGTGGAATATGGAATGGATTAGGTAATCATAGATTTTGGATATGAATCCAATGTGTTACCTCAGCAAACTTGGGAGAAAATTGGAAAGGAAAAGTTGCAATGGTCATCGATCCAGTTGAGAATGGCCAACCAATAGAAGATCATCCCCATGAGAAGGATATATGGCGTTATAGTAGATATTGAGGGAGTGTGTGTTGTTGCAGATTTTGAGGTAATTGAAATTGTAGATGATAGAAATCCATATCTTGTGCTGTTTAGATAGGATTTGTCTTTCGATACGGATGCGATAATCAATCTGAAAATGAGAAAAATGGTTTTTGAAAAGGGCGATCCCAGGGTCATTCTTCCTCTACACCCATCAGAAGGAGTGTGATATACAAATTCTATCCGCGATGAGTACTGCAAGGTAGATATTGACAACATTTAAAAGATAACAACTAAGGAGGAAGACTGGATCAATGCCACTGTAGATGGAAAGCTAAGCTGGGAACATGACAGTTCCTGTATTTCCGACTATGACGAAGAACTAGAAAATTGGAAGAACAAATTGCATGAAGTCTCTACAAGACGATCTAACAAAATTACAAGATCGCTTCACTACATAACTTCCAAGGTATGTATTTTTCCTTATTATGATGTGATAAGAGATGTAATTTTTTTTTCTTGATAAATCTGAAAGAGAAGTTCCAAAAGAACAACGGTTCTGAAAATTGGATGTAGCCATGATATCTACACCTGCAATATGGTGGGGTACTCATAAAGACAATATCGAAAGTTTGAAAGAGTATCACAGACTCAGGAAGATAAACTTTGGCCAAGTAAATACTAGAATTGAAGTAAAATATGATGACAAGGATGACCCCTGGGAGAATGATTTTTTTTGTACTTCGATTTGGGGAGAAGATATAGAACCAGACTAGGCACATGTGTTCTTTCACACATTATACCCGATACCTATGAATTGGTATCTTGAAACAAAACTGTGACATGGAATGACAGACTGGAATGACTAGGTGGAAGGGTTATTGCTGATATTTAGTTTTGAAGATGATTGCTTGTGCATAGATCAATCTCTTCAGGTAGTTAGAACATGGATTTTCAACACCACAATTGCGCTAACTTGGACACAACCAGATTGGACCACATACTTGCAATACGCACTAGAATACTATAATGTGATAACAAAAGAGGATGATGAGGATCTATGAAATATCAATATCCTAGAATTAGGTCATCGTGAAGTTGCTGGACCAAAACCTGAAATCCCTGACATAATGCAGCCCGTGAAGACAAAGAAGGTGAATATTGGGTTAGAAAAGAAGCCAAAATTTTCACTAATTGGAGATTATTGGGATGAATACATAGTTAAGAAAGTTGCAAACTTGTTGCATTAGTATTAAGATCTCTTCCCCACAAAGTTTTTTGAAATGAAGGGTATAGTAGTATAACCTATGAGTTATGAGGATTACTATGAAACTCGACGCGAAGCCATTAAAGAAAATACCTTATGGGTTGAATCTGAAATATAAGGAAAAAGTGAAGGTGGAGTTAGAGAAGATAATCAAGGCAAGGATCACTGAGCTGGTCAAAGAATCTAAATGGGTAATCCCTATGGTAGTTTAGAAAACGAAGGAAAAGGTCGATATCAGAATCTGTGTGAACCTACTAAAATTGAATGATGCATGTGTGCATGACCCCTTTCCCACAAAATTCACAGACGAAGTATTGGACAATGTAGGATGATAGGAGGCTTATTCTTTCACAGATGGCTTTTAGGGTTACCATCATACCAGAATTGTGCCAAAATATAGACATAAGATAACTTTTGATACGGAGTGGGGTTGTTACCAGTACACTATGATGACTTTTTTTTTGACGAATGCTCCAGCCATATTTTCTATAATTGTAGTCACAACTTTCAATTATTATATCCTCAAATTTTTAGAGATTTACTTTGATGATTGGAAAGTCTTTGGGTTGTTGAAGAGGCATGTTTCAAGCTTGAGATTGATCGTTGAATATGAAGAAGTGCATATTTTTCGTAGCTTTTGGTATAATATTGGGGCATGTTGTTTGTAAGTAGCGATTATGGTAGATCCTGCGAATATTTTTTCTATTGTGAGCTTGGAACCACCTAAGACAGTGAAGCAACTGCGTGCGATACTTGGACATACTACTTACTACAGGAATTTTATAAATGTGTATGTGTAGATAACTACGCCGAATGAAAATTTATTGAAGAAATATGTTACTTTTCACTAGGAAAAATAATGCCAAAAGAGCCTCAACATACTAAAGGAGAAAATGGTAATTGTGCCTCTTCTAGTTTTCTTGGAGTGGAATAAGGAATTTCATGTACATGTTGATTCCTCTTGTATAGCATTTGGTACCATATTGGCACAGTGAGGGGAAGGAGAAATAGATCACCCCACAACTTTTGCAAGAAGAAAACCATCCAAGGTGGAGGAGAAATATTCCACAACCGAAATAGAAGGGTGGCTATGGTTTATGCATTACAGATGTTCAGGCATTATTTATTGGGAGCGCACTTCAATATTTTCACTGACCACTCCATGCTAAAGTAATATTTAGTGAATAAGCCTACTTTATGAGGAAATATCTATCGTTGGTTGTTGTTGTTTCTAAAGTACGACTTTGAATTTATAGTCAAGCTAGGAAGATTGAATGTTGGGCATGATCATCTGTCAAGAATAGAAATAAGAGAAGAGCCGAAAAGCAATTAGGATAACTTATAATATGCACAATTATTCTCAGTCAGGGTTGCAAATGATCACTTCACGAATATTATTCAATTTTTGGCTACATAAATGCCACCCGCAGAGTAGACTATGCAACAAAAGAAGGAGTTGGTATTCAAGGAAGCTGATTTTTTTTATTGTAGGACAACTATACAAGATGGGACCAGATGAAATATTACACCGATATGTCTCTGAGCATGAAAGGCAGCATATTTTGGCAGAAGATCATGGAGGAGTTGCATGAGGACATTATGTATGGAAGGCCACTGCGCGCAATATTTTGAGAGCTAGTTTATGGTGGCCCACATTTCATAAGGATGCAAAGGAGTGTTGTTGATATCTTGATGCATGTCAAAGAATTGGAAAGAACTCTAGGAGTTTTTAAATTCCACTTAATCTACAGGTGATGTTGTAGGCATTTGATAAATGGGCTATTGAATTTGTTGGACCTATTAATCCACAAGGAAAGAAGACTGGTGCAAGGTATATCATCACTGCAACAGATTATTTAACGAGGTGGGCCAAGGAAAAGCCAAAAAAGGACTGTCCCACAAATACCACTGTGAAGTTCATATTTGCGTATATTCTGTCTAGATTTGGGTGTCCAAAGATTTTGATGAGTGACATGGGTTCACATTTATTTCATCGGACTATTAAGACACTGACTAAAGAATTTAAAGTGTACCATCAAAAAATTACATGCTATCATCCTCATGCAAACAATGCATTCAAAGCTTTCATTAATATTCTAGATAATGCACTCACAAAAGTGTGCAATGTCAACATAAATGACAAGGACCTGAGAATTCTAGTGGTGTTATGGCCATACATGACAACATGCAAGAAACTGATAGGGAAAACACCTTTGAGGTTGGTCTATGGAAAAGAAGTAGTCATGTTTATGGAATATATAGTGCCAAGTTTAAGGATTGCATCCTTCATAGATCTATAATACCATGATACAATGGAAGAAAGGATGGAGAAATTGTTTTTTCTTGAAAAAGATAGGATTATCATAGGTTATCATCAACAAGTCAAAAAGGCAAGGGATAAAGCTTAGCATGGCAGGCATATCAATCAGAAGGCATTCAAGGAAGGATACCTTGTACTATTATATGATAGCAAGTTCTAAAAGTTCCCAGAAAATTTTCCAAACACATTGGTTGGGACCATATATCATCATTCACGTCTCTGATGGAGGTGTAGTTCAGATCACAAAGTTGGATGGTCAGTTGATGCAAGACGTGTGAATGGTAGAAGATTGAATATATACAAGGATGACTCTATCCCTAGATCCTCTCACTAAATAATGAAAAGGGGAAAGTCTTAGTTCCATGTGCAGTTCAAAGTGGGCAGTCGAATATAAACTACTCTGTAGAAAGGGGCTTCGCCGAATAAGGAGCATTGTGCTACAGTCAGGAATATGGCAAAGCCTGGAAGAGACACGCCAAAGGAAGATCAATGCGTGATCTTTAGGGGTATGTCAAAGTTTGACAAAATTACAACGAGTGTGTAATTGTTGTGACACATGGGAAGGGTCGTCAAAGTTCACTAGAAATATGACCATTGGAAGGAAAAAAGTTGATGTGAAATAGAAGTTTATGTTAAAAAGAGCTAGGGAAGTGCATTTATTGAGCATGGTTGGTTGAATATAGCACCATATATGCATTAAATGACCCAAATATAAAGAAAATCACGGGGTCTAAAATTCAAATTTGTTATAAAAGCAAGATCTCGCTCCACATTTTGAAACTTTGCTTCTTGAGAATTTGAATTGTGAATTTTCTTCTAAGTGAGAATAGAGCTATTCATTGTATGACTGAGAGTGGTTTTCATGATATTACCAAGGATTTTATCAATAAGATATTAGCGGGAATTACAAAAACCACCACACCAATCGCAGCAGGTCTAAGGTCGCCGTGAAAGCCCACAACCACCGAATAAGTGCAACCAAATAAAAAGTTGGTAAAGAGACTAGTTGCAACCCTCGTCATGAGACAGTCACCATGGAAGAAAATTTCCAAGGAACAGAGGACAAAGGAATAGCAGGATAAGAAACAAAAGAAACCAATGGAGATTCAGGATAATGAAGAAGAAACTGAGGCCCCTGAAGTAGAGATATGACAAGACATGGAAGCAAAGGATGTAGAATATATATCTATGATACACCCTTATATACCGCTAAGGAAGTCAAGTGTTAAGAAAGTGAAATACCTTGATAATGTGAGGTCTAGTATATTCACATCATTATTGCCCAAATATGTACCTTTTGAAGGAGAACCGTTGGCGAACGTGTCATAGTTGAAGATGGATGGCTAAGATTTTAATGATCAAAGAAAGTGTCCACAATTTGAGACTAACAAATACATACATCAAGTTTATTACCTGAAGAATAAAGTCACCAGATTGGAGTCTCACCAGTGGGCTGAAGGATTGCAAAGCATAGGCTTGTTAAATATGTTGAACATGCCACACTTCGGGTGAAGTAATATCAACACCATTTTTTCTTTCCAACTACTTTCTTTGGTGCATGATTGATCCCTCTGGATGGGAGAGAGGATACCAATAGATGAGATGATGATTAGGAGAATAACCATGCTGCCATACTAGGGAAAGAACCTCGCTGAGGATTTAGTGGGTAAGAGTTAGTATAAGGCAGTCACCGATGAAATGAAGACGCAATATGGTTTGGTCAAGATTTCAAGGTGATACTACATCAATTCTATCACTAACAAAGTGGCGTGCTGCGCCGTACACATACTTGAAGGGAAAATTATGCACAAATGTAGAGCAAAAGAAGTACAAGAAATTTTGGTCTACTGGCAGTTGTGGTCTCTTTGGATGTGCAGTGCAGTAAGGGAGTCATGTTTAACTGGATCAGATACTTATGTAAATAAGTTTTAGATGACTACCGTGAAGCGTAGGAACAATGGAATATATTGAATTCAACATGGTTGCTACTAATCATTGCAATGATGGCTTGGAAGGAATTAGAAGAGTCGCAATTATTTACTTTTAATCCAGATGTGTGTGAGGCTACAAAGTACGCCTCATTCTAGTTTTATAAGGAACCAAAGTGTGCAATGGAGAATAAAACTTTGTGTGTGTTAATGGAGATGGAGCTGCACATAGTGGTCATTCAGCATTGCAGGCTGCCACCTAATTTTTTTACGGACTACCGAGGAATTGCAGACTTCAAAGTTGATTTTCACAAAATATACATCAAGGCACGATAAGATCTAGATGAATTATGGTATCCTTTGCCATAATTGGTTACCAAAATTTACATTACATAAGTCAGAAGGCACTAGATGATAGACTGGCTAGCTCCACCCACTTAAGGCACTGAGAAAATACATGCAGGTACTAGTGGAATACACAAGCAGGAAAAAACGCGGAAAAAGAAACAAAGAAGGATGGTGAAGAAACCAAAGGCACAAAGCAAGAACAGGGTGGCCAACATCCTTCAAGCGACAAAGAATAGGAGGAGTCATGATTTATTATGAAGAGAAGGATACCTACCGCACTTACACCAGCTACGTGGAAGAATCACAAGGAAGATAGATGAAAGGGCATGGAGGCAATGATCCTCATTGAAGGGGACTTTGATGAGATGGGAGATAAGGTGTTGCGTATCACAAAAGATACATGGAACCATATTGAAGATCAATACAAAGTGGTACTGATAGAGGTGGAAAAAGGAATGCAAGAACTTAAGGTACCGGTGTCTACATGACCACAGGCACAACCAGCCATTCAACCAGCACAAACGAGCCAACAGGTGTGGCTAGAGAATTGATTAGAAATAAATTTTGATGTTCAGATTTCGTAAGTACCTGGAGGAGCACTACAGTTTGAAGATGTAGAGGATCGAGAGCGAGTGAAACAGTGGGACAACATTAACTTGAATATTGATGCATTACCCATAAAAACATTGCACACCTTCCACCAAAGTGTCACAGATGAATTGAAGGTGCAAGAACAATGAGCCTTATAGATAACCAAGGAGGTGGAACAAGATTGAAGAAATATGAAAAGGGAATTGGATCGAGTGATCAAGGAGAGAGAGGAGGAGTGGAAGAAACACAAGCAACTAGAATATGCCACAATAAAGAATTGCAACGAGATTTCGGATGTCAAGATCCACGCAGAGGACGAACCAATAGAGAAGTTTGTGAAGCTTGCCCTCATGAAAAAGAAGTCAAAAAACAACATGGAGAAGCTCAAGTTTGAGTACTAAGCACAGATCACTGAGATGCCACTTAAGCTGCATCCAACCACACTGTCAGAGGTACGAGAGAAAATGGAAGTGGATCTAAAAATCGCATTCAATGACATCTCCACCACAGTCAAGGACTGTGGTAAGCTATTGGATGATACATTGGAGATTTGGACCTCGCTACAGGAGGATCCACACATTCTATGATCGAGGTAGAGATACAAGGGAAACAAAAGCAGTTGGATGAGATCAAGGCAACTTCAAGGACCCTAGCAGTCTCGTAGAGGCTCGTACAAATTACATAAGGCAAGAATATCCAAAGCCAAATTGAAGCTCTGCGATGGAAAGAATAGTTTATCACCGCATGGACTTAGCCATGGCAGGAAGAGGTCGTCCAAATTTCCCACACAGTGGATGAAAATCTTAAGGAAATACGACAGAAGAAAAGAGATGTGCTGCAGCAGAGAACTGGACCAGTGACAAAGGCACTACTAGAGAAAGTGTGAAATGAGAAGAAGTAGATGGCAGAAGTACTTTAGCAGTATTATGGCACCTACACAACCATTGCAGATAAGGTTAAGGGTTCACCAACTGAGTGACTTAGGATGAATCACATGTGAGTATTGGGGGCATGTTGGGCATGGCCCAACTTGGTCAAATTTTGAGAAAAAGAATCCACATTTTGAGGAATCGAAGTGCGCAATCCAGCGAAGATGAATCTACTGCCCAGAGGTTTGGGGCTTCAGGGCAGCTCGTCTTGTTGTAAAGGGCTTAGGTTTATTTGTTGGTTTTTGTCCACCGATGGTATGTGGACCATGGTATTGTATGTATGAAAAGGATAGATAAAGCAATGTAATGTCAAGTCAAAGTGATATCTTGTAATTTTTTATGACCGCAAGCTATCGAATATTTGTTTCTAAGTTTGTTTTGGGTCTTAAGGGAAGGACCCGCAGCTGTTTCCATAGAGGTATTGAAGAGTCTATAACTTTCTATGCAAACCACCTGCAAGTGTGTGCGCAGCTCAGAGACACGTTATACTAAAGAAGAATTATTATAATAAAGAAAGAATAATATTTTAGCATATTTGTGTTTACATGTTTTATGAAGTTATTTGTAATCTTTCTGTTGTGTTTTGATGATAAATGTGCAACACGCACTAGTATTAATTAATGATTGAAGCAAATATTTTTAAAGTAGAAAAATGCATCGACATGGTTCTCAATAATCTTAAGATAGATTTAGTAGTAGACCCATACTACATTGTCCTTCGGGATGCAGAAACCTGATTCTGACATCCCCAAATATTTCCTTGGGTGAGATTGTGATCTGCAAAGCAGTTCATTGTCGAAAGGGCCAATAATAGAGGGTTTTGTTGGTGCACAACTAACTCTGAACCTATGTAAAGACCCCTCTAATCCAACACCTTTCTTGCCCCATTTTAGATCATGTAATTTAATATAAAACGAGACTTATATTAGTTGCATAGGTCTTCCCCCCTCCATTCCTTTGTCCTTCCTTACATTGCTTCCGTTATATCTCTATCTCTCTCTATCTGACTCCCCTTTTGTGTCTTGTGAAAGTGTAACCTACAATGTATTTTGGGCATACGATATTCTCCTAACAATCATATATTGGGGGGTATTTGTTATCAACAAAAAATGATCACCTAATCATTTCTAACTAGGTGATCAAAATACACCATGTGGGATTAATTTTACCTTTGTAGAATCACTTTCACCATGGTAAATAATTTAGTAAACCATTTTTATTAAATTGTTTCCAATTAAAATTAAGAAAACCCATGAGAATAACTGAATAAATCATTATTTATTTAATTTTCTCTAGGAATAATTATTAAATCATTATTTGATAATTATTCCTTGTCACATTTGACTAAATCACCTTGGAATAGTTAAACAAATCATTATTTATTTTTTATTCCTTAATTATATTTTTGGAATAATTGTTAAATCATTATTTAATAATTATTTCAATTTCACACATTTCTTAATTCTCACGAAATAATTGATAAATAATTTTATTTTTTACTTATTTCTAAATAAAAGTATTTGACCATTTTGAATATCTTTTCCCTCTCTAAGAAATAAAAAGAAGTATTCCTAGGAGTTAGATCTTGATTTTGTCAATAATATTTTATTATTCCCCATTTTCAAGATCAACCCAATACTTTGTTATAAATGGAGTAGTATTTAAATGTGACTTTTTGGAGTTTCTGACAAATTTTTGGCCAAAATCCAGTGAAAACATTTGTGGCCAAATCTTGATTTTTTTTTTGTTTAAACTGATTTTTTTACTACATATATGGACTCATCAGCCTCAAAAATCCCTGCGACGCTTTGATTGTGAAGATTTCACCTGTCAAACTTGTGATTTCAATGAATAGAAGTCGGATTCTAGACAAATTAGATCATAAAATAAAATAGAAAATTTTCCAAAAAGTCACACTTAAAGACTACTCGGTTATAAATAAGAGGGTTTTACATTCACTCTTCACCATGATCACTATCATCTTCACGAATATGTTCTTCTAACATTTCAGCTCGCACTTGAGTTTCATTCTTTGTTTTGGCTTTTCACACATTGAGAGAGAGAATAGATCACTGAAGAACAAGGATATCAAAGGACCCATCCAACTGAGGGGGATTTCATACCCTTTTTGTATATCACCTTCACGAGGTGTTTTTAATAAAAGATTATTAATTAAAATATCTTCTTCTATTGGGTATTACATCCGATATTTCTCATTTTTTTCTATTTTGCATCGCATACAATCTTTTTTTTGCAGGGTTTTCTTGTTTTATTATTGCATATCTGAAGCGTTAAAAACCACATATAATTATTAGGGTAACTTGTCACTAGTGACTTAAGTGAAGCGTTTTTGGCACATATTCCCGAAATATTCACACTAAAAAAATATATCTTAGGAATGAAGATCAAGCGAGACAGGGAAACCTAAATATTTATTTGAGCAAGAGTAAGTATGTAAACTTTGTGTTGTAGCATTTTCTCATGGGATATTACAAACCATTAAATGTTCTTAATTTTGTGGGAAGCAAGCCGTAGAGATGGGGTGTATGGTTTTGGTTCCTTATTCTAGTATAGTCGGTAGTCTAATGTATATTATGGTTTATAGTAGACCAACATTACCTAAGTAGTGGGTGTCTTGAGTTGGTTTATGGCTAATATTAGACATGAACATTGGGTTGTAGTGAAGAGTCTCTTTAAGTATCTGTAATGTACTTCAAATATTTCATTTTTTATCATAATGATATTTCAAGGCACCAACACTTAGTGGATATATAGGTTTATGTGGATTCTGATTGAGAAATGGATTTAGATAGAAGCAAACCTACTAGTATATGTGTTTGACTATTTGATGGAGTATCAAGTTGGTTGAACAAGTGACAATACTGATTTCCTTATCCACTAGTGGGGTATATGGTAAGTACTCAAGCATATAATGGTTCCATTTGACTTATGAATTTGTCTCCAAATGTAGGGATAAGTTAGAAGTAGGGAAAATTTTAAGGATGAAAGTTTATCTTAAACTTTAGCAACCGTGGTGAATCTTACTAGTCCCTAATATCTGGATTTTAAAATGTTTGATGATAATTTTGTAAAAATGTTTAGATTTCTAACTATTTTATATTAGACAATATATAATATTGGTGATTTTTAAGCTAAAATAATTTTATACTCTAAAATTTGTGTGACTTCAATTTTTAGAAAAATGGAAATTGGTGAATCGTTTTTTTGGAAAAAGCATGAAATATTAGCCCACTTGCGAATATTAGCCACTAAAATTTTCCCTCGTTAGAAAGGTATTTTTGTTCAATTTGATAGTAAAAATATCATTTTTCTAGCTAAGAATTGGACCTTTCATGCAAAGAAAATGCATATTTATATCTAGTAGCATTTCATTTGTGACATGGTAGAGGATAGAAAGGTGACTTTAGAGAAAGGTGATGCTAAATAATGTTGATACTTACTATAATGTTGTAGATACATTGATACACTGGTGAGTATGAGAAAATTCAAGTGATTTTGTGAGTTTATGGGCATCATGTCCCCTACTAATGAACTCAAAATTCCGTGTATTCTCCCTTCGAATCTTGCAAGGTATATGAGAAGTTGGAGAACAATGGGATAGGTGTATCCTACACCTTGCAATTTTGCAGTAGAGCAGTTATCTCAATAAATGCTACTAATTAATATTAGGTAATAAACACTAATCAATATGAGGGAATAAATATTGAATACTAGTCGGTTATACATATTGATTAGTAGCATGTAATTAATGTTGACAAACAATGGTTTCCCAATTAATTTTCGACAATTTTAGCATGTAGAATTGAAAAGACAAATCATTTATATTCTTTTATACCTATTTATTCATTTCTTTAGATAAAAATAGTAAGAGTCTTTAACTTATTCTTATGCTAGAAAAATTTCTCTATAACCTTTAGTGGTGCTCCTGTTGAGAGCATGGAAACATTGTAATGCATTGAAACCATTTTAAATGATACATTAAAGATGTTATGGACTGTGAATTTTCTCTTCTAAAAATGTTTTTTCTCAAAAATCTCTGGTTAATAATCATATGCTTTCGAGTTATTTATTATTGTAATTGTATTTCTCTAATTTCATAAACATTCTTATTTTATAATTAACGTAAGAAGTATATTAAATACCTATATTTCCTTTGATATTTTAATCTTAATAATTATTCTAAACACTATGCCAACTCCATATAAACATGAAAAAAATTCATTAGATGTTTTTCTTCTTTCTTTTTGAACTAGAGAAATATGAAATTAGACTAGTTTATGAGGTGAAACACGAACACAACGATTATAACCTTTAAATAACTGCGTACACTCAAGTTAATAAGAAACATTTAAGCTTTAATTCTCATAATATATAATACTTCATATCACAATAATCATGAACTAAAAATTTATTAAAAGTAGACGAGACATTAATGTGATTGCTTTCAAAACTAGGATTTCATGGATGTTCACAACCTCTAGTATATTCCCTTTCGTTGAGATATCCACTTTGATAGCTAAATCAATGATATTTCCATAACTGACATGTAAATATAATTAACTTGCTTTTATGGTTGGTAAGCTTAGGTTTGGCTTAAGCACATGATTCTTAAAACTCAAACATGAACTATTAATCAAGTCTAGCTAATTAATATCTATGTGAATATAGTTCACTTTCTTTGTAGTTGATAAGCTTAGGGTTCACTTAAACACGTGATGCTTAAAAATCAAACATGAACCAATCATCAAGTATAGCTAGTTAATATCGAAACACAACCCAACCGTATCCGTTTTATTTTATTTTTACAATATTTCAATATGTTTATGTTTTTTCATATGTCACATATTGTCCTAGATTTTTATTTTTATAATTTGATATTGTAGAGAAAAAAAATGAATTTGTAGAATTCATACATATATATAAATTTTCTCGATCAACAAGCTTTCATTATATTATCAAGAAAATATTGAGTATAAAATTCATCTCTTAGGACCTTTCTTTCTCATACCACCATACATAGTCAGCATAGGGTCAGGAGGAAAACAGTGACACCCGATGCCAGCAATTATTACTGAGAGGCCTATTAGCCATACCATACATAGCCAAAAATGGCTAGAACTCAAAGTAGTATAAAGCCTCTCAGGGAGGCGGATTAGGTGGGAAGACATGAGGGGTAGTGAAGATGCTTGCATGTTCATGCATGTGGAACACGATGTCTTCCACCCTCACCTGCAAAGTGTGAAGGTGATTATTAGTACATCAGTGTTGTCGTCGGAGACTTTCCACGTTGTCTACGATCTCATTCTGGATATGCTAGACATCATTAATGTAGCAACCAATTCATTTCGGTCCTCATAGCGGTGGTCCATGAGAGTGCCGATGTTCAACTCTATGTTTCAAAACTGACTTGTAATAGAATCTAGGGTGGTTGGAGACTCCACTTGACCCAGAGAATGGGAAGGAGAGATTGCAGCCTCCTCCTCCATATCCCAGTTATTTGCATTGTCTGAGGAAGGGTGTCTGCCCTCATTCCTCTGTTGATGTCCTTCTTAGCAAGGATTTTCTCCCCTCAACGCGGATGACCTTGTTGGTGCATCATTGAGGCAGAGCGAGGGAGATTGGAAGTGACCAAGGCCGGACGGACACACCCATAAGGTGTTGGGGAGGACCTTTCAAGGGGTTCGTGTTCGGACCACCCTATTGAATCCAAAAACCAGACAATACCAAAATGAGCAATATAAAAGAAATCAATAAATAGATTACCATGCCAAACGGAGCCGGGACTATAGGTTATTCGAAGTTCCTTCCTAAAAACCCTGACGCCACCCCAATTTGAGTCTACTCGTCTTGCCATGAATATTGCAAAGACCTCCAAACGATAGAAGGAGAAAGAGAAAGACGACCCTACACAAACTTTTCCACCCCGAGTGATCCAAGCTGAAAACAACCCCACACCACTAACAACCCAGAATCCAATCGCGAGTGAAGGGAACAACAACAAAAACGGAGGAGACCAGTCCAAGTGACTGAAAACTAGTTGCAGAAATCGAGCCCGTCCTTTGCTAAAAAGTGTATCTACTCAACAATCAATCCATGAAAGCCCTTAGAAAATATTAGCGGTGTGGCCACCTCCGTCATGCCAGGAAACCATGGAAATTCTCAGGCTGGTTCCACTTCTCTCTCCAAGATGAACCAGGTCCTACCTTCCACTCCCACCTACTGTCATTA
The DNA here is from genome assembly GCA_034641835.2 of Pinus albicaulis. NCBI lineage: Eukaryota > Viridiplantae > Streptophyta > Pinopsida > Pinales > Pinaceae > Pinus > Pinus albicaulis. The sequence goes on from JAXQQM020080621.1 coordinate 94,749, forward strand.
CCATTGTCGTACAGACTTGGGTTCGAAGCTGAATTTATTTGCAGTCACCCACCTCATTTCCCAACACACCACTCTAAACCACAACACAAACTAGACCCAAGATATAATATGGTCGCAAGTGGGAAGCTTGCACATTCGCGAGTTCCTTATGATGGCCTTCGCCATGAATAAACCATTAATGGGTGCGTGGAGGCCAAGAAGGTTCAGTACGCCGCCCTGTTGCCACACATTGCTCCGTTCCATCACCCCCATTGGGAATTCACTTATATATTTAAAAATATAAAATTTTAATTTTAATAATGAAATTTATAAATTTAATAATTTTTTATCACTAAATTTTAAATATTATTATATAAAAATATAAAACATATCTATATTTCTTTTTTACTTCTCTACAAATTTTTAAAATTAAAAATCTAATATTTTCTTATAACTAAATTTCAAAAACCACGAGAAATTAGTGAGTTACGACTATCTCTCATGGAAATGGTCAGAGATGAATGACTTACTTAACACAGTTGAAACCCAAAAAATGATATCTAATATAAGGAACTGCAGAAACCCCTCAATACTTGAATAGAAAGAGTGAAGGGAGCTCTACTTGAATGGTTCATGAGGCACAATACTTGCTAAGGTTTCGCAAATGGGGTACGAAGCTAAGTGGGCTTGATTGTGGGGAGAACTCCACACTTAAGTGCGCTTGATCCAAAGGCGATCTGGGATGGGTGACCTCCCAGGAAGCCCTGGTTACTGGGTGCAAGCCCCAGAAGTGATGATTGATGGCTATGTGATTCATTTCACTAGTTTCAATCCTACTTCTTCACCCCTGTGAGTCTCTCCCGATGCAATGAGTGATAAGTGGAATTTTCAAAAATCATGAGAAATTAGTCAGTTACTACTATCTCTCATAGAAATGATCATAAATGAATAAAATTTTTAACGCAACTGAATCCCGAAAATTGATATCTTAAAAAAATAAAAAATAAATAATTTACTTCTTTATAAACATATTATAATAATTCGAATGAGAATTTTGTTTGGCCATTCAATTTTTTAAATAAATAATGAAAATTATTATAAATTAATTTTTCATTCCGTAAACATATTATTATAATTTCAATAAGAATTTTATTTTTCTATTTAATTTTTTAAATGAACTGAATATTCTTATAAATTAACGTGTATTTACAAAAGTTAATTAAAATCCATTTACAAATTATAATCATCATCATATTTAATTTATCAATATTATTATTAAAAAATTTATTAATTCACTTAAAAAAGTTAATAGTAATCTATTTTCTAATTATAATAATACTTAATTTATAAATATTTTTATTAAAAGTTTAATGTGTTTTATTCGAAGAAATTAATAATTTCTTTTTGGTCATATAAATTTAATTCTTAGGAAGCTTGATACTCTCGGACTAGATTTGAAATTTTCGTTTGCAAAATAGATTTAATAAAAAAATTTATTTATTATTTTTAAAACGAGAGTCACTCTATATATATAACATTCTAATTTTATTTTTCATAAATTATAATGTGATTGTGCCAATATACACGTAAGCGCATATCCTCATTTTCTTTCAAGCAAGTGCGTATATGTCTGATAGTGCTTCCTAAGCACCTGGCTTTTTCATGCCTTGTGAAAAGCTGGTTCTTCAGGTTGGGACCAGAGATGGCGATTTGGGTTGAATAGCTCATAGTAATTAAAGGCCACAAAGCCCTAACATAATTTAAACATGTGGATTTAATTTAAACATATGGTTATTAAAATATGAGATGGGCATTAACGTTCGGGGCTTTAATTCCATAAGAGAGGGCTAAAAGGGTTCAATAGGAAATTTTAACGTGTCTAGATCAATTTTTTTATTCCCCATATATATCATTATTTTACTATTTCAAATCTTAGTCATTAAAAGCATGCAATAGGTTGTAATAGGTTGGTGGGGAAAATCATTTCACCTATTTATGAGAGCATGAGAGACAATTTTAGATGGCAAGAGTGGAGAAGAAGGATAGCTTAATATTGGAAATCGAGGAATGATAGCTTAGTATTGGAAATGGAAGGGAAACCATATAGTATATGAAAAACAATTTGTTGAAACTAAGAATTGCATGGAAAGTTAGGTTATACTTCTTTTGGTGTGTTTTGTGTTGAGGAAATGGCTCAAGAGCATGTGAGAATGTCATATGAACACTGGTGTAGAACTAAGATTCTTAGCGTCTCTATATAAGAGATTTACTGTAAAACATATGCTAGAGCCCTAGAGCTTTGGAGGAATGTTGAATAACCCGAAAGACTGCATGGAGGAGAGAGGGATCCCAGTTTTGGGCTCTATGGGTTGAAGGAAAGGAGAGATGATGGATTGGAATTATTTTATAGGATAGTAATCTAACTATTTGGTTGTGGGGTGGAAAAAAAACATAACAAACCATGAGAATAATACTTTTATGTGGACTCATAGTGCTATCTCAAAGGTGTCCTATTGTTGAGAGAAATGAAAGGTGTCCTATTGTTGAGAGAAATGAAATAATTGAGCTTATGGTTGAGAGGAATGAACATCATACACATCCATTTGGTGAAATTTGAACATGAGATCAAATATCTTATTCACCGATGTTATTAATTGTCTTAATGATGTGCTAGTTGTTATTTCATGCATTTGAATGTGAGCTATTACAATTAGTATCAAATGAAGGACAATCACACTTATTAGTACTTGTTAATATTCAATTCATAAAACTAATGCTTGTAACAAAAGTATGGTCAATAAATTTATCATATTTAAAATGAGTGTTTTATTTTTTTTTCTTCTGCGTTGTAATAGGTCTTGAAATAAAATTCCAAAGAGATTTTATTTGATAAATTAGGAATGTAATATCCCTACACGTAACAAACTTATGCAGTTATCATGAGTAAAAATATCATTAATATAATATATGGTTAATCGTTCCATCAAGAATCGGTTGTAAATAAGTTTCTAACTAATTAAATCCTTCCTTAGCTTATCATCTTATTTTCCTTTCTTGGAGGCATACAAAGGGTTTTGGGTGGGTGTAACCGTAATTGGGTGACTTGAAGTCTTACTCTGCTATGAGCTTTTGAGAATAATTCTCCCCACAACTGCCACTTTGAATCGCGGTTAGGAAGAATAAAATAAATCTTGTCAGCATGCCGAAAGAGAAGGAAGATTGTTATCACAGTAGCACTAAATTTCAATATTAAGCATAACGCTTTTTTTTTCCTTTATGGCCAGCGAATGCAAAGACTGTAAGGAAAAAATCGACTACCGCATGTAGGTTTTTTTAGTACTAGAGAATTTTTTAATATTCTACGCAATGAAATAGACTACACAAAAAAGGAAGTGACAGTCAGAGTTGCATCCTGGCCACTTTCTCCAAGAAATATTGCCGTTAACAATGCAGGAAAGGACTCAAATTTGTGGTTTGACGGAAAATCCAAGAAACCGCAGTTTAAATCTTATTGAATATATGATTTGGGTGAAACCCAAGAAATCGCAGTTCAAATCTTATTGAGTATATGACTTGCTATGATCTTGGCTCAAGGAGTAGGCTCCCGTGAGGATTGATCTTGGGTCTCCCCTAGATTACTCTAAAGAATCACTGATTCCCCATGTGTAAAAAAAAGAAACCCTTGTGAGAAAGGACTCAAAATTTGGAAAAAAAAAGTCAAGAATTTACATAGTTATGCAGATAGTGGATAATAAATGTTATTATGTTTTGGGAAGAGTCAAGTAGTTTAATATTTTAAAATATTTAGTGGGTTCAAAGATAAGTTAATGAGTTTTGAGTTTTCTTGGAAAAGAACTCTTGAATTTTTTTGCATATAGAGAACTTATGCTAGTTATTTTATGAAAGAAAATATTTCACTCTATGTAAATAGATATTATTATTATGTTAACTTTTTAGAAAGAAAATATGTCTATTTATTACTATAAGTAATTTTGCTTGTCTTTATATTTGGTGTATGAAATGATAAGAAATCTAAGTTATTTTCTTGAAAATGAATATAGATTAAAAAGGGTAATTTTTGAAATATTTGAGTGCAAAAAATTTTGCATAGGATTTTTGTGCATGAATTTATGAAAAACAAATTATTTTCTTAAAAGATGCATATGAATCTTGTTCATATAAGAACAAGAATGCATGATTGTTTCTTGAAAAGTTTATGTGCATTGAAGTGAGGGTCATTTTGTTAGAAAAAAAACACATGTTGCATGCAAATAAGGGTAGTCATTATGATATATTTCTTGAAAAGAATAATCTCTTAAAAAGGTTTCCTTTATAGATGAATTGTGTTGATTTCTTGATTTAAAGTTTAACATAACCTTGTTATTTCTTCCTCAGTTTTATGCATAAAATATGGTTATCTATGGTAATTTCTTGAAGACAGAACCATGGGAAACTTGCATGTAGAAAGATAGAAAAACGAGATTATATTAACTTCTTTTTAAAAATGATGTAACAGCCCTGGTAAAAAGGCTCATGTAAAATTGTATAAGACAAGGTGATGAGATACATATTCCAAGTTGACTGGTGTTCATTCGGTTTATTATGGCTAAGGAAATTGGCAAAGACAAAGACAAAGAAAAAGGCTTTGGAAAGGCATGAGGCATTAATTGGCATTTTATTTAAGAAAATAATGGGAAACAGGAGAAAAGGAAGGTGGCTAAGGAAATTGGCAAAGACAAAGGCAAAGGCTTTGGAAAAGCATGAGGCATTAATTGGTATTTTATTTAAGAAAATAATTGGAAATAGGAGAAAAGGAAGGTGAAAGGTCACAAGTTTCTTGTGAGGAGGAAATTGAAGGAAAATAATGGAAAATGAATAAATTGGAGGCCTCCTCAATAAAAAGGCTTATGAGGATCACTGGGAAAGGCTTGGTCAGTTCAATTTTGGAGCTCTCATTATTCTCTCCCTCTCTCTCTCATACTCTTGAGCACTTAGAGTATTCTTAGAGAACTCTTGGAGAGGGTGGCATATTTAGAGATTTGGATCAAGAAAGCAAAGGAAGAGCAGGAAAGCACAGAGGACATCGGGATCGACATCTACAACAAGTTCTGAGTGCATGTACCAAGTTTCATGTATGATTTCCTCACTAGTTTTGACATTCATGGTATTAGATGTGGTTTCTTGATTATTTTCTATCATGGTCATGGAGGATGGTCGGGATTTCTAGTGGATTTTCCTAGCCTTTCCATTTCCTCAATTTCCATGGTGATTGTGGGTTTATTTCCATTGATTTTTTTCTGGTTGGTTCTCATCGTTCCTTTAGTTGCTGGTTTGAGTTATTAGTTCTTGTAGCCTTGGTTGGACAAACGCTTTGGAGCCTGGCAGACAACTGTTGGGTTGAGTTACTAGTCCTCGACCCTTGGTTGGAAAAACGCTCTAAATACCTAGGTGGGTTGAGTTACTAGTCTTGGAGCCTTCATTGGACAAACGCTCTGGAGTCCTAGGTGGGTTTAGTTACTAGTCATGGATACTTTGTTGGAAAAACGCTCTAGAACCCAGGATGAATTGGGGTTGATTTACTAGTCTTAGAGCCTTGGTTGGAGTAAACACTCTGGAGCCCTGGAGAATGTTGGATGGAGACCAATCCATGACGGTTAGTGATGTCCGACTGTGAGTTGGAATCATTGGTTTGGGTTTTAGATGGTTTGGTCTCTAGAGCTCTCATTTGGTGTTGAATGATGTGTTTGATAAAGTCCCACATTCATGCTTGGAATATGGCATGGGGTTGACTAGCCAAAGTGACATTTGGCTCAGCCATGTCTATGGTCGGGTAGAACGTGGAAGTCTCATTCCAAGTTGGTTTTTACATTCATTACTGAAAGGTTCAATGCCTTGATATTTGATGCATATATGCAATGGTTTATAAATGGATTTTGTTGCCGACATATCCATCGTATTTATGTTGGTATTATGATGGTTATGAGCATGTATTGTGACAATGATGAGGTATGGATCTCTCCATGTTTTCACTTGTAAATGAATACTTAATGCATCTATGGTCAAATTGATTGTATGATAGATTATGATGTAGGGAAGAAATGCTTCTTAGCCATTCTCAAATAAGAAAGAGACCCATTTGTTTAAATATGTTGTTTATACCTGTAGATGCTATGTTTGTGACATGTTTGATGAAATTCTTATCATGGCTGGTTGGGGTCAGATGAGTTTCGGTTGATGTGATTGATTCCATATGTTTTTTATAATTTTTTTTACCATCTCCTAAAATTACAGGAAGTTTTGGGTAGTGGCCTTGGCTGAGGGGATGAAAATGTGGAATATATCATGGAGCTACAGGCAGAAAATGTGTCATTTGATCCTTAGCCGCTACCTGGAAAAGGCTAACCTACGGCTATAGGTTCTATATCCACTCCCTTTCCCTTAAAATCCCGCATCTATGCCTAAAAGGGGCTAAAAATCAATCCCCCCTATGGGAACATGGCCTTGGAAGGTTGGGTTACATCCTGGGGATGTCAATGATGTAGTGTAAGGGTTTTTTTTTGTGTTTCTGTTGGTTCCACTTCCTTAAGATCATCTAGGAGGTTGAACCTCATATTAGTAGCCTCTCATCACATGTTTACCCTAGTTGGCCAGCTACTTGGATAGATTTGGGAAGAGGGTGTTATAGAGTGGTATTAGAGCTTGGTTGTGCTCTCCTTGGGATGTGTGTGTTTTTCGTGCCTACATGTAAATTTAATATATGTTCCTCATTCTTATGTTATATGTGCATGCATGACGGTTTTGTTTGGTTTCTATTCTCTTTGTGTGATATCTGACACCATGGAGTGGTATCGGAGCATGGTTCAACCCTTGGACTAGATGGGTGGTGTGGATCATGTGTTTATGTTATTTGCATGCATGTGTAGTATTCTTGTAGTATATATCTACTTTTTGCATCTTTGTTGTGGTGGTCATGGTGTAAGTGGTGTTTCCATGGAAGGGTTGATGATGTTGTCATCAAAATGTTGTCATGTGTATGATTAGTTATGTGTTTCTCATGCTTATGTATTGACTGTCTACACTTTATTACATGATGCTACATGTTGTGTATGCATTTCTTATTTATGTTAGGTCACATATTAGTCATAATTGGGTGTTGTCCATGTATGCTTGCTTATGTGATGATATATGTGGGACATGAATTAGTCGTTCATGATTGATTATACATGCCAAGTGGGTGCATGTGGTCAATTTTTCATTGGTTTAATTGAGGCTGTTGTGCTTAAGGTAATTGTATGAAATTAGGTCATCATGATGATATCGGTATGTTATGATAATAATGTGTTGGTTGAGATAGAGTAGGAGATGCATATCAATAATGTGAAGTTTCAACAATGTACTTTGGGGTAAGAGAATATCGTCATACATGTCTACACGTATGTGATTCATGATTGTTGTAAACATTAGGGTTAATTATATGTTTTCCATTCTATTGTTATTTTGGTTACATGTGTGATAAATGTTAGTTGATTAGCATAGTCATATGCATTATGGTCATGTGCATGCCTTTCATTCTATTGATGTTATGGTTACATACATGATAGATGTTAGTTAACTAGTGTGATTATATGCATGTGTTGGATATTTAGGCATGATATTAACTTCATCATTATGTTATATGTTGTTGATGATTATGTTACATTATTAAATTGTTTTTTATGATTGGTTAACTTGATGATTATGTTATGTGTCATTGGTGATCATGTTATATGTTAACTTGTAGTTAGCTCGATGATTGTGTTATATGTTGTTGATGAGTATGTGTTAGTTAACTTGATGATTAAGGTTACTGCATTAATATTTTGATGTTATATGTATTATGCTAAAATTGGACTGACCCATGCAACTGGTTAGGGTTATGACATTTAGGTATCATTCGACCTAATTATGATAGTGTGTTGCATTAATCTAGACCAATTGTGAATATGTTATTGCTATGCATGAATGACATATGTTTATGAGTCTATGATGTGAACTTGTTAGCTAGTTACTATTGTGGATATCATGACCTTATTTAGGTTGAGTTGAGGTGTCGTGAAGTTATATTTTGCTAATATAGATTCATTGTGTAGATAAGATAGCCTTCCCTAAAATACATCAAGGTATGAGTTTTCTTATGTCGTGTACTTGATGCTTAATTGTTTGATTATGTAATCTATTTGGTGTCTGGGTGATTTGGTGTTCATTACATCATCTAGTTGATTTATTTAGTATGGTATGTTTGCAAGTTGTCTGAATGTTTGATTAACTGAATGATATGAGTGTATGTGTCTGTAAGATTGCATGATGAAATGGTTTTTCTTTAATATGGTTGTGCTAACACACATGTGTTTGGATGGATGATATGTACATGAGTGTAACTAGGTGATAGTTGTAGCATTATATATTATGACCGATAAATATGATTTGACTGATGGATTATGACATGGTTTTTATTCTTGGCAAAATTTGATTTCATATTGATAAATATGTTGTCTTCATGTTGATACATATGGCTGACATGTGCGCTCAGTTATAGGTCATTGTGCTTGGCACAAAAAGGTAAGATAACAAGAATATTGGCATATTTATTTATGCATTGACAGTTGTCTCGTTATGGAAGTATGATGCAAGGGATTGCATGGCAAGAGACTGCCATGAAATCTTGAAGAAGGCTCGGGTTGAGCTTTCCTTGGAAGTATTGGGAACCATGGGGACTGAGTCATGGTGTTTGTTGTAAAGTCTTATGCTTTCGGTCTTTTGAATTGTTGGCACTTGCTTTGCAGTCTTGATTGTGTCGATGGATAGCTATGCCACTTTGTTGCAGTGTCGTATTACATTTGGCTCCCATGGTCTTCTTCTTGTTCATTTTTGTTCTTGCGTTTTGTTTAAGAGTCTTGGAAATTGGTTGGAAAAGAGGAAAATTAATGGAGCTTGGTGAGAGCTTTGTGGTGGCCAATAGATAATGTAAGACATGAATGAAGATCAGTGCATGAGTAAGCGTAGAGGAAGCTAATAGTATGATAGTATGTTGGACTCGATAGATCCATTGTGGTAAATGGATGGTGGCAATACAGACATGACAAAGGAAACAGAAAATGTAAAATGAATGAGTTGTTAGATGCCTTTGTTATGTTGGGAACTGTTGTTCTCAACATTGTGCATGTTGTGCACAAATAAGGAATTTCTATTAACCTAGACCTTATGATATCTATACATTGCGTTGTGATCATGATTTTGTTGATGTTTACATATTTCTACATGTGTGTATTTATATATGTCGTTGATTGACGAGGTCATCATGGATCTTGATGGTTTTATGTTGATGGATTTTATGCATGTATGACGTTACATCACAGGATCATGATTTTTTTATGCTAATGCTTAGATATATGTATGTATGTATCTATCTATGTCACAGTATGACAGGATATCAAGGATCATTCTTGTGGAGGAATGATTTCTTATGAAGGTGAATGGCATGAAGAGGTTCCTCGCTATGATGAATTAGGTGTTAGAGTAACTTTGACAGATATATGAGGTCAGTATCATGTGGATATGATTTAATGTTATATGTTTGTACTATGCCTATGTTTATGGACAAGTAATGTTGATAGATACATCAATGATGTGAAAGTAGTGTGATCTATGGCATGTTGGGATAAGCATGGATAGTGGAAAGACACTATAAGCAAGGTTGCTTGTAGGGTCAATGTCTAGTCTATGGATGTATAGTGCTATTGTTGTGTATACGTTGTGCATTTTGTGTATTCAGTGATTATACCTATGGGGATGTGTAATGTTTCATATGTAGTATTGTGTGCATATGAAGTTGTATTCCTGTTGTATATATGATGTTGTGTGTATATTGCATATGCAGTGCTAGGTATAGATGATACTATGTACATGTTGAATATGTAGTGATATGTACATATGGTGTTGTGTGCGTGATATACATATGGTGCTATGTGCATCTCGTGTTGGGTGCATGATTCTACAGACAATGTTTTGTGCATATGGTGTTGTGTACATGTTGTACATGTGGTGCTCTATCCAGGCGATTCCTTGTACATGTCATAGATGTGGTGCTATGTATATATGGTGTCGTGTACATTTCATGAATGTGGTGTTGTGTACATGTGGTAGTGTGTACACATTGTACTGGTGGTGCAATGCACATTTTTCATTGTGTACATGTTGTGTGGGTGGTGTCATGTACATGTGATGTTGTGCAGGTAGTGTTGTGTACAAGTTGTACTGCATACATGTTGTGCATATGGTACTTCTAAACATGTGGTATTGTGTGCATGTAGTACATGTGTTGAGAGCATGCGGTACTATGTATGTGCATGGTGTGGTCATGGTATTGTGACATGTGTATTCGTCGTATTGTACTCCAGATGTATGTGTATGTACATGTATTGTGTTGTATACACGGTGTACGTGTATGTGTTGTATTTCGATGTAGGCATATGTATTATGTTGTATTTTACACCGGATGTATATGTATGTACATGTATTGTGTTGCACATCGGATATAGGCATATATATTCTGTTGTGTTGTACATCGGGCGTCGGTGTATGTATTGTATGGTGTTGTACGCCATGTGTGGATGTACGTGCTGTGGACTGTGTGTATATTCTAGGTGGACATTCGTGGCCAACCACCTATTCCACTTGGACCCCCACCATTGATTCTTTCAATTTTTCAGTTTCCTTAATTGTAGAATAATTTACTATTTTTGGCAATTTTTCGGGTCCTGAACTTCTTGAGCTGTTTTGAGGCCCTAAACGATGTTTTTTGGGGAAATTTTTTTTGGAAAATATGAGTCAGAGACTTAATATTTGTTGTTAGAAGTTGTATTCGTCAGATAGATATTTATAATGATGTATCATGTGCATCAAACGGAGATAGTATGCCAAATTTACGATCCCAAGAAATTGGTGTACCAATTTACCCCGACAGGGCCCATAGTCTGGATTTTCATCTCCTAGGGTTAGGTTTTTTTATGTTTAGAGTTTTCCATTGTTTATAAATAATAAATAAGCCTTTGAGCCTCATTGTAACATAGTTCAGAGGCATGTAGCCTTCAAATATCTTCTCAGAGATAAGCTACCAGTGCCCTAGGTAGTTTATTTCCATTTTGTCTGTAAACATATTTTATTTATGAGATATTAATGAAATGAAGTCTTATTTCTACTGCATATTTGTGTTTATGTGTATTTTGTATTTTATTGAATTCTTGCATAAGTCTAGATCAATGGTATCATAGCAGTATTATCTTTCTCAATCCTTCTTTGCATGCCCCCAACAAGGTCGAGGTATAAGGAGTTAGGGCTCGATCTGGTTGAACCTTTGCAAGATCAGCCTCACAAACCCAGACGGATGCCCATGGGGGATGAAAAGAAATACAAGGTAGTAGGAGATCTTATCAAAATATTGCTCAAAGAGACCCTCGAGAAATAAAGGAACGCGATGATCGATAACTTTTTCCAGCTTCTTCAACGACTGCCCACTGACAACCCATCTGCACCCAATAGCCACTCTAGAGGCACAACTCCTTTTAAGGTACAAGCAAGCTTTTACATTCCCATACTTGAGGGCCAAATAGATGCAAATGTTGTAGATATATGGTTGAATCTATTAGAAGGGTATTTCTCGGTTCATGACTTTTCCTACCAAGAAAATATTACTTTTTCACTCCTCAAAGCCACCCCCCATGTCAAGGACTGATGGGAAACCTATTGTGAGCAAAAGGACGAGAGGGAACCCTCTCTGTTTTTGACCGCACCCACTTGGAATTATTTTTGAGACGTAATCAACGAAAAATATTATCCCATGGGGAGATATGAGCACAAGTACATATAATGGATTATGCTACAACAGCAAAGGGATCAAGATGTGCATGAGCTAACTAATATGCTCCATATCCTATGCACAAAATTGGGTATCAAATATTTGGAGAAACATTTGGTGCTGAAGTACCACGATTATCTACACATATACATTTAGGAGGAAATGGAGTTCCTCGACATATCCTCGCTTGGTGCAGCATAATGGTATGCTGCCACGATAGAGAATAATTTCAAACAGAATAAGCGAGACTTTGGATCTACGAATCAGAAGCAAGGGAAAGGTGCCACCAAACAGCAGAAAAAAGTACAAATCCAAGGTTGGGCGGCCCAGGATAACCCACCAAAGCTGCAAGAAAATAAAAATATCACGAAGCCAAAGAAAGACATGGGAAAGTGGTGTGAGTTCCATAAGGGCTCCACTCACAACACAAGTGAGTGTCAGGCCAAGCAATCATTGGTGGCTGAGATGAAGGCTCCTGAATCGGATGCATACTTCGACTATAAATCAGAATATGACAAGGGGAGTGAAAAAGGGAAGAAAATTATCGATGCAATGCCCAACGCCACCGTTCCCACCATGAAGATCCATAAGGATGAATCGGAATATCTAGAGGAGGAGGAGCACCTCTTCCATTCCCAGATCTGGGTAAAGGGTTCCCCACTATAGTTCAGTGTATATAACGAGAGACAAAAGAACCTCATTTACACAGAGGTTGTAAAGCAGCTAGGATTTCCAACCACAATATACCCACAGTTGTACACCATCGGGTGGCTTCACCAAGGACGAGATCTTCGCGTCAACCAACAATGTCGCTTTTCCTACAACATCAAGACCTTCATGAATGAGGTATTATGTGAAATTGCCCCTATTTATGTTTGTGATGTATTATTAGGCCAACCATACCTGTGGAAGTGACATGTTGTATATGAGTCCTGACCTCAAGTTGTTATTGTTACTTTGGGAAATAAGTTGTACAGAATACTAGAGGTAGCGCTGCCTGCCGCCATCTCTTTGGTTACTACAAAAAAATGCAATAAGCTCATTTCCAAAACTGGAAAATTTGTTTTCCTAATGATCTTCCCTCGGGGAAAGAAGAAGACGATGGCCATGACCTCTAGAAAAGGCTCCTTCGCATGAAAACAACAAATTGACAAGGTCGTGGAGGAGTACCGGGAAATATTTACCTCACCCACATGGGTGCCTCTGCACTGTTAGGTCAAGCATCCCATAGATCTGACCCTAGGTGTGCCACTACCCAGTGGACCAATCTACCGACGCTTTGTTTTGGAGAATGATGAAATCAAGAGGCATATTCAAGAGCTGCTACAGAAAGGTCGCATCTAGCCAAGTTCATCACCCTGTGGATCCCGATCATGTTGGTGCAAAATAAGGAGGGGACTTGGAGACTATGTATTGGCTATCAGGTGTTGAACAAGATCATTTTCTGGAATAGGTACCCAATCCGAAGGATTTTTTACCTTCTGGACCAACTCAAGGGGGAAAAATATTTTTGAAAAAGCGAGTTGAAGTCTAGGTATCACTAGGTACCAATCGAACACTCTAATTTGTGGAAGACTGCCTTCAAATCTAAGGAGGCCCTATTTGAATGGTTGGTCACGCCTTTTGGGTTGACGAATGCTCCTGCAACATTCATGAGGTTGATGGATGACATATTGTGGCAATTCACCAACTCATTTGTAGTAGTATACTTGGATGAAATCCTCATCTTCAACCAGACTTGGGAAGAGCACCTCCACCACATCCTACAGGTCCTCCAAAAACTGCGACAACAGAAGTTGTGTGCCAATTTAGAGAAGTGCACTTTTGGCATGACCGAAGTTCAGTATCTGGGATACATTATTGATGAGCGGGGGGTGCATGTGGATCCAGCTATGATCCAAGTCATTCACGATTGGCCAGCCCCAACCACTGTAACAGAGCTCTGCAACATTCTGGGTCTTGCTAATTTCTACCATAGGTTCTTGTTTGGATTCTCTCATATCACTGGGCCCTTGAGGCAAGTCACCAATGGAGGAGCGAAAGAGAAATTATTTCAGTATGAATATCAACAGAAGGAATTCATAGAGTTGAAACATCGCCTCTACTCTTCCCAGTGCTCACATTACCAGACTTGCAATAACCAGTTGAGATTGAGACAGATGCCTCTGACTATGCTATTGGGGAAATTCTTACTCAACAGGGGCATCTAGTTGCATATCACAATGAGACATTGTCTGACACATTATTAAAGTATCCCACTTATGAAAAAGATATGTATTCCATTGTGAAGGCTTACCAAAAATAGAAGCATTACATTTTAGGGAACTAAACGTTCATCCACACAGACCACCAACCCCTACAATTCATACTAACACAAGGGAAGTTGTAGAACGATCGGCATCAGAAGTGGTCCACATATCTACAACAGTTTCATTTGAACATCAATTACAAGAAGGGAATCACCAATAATGTTGCAGACTACCTCAGCTGACCACTGATCATGGCACTAACCACCATGCTCAACTCTTATGGGCACGAGACTTCTGATTTGCTGCTTCTCTACAAGAGCAATCTAGAATTCACCCACACATAAAAGACGCCCTTGGAGGGTAACTGAGTTCCAAATTTTCACCTCCAGGATGCACTGCTATGTCACCTGGGACACCTTTGTGTTCCTTCAAGTGAGCGTGCCAAGATGATTTGGGAAGCTCACTACAATTAGGTCGTTGGCCATTTTGGGGTCGAGAAAATAGTGGAAATATTGCAGAAGTATTTCTATTGGAAAAACCTTCGATAGGATGTTGGAAAGTACATCATATCGTGCATTTCTTGCGGCATTTCCAAACTGACCATCAACAAGAAAGGACACTATACTCTGCTGCCTACCCCTATTCGACCTTTGGAATCCCTCTCCATGGATTACATTTCTAGCCTTCCTTCTACTAAGCATGAAAATGACTGTGTTTTTTTGGTCGTTGACATATTCTCGAAGATGGCCATTATGGCAGCCTACAAGAATAATATCACAGCAGAAGCCATTGCTAAAATATTATTTTAATGAGTGTGGGTACAATTTTGGATCTCACAGTCTATCATCTCATATCGGGAAAACAAGTTTCTTAGTACATTTTGGTCCAGCCTCTTGTCAATACTAGACACCAAGCTCAAAAAGTTCACAAATTTTCATCCCCAAAATCATGGACAGATAAAGGTTTTGAAGAGGATGATGGTACACATTATGTGCATGTAAAACTCCAACATCCACTCACCTGGGATGAGAGCCTCCCCTATGTACAACACAACTATAAACGACCACATCCCCTTTCAGGTGGGCTTGGGATTCCATCCACTATGTCCCATTAACATAGCCCTGCCATTTGTAGCTACTCGGGCCAATTCGACTCATGTCCACTCTGAAGCTAACAAGATGAATAACTTCATTGAGCACATTCATCACATCTAGAAATAGGTTCATGACATATTGGATAGATCCAATGATCAGTACAAGCAGCGGCATGATCAGCATTGGGTGCCACACAACTTCTAGGTGGGTGACAAAGTGTGGCTACATTTGGAGAAGGAGTGCCTCGTTGGACCCCACTGCAAGCTTCGCCCACTCCGATATTTTCCATACACCATCCCCAATGATGTAGGAGACAATTCCTTCGAGCACAGTATTCCACCATTCCTTGGTCTGTACCCAATGTCCAATGTGGACTTCCTTTGGCCCTACTTTCCTCCTCTACTGGACACATCCGACATGGTAGAACAACTCACACAAACAGAGTTAAACCAAAAATGCATGTAACAAGCCACAACTGATCAGATTATGGAAACAGAGATCAATAATACCCACCAGCAGAGGATCCAGCTATATCGAGTTGTCAAAGCAGGCCAACTCCTTCACCAAAGAAAGTCGCTCACCAGGGACCAAGTTCAACAGAAGTTTCCTCATCTCATGGAGGAATTCAATGTAATGGGGACCATTTCTTCCTAAGGGTGGAGGAATGATCCAGGTGGATATTGGTGACCATCCTCCTATTCTACTTGTTGGAAATATTGTCATTGATGGCAAAGGAGGCAGCAAAGACAGAGACAGGCAAAGAGAACAACATAGCAGCAAGATGTAGAGAGGGTCGAGCAGCAGAGACAGGGTCATTTAAAGAAGAGGCAGCAAAAGGAGAATGAAGGAAGCAAGGAGCAGCATTAGAAAAGAAGAAGAGAAAGAAGTGGAGAGATAACAGAGTAGCAGAGGCAACAAGAAGCGCAAAGGAGACAGGAGGAAGAAGAATGTC
The DNA here is from genome assembly GCA_034641835.2 of Pinus albicaulis. NCBI lineage: Eukaryota > Viridiplantae > Streptophyta > Pinopsida > Pinales > Pinaceae > Pinus > Pinus albicaulis. Next base: position 110,916 of record JAXQQM020080621.1, read on the forward strand.
AAAATGTAACAGTCAAACAGCAGAGCGGAAGCAACGGCAGAGATAGAGATAGATGCACAGCTAAGGCAGAGGCAGATGCAATGCATATAAAAGCAGAGTCGTTATATCAAAGACAGAACAATGGAGACAGAGGCAGCGAATACAGAGGCAGTGAAGCGGTCGAGCGGCAGAGTTGTAATTACAAGGAGAGGAAGAGCAGAAAATTCTGGGAATCGCTTAACCCAAGACAAAAATATATATATATATATATATATATATATATATATAGACAAACCTTATTCCGGGAATCGTATACTCCAGCGGCAAGTATTACACCTTATTCCGGGAATCATATACTCCAGCGGCAAGTATTGCGCCTTATTCCGGGAATCGTATACTCCAGCGGCAAGTATTGTGCCTTATTCCGGAAAATATATATATATATATATATATATATAGACAAACCTTATTCCGGGAATCGTATACTCCAGCGACAAGTATTGCGCCTTATATTCAAAGGTCCAAAGCATATTTATGAAGTTATACGGAGCGCATAATACAAATTTTTATAAGGCGGGAATCGCAATATCGCAACTTCACAACATTGCGCCATCGCACCATCGCAATATCGCAACTTCACAACTTTGCGCCATCGCACAATCGCAATATCACAACTTCACAACATTGCGCCATCGCACCATCGCAATATCGCAACTTCGCAACTTTGTGCCATCGCACAATCGCAATATCACAACTTCACAACATTGTGCCATCGCACCATCGCAATATCGCAGTTGGTTGAAACTGCACAGCAACTATCACAAATTAGAAATTTGCGATTGCGATCAATTACATTTGAAAACGTGTCAGGTGGGCCCGAAAGGTGTTCTATATGTTTTAAAACAGGCTTTAGTATATGCGCCGAGAGTATGATTAAGGCGTATTAAAAGGGCAGATTATATGATTAAAACATCTTATAATTAAGCCAAGAGACAAAGTTGGGTTATATATATATATATTAAAAGGTGCAGTCATATACATATATATTATATATATAACGCTGGTGCGATAAGCCGTATGGTCTGTAGACCCACGGGCCTCAGCTTAAGGGGAGGGAGATTATTTATGTAATAAAATTGTGATATATGTATGTTCCGGCCTGCGGAATGTTCCACATCAACAAGACACTTGCTACGAGTCAGCAGTCACGTATTTTTCTAAAAGACACTGATATAAAAGCACTGTTACATATATACAGCAATTACACCACAGTAGAGGACAAAATAGAATACAGAGCAGAAAAGAGTTAAAACATAATCACAGAAAAAGACAAAATACAGTCAAAGAAAAGACAAATGCGCAGCTAGCCAAGAGGGTGAATGAGTGAGCTGGAATTCACCTTGTAATTCGAATGTAAATATTTTAATTGTTTTTATTGTTTGTGATGCATTGGCAAGTCTCCGAGAAAGAACAAATATCCCACTGTAATATTAAAATAAGCACCTACAGTTACATTTTTCTGAGTAAGCTGAAAAGAGATGAGAAGGCAGAAGGCAAAGAGACATGGCTGTCCATTTTGAATTTCCAGTGGAATACAAATAGCCATGAAGCTATTTTTGTATAAAACAGGGTAATATCCAAGGGGAGAGGACTGACAAAAAATGAGTGAGAGAAGAAGAGAGTATGCAGCAGAATTAAAGAGAGTTGAAGAGAATAAGCAAGTTGCAAGAAGAATGTGAATAAGGAGGAGCTGAGCAAAGAAGAAGAAGGGGCTGAGCAGAGATGATGCAGGTCTGATATAAGAGTTGATGAACAGCAGAGAAGAAGGTACAGAACAGAGCTGATATCCAAGGTAAATCAGCAAGTGTTTTTGTTTTCTTTTGAAAGAGTAAGGAAGTTGGAGCTTCCCTATCAAGTTGTAGCTGACTGAGGTAGGAGCCTCCTGTAGGTTGGTGCCTGCAGAAAATAGATGGGAGTTGGTGCTTCCACATCAAGTTGTAGCTTGATAAAATGTCGGTTGTAGCTGACTGAGGTTGGAGCCTCCTGTAGGTTGGTGCCTGCAGAAAATTGATGGGAGTTGGAGCTTCCTTGCAAGTTGTAGCTTGCAGAATTGAGGTTGGAGCCTCCTGTAGGTTGGTGCCTGCAGAAAATCAGTGGTGAGAGGGAGTTGGAACTTGCCTTTGCATCACAACAATAATAAGATGTGGTTTTCTCCCTTTATGGGTTTCCACGTATATCTGGTGTCTATGTGCATGATGTCTATGTGTTGATATGATATATCTATTCTGCTAATACTTGCTGCTAACATATTAAGACTGTTGTTACATTATCTAATCTGCTTATTAATTGCTGCTCATAAATAAAGATTGCTCACTCATTATGTTGATCTTGAAATAAAGGTGTTAATAAAGTAAAATAAGTTTTAAAGGAAAAGTTTTAAAAGTCCATGAATGTGTTAAACTGATTCACCCCCCCCCCCCCTCTCAGTTTAACTAAGAGTTCAACAATTGGTATCAGAGCGGGTTCCTTGTATATCAGTCTAACAACTGAAAGGAGATCCTAGGCTCTCAAGATGGCAAGTCAAGAAGGAAGCTCAACCAATAAAGCCCCTTTCTTTACAGGTGAAAATTATGCCTTTTGGAAAATAAGAATTAAAGCTTATATAATGTCTTTAGGATTAGAAGCTTGGGATGTTGTGGAAATTGGATATGTCACAAAGTCAACTGATACAGAGAAAGAAGCTAAAGAAAGCTTTGTAGCTAATGCAAAAGCAATGAATGCAATCTTAAATGGACTATGTGAAGTTGAGTTTATCAAAATAATGCACAGTAAGACTGCCAAAGATATGTGGGACACTCTAGATAATATCCATGAGGGAAATAAAAAGGTTAAGACTACCAAACTTCAAGTATATAGAGCCCAGTTTGAAAATTTAAAAATGAATGATGATGAAGATGTTGGGAGCTTCTTCTTAAAAGTTGCAGAAATTGTTAACAGTATGAAAGCTCTTGGAGAAACAATACCAGAAGGTATAATTGTACAAAATATTCTAAGATCTCTTCCATCCAGATTCAATCCCAAGGTGTCTGCAATAGAAGAAACAACTGATTGGGAGACCTTGACCATGAACCAACTACTAGGAAATCTTACAGCATATGAGATGAGGCTCCCACAGAAGAAGCCAAGTACAAGGGAGGCAGCATTCAAAACAGAAAAGAAGAAAGAAGAAAAGGAAGACATATGCTCCTGCTCTGATGAAGAAGAGGCTAAATTTGTTAAGAAATTGGATAGAGGATCAGGTAGATACAAAGGTAAACTTCCTTTTAAATGCTTTAACTATGGAAGAGTTGGACATTATGCTGCTAGATGTCCTCACAAGAAAGTAAGAAATCAAGCTCAAGAATCAGAGAAAGACACATCAAAGAATTGGCAGAAAGGAAAGAAATTCAACAGAAAATCCTTCTACGCTCAGCAAGACAGCAGTGCATCTGAAGACTCAGATGAACCCTCAGGAGAAGAGGGAACCTCTGAATTTTTACTAATGGCCATAGAAGATCTTGAAGGACTCTTGCTAGAAGAAGAAGAAGAAGGGGAAGTCGATCTTGAGGGGGAGATAAGAAGTGCTCTGGAGGAGATTGATAGACTCAAACTAAAATGCAGAAAACAAAAAGAGATTCTCCTCAAATGTGTGAAAGAAGAACAAAATTCAGAAATCCTCATGCAGCTGAAGGTAAAGCTTAAAGAAGCCAAGAAGATAGAAGATATATTACTTCAGCAAATCAAGGATAAAACCCAAGAACAAGAGAAGTTGGAGGAAGAAGTGGTATGTCTCAGGAAGAAACTAGAAAATGCTCAAAGGACAATGGTTATAAACTCTTCTCAAACAACAAGCTCTAGCAAGTTGAATGATATCCTGGTTGCTCAAAGATCCCCAATGATAAAAACAGGAATAGGCTATGAAGGAGAATCGAGTAAAGGCAAAGAAAAGGAAAACAAAAATATATTTTTTGTAAAAGCAAAGAAGACTGATAAAGAAGCCCAAACAATTCCTACAAAATAAGAAACATGTAATAAGGATGACAGAGATCAGAAGAAATCTCTAGTAACAAGGAATATAATGAATACTAAGATGGCAGAAAAAGAATCATCTACCCCTGAGTATATCAAATTTGGAAGTCATCAGAGGAGATTCTTGCCTCCTATGAAGAATGCCACTTGTTATGTCTTCCACAAGCCAGGACACATTGCTACATATTGTCATGCAAGGAGGAATAATTCAAACCAACAAAAGATGCAAGCATGGAAGAGACAACCTTACATCAGGTATGCAAGTAATTTCTATGGTTATTGCTTTTATTGTAAGGATTTTGGCCATAGAATTATTGAATGTAGAAAGTATGGACAAAGACTAATGTTCAATACCTCAAGGAGGTTTATGAGTCAAAGCAATCTTGTTCATGCTCACAATTCTGCAAAAACTATAATCAAATGTTGTATATGCAATCAAGTTGGACATATATCTTCCAAGTGTTCTCTAAAGGGATATAATTCATCACCTCACAAAAGATACCAAACAAAAGGGGGCCTCCAGTGGATAAAGAAGGTGAATAAATGTGACTTGGCTTTAACTACTCAAGATTTGAAGATTCAATGGTATTTGGACAGTGGCTGCTCTAAACACATGACAGGAGATAAAAATAAGTTTTTAACTCTTGACGAAAAGAAATCGGGCAATGTCACTTTTGGAAATGACAAATCAGGAAAGATCAAGGGAAAAGGATCAGTCAGCATAGACAATGGCAGAGGAAAGGCCCAAGATGTATTATATGTAGATGGGCTGAAAGAAAATTTACTGAGTGTCAGTCAGATGTGTGATAAAGGCTGTGAAGTTCTCTTTAGAGCACAAGATTGTGTATTCAAATCAAGCATAACAGGAAAAAATCTACTCAAAGGTGTTCGAACAGAGAGTAATGTGTACATAGTGAAAGAGGAGGATGAAGCCTGCCATCTTAGCAAACTCGAGGAGTCATGGTTATGGCATAGGAGATTGGGACATCTTAGCTTTGACCATATCATTAGACTGAGCAAGAAGAAAGCTGTCAGAGATATGCCATAAATAAAAAGGCCCTCAAACACAATATGCAAATCTTGTCAGTTGGGAAAACAAACTCGTACATCCTTTAAATCTAAAGAAGAGTTATCAACAATAAGACCATTGCAACTTATGCACATGGATTTGTGTGGACCTGCAAGAACTAAAACACCAAGTGGAGAATCCTACTTTATGCTGATAATAGATGATTTCTCCAGAATGACATGGGTTGCTTTTCTCAAGAATAAATCGGAAGCTCTGGACAAATTCAAAACATTTAAAGCATTAGCAGAAAATCAGACAGGATGCAAGCTGAAATGCATCAGATCAGACAGAGGCGGTGAATTCACTGATTATGACTTTGCAAACCTATGTAATGAACATGGAATAAAGCAACAATTTACTATTGCAGGGACACCTCAGCAGAATGGAGTAGCAGAGAGACAAAACAGGTCTGTACAACAAAGAGCAAGAGCTATGATGCAAGAGAATAATATTGCTCAAACCTTCTGGGCAGAAGCAGTACACACAGTAGTACATATCCTTAATAAAGCTCACTTAAGGCCAAGCAGTGACGAGACTCCATATGAACTATGGCATGGAAAGCCAGCTTCAATAAAACATTTCAGAGTCTTTGGTAGCAAGTGTTACATAAAGAATAATGATGAAAACCTTGGAAAATTTGATGCAAGAGCAGATGAAGGGATTTTTCTAGGATATGCTTCCAAAAGTAAAGGGTACAGGTGCTACACCAAGACTCTTCGGAAAACAGTTGAAAGTATTGATGTGAGATTTGATGAAGAATTTCCAAACAATACAAGAAATACAGACTGTTGTAGTCCATCAGTTAATCATGAAGAAGAAGACCAGAATGATGATGAAACCAGCAAGACAACAGAAGATGCAGAGCTGAGCTCAAAAACCCCCTCAAGATACACTCAGAAGAATCATCCTGAAGATCAGATCATAGGAGACAAGAAAGCAGGAGTCCGGACAAGAAGGCAGCTAACAGAACAAACAGAAGAAGTATACATAGCCATGTTATCACAAATAGAGCCAAAGAAATTTGAAGAAGCCAGCAAGGACAAGTATTGGATAAAAGCAATGAATGAAGAATTGGACCAAATTGAGAAGAAAAATACCTGGGAACTAGTTCCTAGACCTATTGAGAAAAATATCATTGGTTCAAAATGGGTATTCAAAAAAAAAATGAATGAGCAAGGACAAGTAATCAGGAATAAAGCTAGGCTGGTCTGCAAAGGATACTCACAAATAGAAGGACTTGATTATGATGAAACATTTGCTCCTGTAGCCAGAATGGAAGCTATCAGAATGTTCCTGGCATTTGCATGCTACCAAGATTTCAAGGTATATCAAATGGATGTAAAATCTGCTTTTCTTAATGGCGATCTAGAAGAAGAAGTGTACATGGAACAACCAGAAGGTTTCTCATTGACAGATAAGAAGACTATGTATGCAAACTGAAAAAGGCCCTATATGGACTGAAACAGGCTCCTCGTGCTTGGTACTCAAGACTGGATAAATATTTGCAAAAACAGGGTTTTAAAAGAGGTGGAGTAGACAACAATCTATACATAAAAGCACATGAAAATGAACTCCTAATTGTTGTTGTATATGTGGATGAAATTATGTTTGGAAGCAACAAAGATGAGCTAGCAAAAGGATTTGCAGAAGAGATGAAATCAGAGTTTGAAATGTCCATGATTGGAGAGCTCAGTTTCTATTTAGGACTTCAAATTCAACAAAGGAGCATAGGTACATTCATCTCACAAGAAAAATACCTAAAAGAAATGCTGAAAAAATTCAAAATGGAAGATTGCAAACCTGTGTCAACTCCCATGACCACAGGTTGCAAGCTGTGTGCTGATGATGGGTCTACTGATATAGATCAAAAACTCTACATATCCATGATTGGAAGTCTATTGTACCTGACTGCATCAAGACCAGACATCATGCTAGCAGTAGGACTAGTGGCTAGATATCAAGCAGCACCTAAACAAAATCACCTTCTTGCAGTCAAAATAATATTCAGATATCTACAAGGAACAACACTGTATGGACTTTGGTATCCTAAAAGAAAAAACTTCACTTTATCAGCATACACATATGCAGATTGGGCCAGTTGTGTTGATGACAGGAAGAGTACAAGTGGAGGTGCTTTCTATCTAGGAGAAAGTCTAGTGGCATGGTTAAGTAAGAAACAAACATCTATCTCCTTGTCAACAGCTGAAGCAGAATATATAGCAGCAGCAGCCTGTTGTACTCAAGTCATGTGGATGAAGCAGACTCTTCAAGACATGAAGGTAAGCATTAATGAACCTATCTCAATCAAATGTGATAATACAAGTGCTATAAGTATATCTAAAAATCCCGTGCTTCATTCAAAAACTAAACATATACCAATCAAGTATCATTTTCTCCGAGAACAAGTGGCTCAGAAGATAGTTAAACTGGACTATGTATCAACGAAAGAACAACTAGCAGATATATTTACCAAACCACTTGCTAGAGAACCATTCGAATACTTGAGAGACAGACTAAGGGTAGTATCTGTAGATACTATTCTCTAATATGAAGAGAAAGTACAGTCTCAGGGGGAGAACAAAATGAAGATATCATTCCAGGGGGAGAACAGCCAACAAGGAAAGCATAAAAACAGGAAAACCGGATCAAAGAGCTATAAGGAAATATTCTCAGTATTATCAGCATTCAGCATGGAAAAGCAACAAGGACCCTTCAATTTAAAAATGCATCATCTCTGTCTGCAATCTAACACAGATTACAGGCACTACAAATGAAACACAACTATAAATCATATTCCTCAAAGTGTTCTCTCAACAAGTTTTATACATCACTCTAGAGCAGCATGGTACAAATTCAGCAGAAGAGGACCTAAATGCAACTCATAGAAAGGAAATGCAAAAAGCAACCCTTTGCCATTGATGTCAAAGGGGGAGGAAGAACAAACAAGAAAAGCAAGAGAAGGAAAACAGAGAAAAGTGGATTGCCATCAATTCCAAAGGGGGAGACTGTTGGAAATATTGTCATTGATGGAAAAGGAGGCAGCAAAGACAGAGACAGGCAAAGAGAACAGCATAGCAGCAAGATGTAGAGAGGGTCGAGCAGCAGAGACAGGGTCATTTAAAGAAGAGGCAGCAAAAGGAGAATGAAGGAAGCAAGGAGCAGCATTAGACAAGAAGAAGAGAAAGAAGTGGAGAGATAACAGAGTAGCAGAGGCAACAAGAAGCACAAAGGACACAGGAGGAAGAAGAATGTCAAAATGTAACAATCAAACAGCAGAGCGGAAGCAACGGCAGATAAAGAGATAGACGCACAGCTAAGGTAGAGGCAGAGGCAGTGCATATAAAAGCAGAGCCGTTATATCAAAGACAGAGCAGTGGAGACAGAGGCAGCGAATACAGAGGCAGTGAAGCGGTCGAGCGGCAGAGCTGTAATTACAAGAAGAGGAAGAGCAGAAAATTCCGGGAATCGCTTAACCCAAGACAAACATATATATATATAGACAAACCTTATTCCAGGAATCGTATACTCCAGTGGCAAGTATTGCGCCTTATTCCGGGAATCGTATACTCCAGCAGCAAGTATTGCGCCTTATTCCGGGAATCGTATACTCCAGCGGCAAGTATTGCGCCTTATTCCGGCAAACATATATATATATATATAGACAAACCTTATTCCGGGAATCGTATACTCCAGCGGCAAGTATTGCGCCTTATATTCAAAGGTCCAAAGCATATTTATGAAGTTATACGAAGCGCATAATACAAAGTTTTATAAGGCGGGAATCGCAATATCGCAACTTCACAACATTGCGCCATCGCACCATCGCACAATCGCAATATCGCAACTTCACAACATTGCGCCATCGCACCATCACAATATCGCAACTTCACAACTTTGCGCCATCGCACAATCGCAATATCGCAACTTCACAACATTGCGCCATCGCACCATCGCAATATCGCAACTTCACAACTTTGCGCCATCGCACAATCGCAATATCGCAACTTCACAACATTGCGCCATTGCACCATCGCAATATCGCAACTTCGCAACTTTGCGCCATCGCACAATCGCAATATCACAACTTCACAACATTGTGCCATCGCACCATCGCAATATCGCAGTTGGTTGAAACTGCACAACAACTATCGCAAATTAGAAATTTTCGATTGCGATCAATTACATTTGAAAACGTGTCAGGTGGGCCCGAAAGGTGTTCTATATGTTTTAAAACAGGCTTTAGTGTATGCGCCGAGAGTATGTTAAGGCGTATTAAAAGGGCAGATTATATGATTAAAACATCTTATAATTAAGCCAAGAGACAAAGTTGGGTTATATATATATATTAAAAGGCGCAGTCATATACATATATATTATATATATATAACGTTGTTGCGATAAGCCGTATGGTCTGTAGACCCACGGGCCTCAGCTTAAGGGGAGGGCGATTATTTATGTAATACAATTGTGATATATGTATGTTCCGGCCTGCGGAATGTTCCACATCAACAAGACACTTGCTACGAGTCAGCAGTCACGTATTTTTCTAAAAGACACTGATATAAAAGCACTCTTACATATATACAGCAATTATACCACAGTAGAGGACAAAATAGAATACAAAGCAGAAAAGAGTTAAAACATAATCATAGAAAAAGACAAAATACAGTCAAAGAAAAGACAAATGCGCAGCTAGCCATGAGGGTGAATGAGTGCGCTGGAATTCACCTTGTAATTCGAATGTAAATATTTTAATTGTTTTTATTGTTTGTGATGCATTGGAAAGTCTCCGAGAAAGAACAAATATCCCACTGTAATATTAAAATAAGCACCTACAGTTACATTTTTCTGAGTAAGCTGAAAAGAGATGAGAAGGCAGAAGGCAAAGAGACATGGCTGTCCATTTCGAATTCCCAGTGGAATACAAACAGCCATGAAGCTATTTTTGTATAAAATAGGGTAATATCCAAGGGGAGAGGACTGACGAAAAATGAGTGAGAGAAGAAGAGAGTATGCAGCAGAATTAAAGAGAGTTGAAGAGAATAAGCAAGCTACAAGAAGAATGTGAATAAGGAGGAGCTGAGAAAAGAAGAAGAAGGGGTTGAGCAGAGATGATGCAGGTCTGATATAAGAGTTGATGAACAGCAGAGAAGAAGGTACAGAACAGAGCTGATATCCAAGGTAAATCAGCAAGTGTTTTTGTTTTCTTTTGAAAGAGTAAGGAAGTTGGAGCTTTCCTATCACGTTGTAGCCGATCGAGGTAGGAGCTCGTAGGTTGGTGCCTTCCGCTTAAAATAGATGGGAGTCGTGCTTCCACATCAAGTCAGAGCTTGATAAAATGTCGCTAGCCGATCGAGGTAGGAGCTCGTAGGTTGGTGCCTCGTAGAAAATAGATGGGAGTTGGAGCCTCTTTGCAAGTTGTAGTTTGCACTGAGGTTGGAGCCTCCCGAGATTGTGTCGTAAATCACAGAGAGGGAGTTGAATCGTCTCTTTCATCACAAACAATAAATAAGATGTGGTTTTCTCCCTTTATGGGTTTCCACGTATATCTGGTGTCTATGTGCATGATGTCTATGTGTTGATATGATATATCTATTCTGCTAATACTTGCTGCTAACATATTAAGACTGCTGGTACATTATCAAATCTTCTTATTAATTGCTGCTCATAAATAAAGATTGTTCACACATTATGTTGATCATGAAATGAAGGTGTTAATAAAGTAAAATAATTTTTAAAGGAAAAGTTTTAAAAGTTCATGAATGTGTTAAACTGATTCACCCCCCCCCCTCTCAGTTTAACTAAGAGTTCAACAATTGGTATCAGAGCAAGTTCCTTATATATCAGTCTAACAACTGAAAGGAGATCCTAGGCTCTCAAGATGGCAAGTCAAGAAGGAAGCTCAACCAATAAAGCCCCTTTCTTTATAGGTGAAAATTATGCCTTTTGGAAAATAAGAATGAATGCTTATATAATGTCTTTAGGATTAGAAGCTTGGGATGCTGTGGAAATTGGATATGTCACAAAGTCAACTGATATAGAGAAAGAAGCTAAAGAAAGCTTTGTAGCTAATGCAAAAGCAATGAATGCAATCTAAATGGACTATGGAAGTTGAGTTTATCAAAATAATGCAAGCGTAAGACCGCCAAAGATATGGGACATCAGATAAATATCCACGAAAATAAAATATTAAGACTGCTAAACAAAGAAGTAGTAGAGCCCTATATCCAAGAAGGCCTCTCCCTCAGTCCTAGTGCATTGTATCATCATAGTCAGCATCTTGCATGAGAAAACAAGGTTGAATAGGTGATTTTGGGACTAATATTGTATTTCATGAGTGAATTTCATTTGCAGGTACTATCATCTTAATATGGAATATGATGTTCAATGAGGTCATCAAGGAGAGGTTTCAAGAAGACACTTGTGGATATGAGACACAAAGGTACCATCATGTAGGAGATAAAGGAATTATGAACTATGACATATAGATGGCAACCTAGGATGACTTGGAAGGCTCGAATACTCTATCCAGGCCCTTTAGAGGGTGAAGATGAAGTACATTCCAAATATATCATGAAGATTTGAAGCCCTAGAAACAATGAAAAAAATTTGGCATCGACACATTGTAATGAAGTTTCATGTCACAGCTTCAAAATTTTATCTTCTCAAAATGTGAACACAAGAGTGATATTTATATTTTCACCACAATATAGGTGTAATGTAATTTTTTAATTTCAAATTTTGGAAAATGTAAAATTTGTGGAAGCCCAAGGACCACACATGGACTGTGAAGAGTCACTAGGAAGTCCGAGGGTCATGTAGGAGCTCAGAAGTCATATGAGAACTCAAGAATCGTGAGGGATTTCAAGAGTCACATGGGAGGTGAAAGGTCACCTAATTTGTTATAAATAAACCCTCATAACTCAAGCAAAGGAATTTTCACATTTTCTTCTCAAGCTAGCCATAGGAAAGGAGATCATTATTTTTAGGAAGTGGTGACTTAATGTTCCACTATTGGGGCTAATGATGCAATGTTGTAATTAGGTATCTTGATACTTTCACTTAATGGTTTGAAGCTCTCAAAGTCAGGCGTACTTTCATGCATGTATCATGAATGTTGTAAGACTATTCTTCCATGTTTTTTATGTATGTTTGTGTTCATATGTACCAAATAAAATGAAGTATTTCGTTGGATTTGGTATACATATTAATTGAATTATGTGTCCTTACTTTTTTTCATGATCATTTTTACTTTGTGAACTAATTTTCAGATTAATTAATGATTCTTTCTATATATCTGTGTGTCTTTATTAGGATAGTACTATTACTTTTCTTATAAATTCTCACTCTTTCTTTTCCCGTTTGTGAAATTAATTTATACACATCACAATCGTGTGCTTCATAAAGTTAACTTATTTATCTAAAAAGTATATGCATGCTCTCTTATGTTGTAAATTGCAACCAAGGAAAATATTTAAGATTATTGTATTGTAGTCGAGTTGATTTCCTAGATGGGGCTCCTATCCCAAATGGTGTAAGGTCTAGTGGGGACTTCATACGAGGGAGACTCCATTGTGTTGTCGGACTTCCAGCACCATCAATAGAATATTTACGATATTTGGCACATTAAAATATTAATGCATACACCAAGTAATAATATGTGTGCACGCATATACTTAGAAATTTTGAATAGCCACACTTCTCATTCCATAAACCATAGTCATCTCTCACATTTTTTTCATCCCATTAGCCACAAGTCAAGGTGGGGGATACCCCTATGCCTCCCCTCCTTCTTTGACAATTGCACCTTCCTTCCAATATCTAATGGCCTCTTTTCATAGCTCCTCTACAAAGAATCCTTCCCCATCTCATTTTATGAAGAATGTTGCCATGAATTTAAAGGTGCTTCTCTTGCCATGATCCGAACTTAAACAGGAACGCAAAAAAATATAGATATATCCACAAATACAAAGATTCAGCAGAAATAAAACTTCATTTCATTAATATCAAAGAACTGAAATATGGTTACAAACATAATGGAAATAAACTAGCTCAGGTGATGGTAGCTTATCTTTGAGAAGAGATGTGGCAACTACATGCCTCTAGAATGTGTTACAATGAGGCTCAAGGGCCTTTTTATTATTGAAAAAGAAGGGAAAACCCTAAACAACCAAAACCGTAACCCCAGGAGATGGAACACTAATATTTTGTGGGGCTCATTAAGGTTATTTGGGCAACCAACTTCCCAAGGTTGTAACTTGGTTATATTATCTCCATTTTGTGCATACGATATCTCATTGGAAATATCTCTCTGAGTAATACATGATTTTTTGTAGGCCCCTTCCTATGACCATGGGTTTGCTGCGGACCTCAAAAAAATTTTGTTTAGGGAGTCAAAACTGCTCTAGAATTTTAGGACCCGAAAAACTGCTAAAAATAGTAAATGTTGTTATAAACAAGGAAACTGATGAAATTGAATGGAGGTATAGGTGGAATAAGCCAGTGGCCACCAATATCCACCTGGATCAATCATCCCTCCTTAGGAAGCAATGGTCCCCATTGCGTGCAGAGCCTCCATGAGGTGAGGAAATTTTTGTTGAACCTGGTTCCTAGTGAACTAATTGCCTTGGTGAAGGATGCGGCCTACAATGAAAATTTGATATAGATGGATCCTCTAATGGTGAGTGTTTTTGATCTGTGTGTCCATGATCTGATCAATTGTGGCTTGTTCCATGCAGTATGGGTTTAACCCAAATTGGTGTGAGTTCTTCTGCAATGTCGGATGTGTCCAATAATGTTGGAAAGTATGGCTGAAGGTGGTTAACATTGAACATTGGCTCCAGGCCAAGGAACGATGGAATGTTGAGCTCGAAATAATTTTCCTCTACAGCCTTAGTGATGGTGTACAGACCATATCAGATTGGTCGAATCTTACGGCGGGGCCCAACAAAGAGCTCCTTCTGCAAATGTAGCCAAATTTTTTTGCCCACCTAGAACTTATGTGGCACCTAATGTTGATCATGTCAATTATTTTACTTAGAATTGGCTTTTTCCAATATGATATGGACCTACTGACAGATGTGCTAGATGCATTCAATGAATTTGTTAGCTCTGTTAACTTCAGACTGGACATGGGCCGAAGTTTCCTGAGTAATTGCAAATGGTATGGCTATATCAAGAAGGACATAGTGGTTGGAATCCCAAGCCCACCTGGAAAGGGATGTGGCAAATTGAGTTATGGAGAGCTCTGTTGTAGTTTTCTTGGACATATGGGAGGATTTATTCCCATGTGTGTGGATGCTTCGAGTTTTACATGTGCGGAATGTGTACCATCATCTTGTTGAAGACCTTTGTTTAGCCATCAGTTTGGGGGTGGAAAGCCATGGACTTAGTGAGATTAGTATCCAGCATCGATTAGAGACTTAACCAAAACATATGTAGGAACCTGTTGTCTCGATCTGAGATAATGGACTATGGGATCCCAAAGTGTACCCACACTCATTAGCAGTGGATTCTGTTGTGATACTCTTCTTGCAGGCCTCTAAAATGGATATCTTAGAGAATTTATCAATGACCAATAAAACACAGCCGTTTCCATGGTTATTATAAGGGAGACCTCACATTTAATCCATGGAGATGGATTCCAAGGTCGAATAGGAGTAGGAAGAAGGGTATATAGGCCTTTCTTATTGATGGTCAGTTTGGAAATGGCGTAATAAGTGCAAGATCTGATGTACTTCCCAACATCTTGTCGAAGGTTCAACCAATAGAAATACTTCTACAACATTGCCATTGTTTTATCTACTCCAAAGTGTCCATTGAACCAACTGTAGTGCGTTTCCCAAATAATCTTGGCATGCTCACTTGAAGGAACACATAGGTTTCCCGGGTGACATAACAGTGTATCCTAGAGTTGAATTTTTGGAACTTGCTTGCCTTCTAGGATCGTCTGGTATTTGTTTTTGAATTCTGGATTTCTCTTGTACATATATAGCCACCCCGAAGTCTCGCTCCCACAAGAGTCAAGCATAGTGGTCAATGCCATGACCGGCAGTCGGCTGAGATAGTCTGCAACATTGTTGGTGTTTCCCTTCTTGTACTTAATGTTAAAATGGAATTGTTGTAGGTATGTGGACCATTTATAATGGTGATCATTCTACAATTTCCCTTGTGTCTATATGAACTGCAGGGGTCAGAGGTTTGTGTGAATGACCGTTTCCTTCCACATAATGTAATGCTTCCACTGTCAGTAGGCCTACATAATGGAATACATATATTTTTCATAGGTGGGATACTTTCCGACTATGTCTGAAAGTGTCTCACTTTGATATGCCACTAGTTTCCCACGTTGAGTAAGAACAACACCAATAGCATAGTCGGAGGAATTTCTCTCAATATCAAACGGATGTTGAGGGTATGGTGATGTGAGCACTGGTGCAAAGCAGAGTCGATGCTTCAACACAGAAAATTCCTTTTGTTGGGATTCAAACCAAAATATTTTTTCTTTCACTCTACCCTTGGTTACTTGACTCAAAGGCTGAGTGATATGAGAGAACCCCAACACGAACTTGCGGTAAAAATTGGAAATACCCATAAAGTTGCGGAGCTTTGTTACAGTGATTGGAGTTGGCCAATCCCAAATGAATTATATCCTGGTTGGGTCCACATGCACACCCCACTCATCAACGATGTACCCCAAATATTGAACCTGGGTCATACCAAAAGTGCATTTCTCCAAATTGGCACATAGATTCTATTGTCGCAAAGTTTAGAGGACCTGTCGAATATGGAGGAGGTGCTCTTCCTAACTCTGGTTGAAGATCAGGATGTCATCCAAATACACTACCATGAATGAGTTGGTGAAGGGTCACAATATGTCATCCATCAGCCTCATGAATGTTGTAGGGGCATTTGTCAACCCGAAAGGCATGACCAACCATTCGAAAAGGCTTTGAGAGGGCTCTCTCAAGGGGCTTTTATGATATTGAATAATGATAGTAATAGATGGCTAACTCTACGGGAAATTTAATTTATTTTTTATGTTTGCAGGTTGAAAATAATCCAGACTTTCTACCATTGGGCTTATGGAGTTAACAATCAGTAGTTTCAATGGAAATTTTTCTTGACATGGAAGCAGAGGCAGGTAGAGGTCTTTAACAGTGGAAATTCACACATAAAACATAGAATAACAGAATAATTCATCACTAAAGGAAGTCAGCGCATAAACTTATGAATTCTGAGTAATAGAGATGAAATATACTGCAAGTGGTAACATAAAGATAGAGATAAAAAAGACATTAAAACCTCATGAGAATCTCAATTCTATCAAGAAAAAATTCACTCTGTATTACTGATATAAGTCAAATACATAAAAGCAGCAGTTTGGTGCAAAAATTCTCCATCCCCTCACTATTTTGATGCTTTTTCTTTAAATATACATTCTTTACAGCAAGGATGATCTGCCTGGTGGCTAGACCATTGAATTCTCCTATGACACATCACATAAATGAAATACATGACTTCTAACAGAAAAATGACAACTACACCTTAAAGAAAACATCTCCTAATAGGACTCTAACTCCTATTTATTACATAGCTTTACCTTATCTTTGAAACAATTACATGATAGTTAAAAAATAAGTATCACATGCTTGAAAGACACATGACAGAGTTCATGACCACTTTACATATTTAAAACCCTCCTAAGCTTGTGGAGCATAACCCTATTTTTTAGGAATGCATGACCTTTATCTTCAAAGTTGCTTTAGCTAATGACCTGTCTTCATAGGACCTCCTTCGAGTCATAAATATTTGATGATAATCTCCCTTGAAATGTTGGAGGTATCCAGCTGTCCAAAAATGCCATTAAGATGCTCCAAAACCTTTAACAATTGCTCGCTACGAAAACATGACAATTTCGTAGCGAGTTTTGGTAGTGTTGAAAAAGTGGCTTTTGCACCCAATAAATTCGCTCCCTTGTTATTCGATGGTGTCAATAAATTCATGACACATCACCACCATCAATATCCCTCCTTGAAAACTGAAAAAAGTGACTTTAGAGGTAAAAAGGCTACTACAGTTTTTTTCGTAGCGTTTTCCTGGCTTTAAGCATAGGAAACGCTACGAAACTGTGTAAAAGTGCAGAAATTTCCTATTTCAAATTGTCTTCACAAAATGACCTCCTGCTGCAAAACTTTGATTTTATGCATGTTGTGGACTTCTTAAAGCATATTAAATCTCAACTTATGTCTCTTGTGGTGTTTCCTCCTCGTTTATGATCAGTTGAGCAATGGGCTCCTCAACCACAGTCATCTTCAAACCTTTCTTCTCCAGCTCTTCATGAATCAGTTCTAATTTCTCTTGAAGATCTTTGACTAGGTCCTTCAGTGTCGTATTCTTAGATTGCAAGTGCAAGTTTACCTTTTTGATGTGCTTGACCTCTTTTCTTAGTGGTTGAGTCCACTTTAATCAGTTTCTCTGTGTTGTCGAAGGTCTTTGAGACACTTGTGACTTGATCCTACCAAATCTTCCTCATTTTTTCAAACTGCACTCTTTCAGCTCTATGTTTCTTTGCCTCTTTCCTCAAGATTGGTATTTCTTCACTTGCATCTTTCAACTACTCCTTAAAGGCTTCAACTTCTGACTTTTCAGTTATTTTTTCTTTACCCTTATTTTTTTTTATGACTAATTCTTCTTTTGCAGGTGAGGAGAGATCTATGATGTTTGGTGGTGGATGAGTAGTTTCACTGACCTTCTAAGCCTCTTTGATACTTTCCAAGACCTTTCTTGCATGTCTTGTCATTGGTTTTCTAGCTTGAAACATGAATCTGGCATCATCACCTGCAAACTCCAAATTTTTAGTTGTTTTTCCTTTCTTGAGCTCCCTTCCTCCCTCATCTATGTCTTCAGCTTGGACTATGGGAGTTTCTTCAATATCAATGGCATGCAAAATGTCCTCTAAGTTACCCTTAGCCACTTTTTTGCTTTAGCTCCTGGTAACTCTCTTGCTGCCATGTTTGCTAACTGTTGGCTTTTATTTTGCATGTGTAGCTTTGGGTGTGTCAACCTTCCGCAAAGGCCCTGTCTCTATGCTCACTAGTTCTAACTGCTCTTCCTCTATAGGTGATTGAATATCTCTAGGTTCGGGAACTCTTTTAGGAGTGACAACATCTACTTCAAAACCACTGATGAAAAAAAAAGATGACCAGTATCTACCTAATCTTTTTAACTCCTTTAACACCAACAACTTGATCAAACCATGATGAAAAAGAGAGGTTTTATTTCCTTCTGTTTTAACTTGAACCTTATCTGAAATTTTAGCTAAGCTTCTGTATAAGTAAAAAGGCAAGTCAAGAGACCTCCTACCCACAAAATTCAGCAGAAGCCTAAGGTGATAGGAGTAGACCATGTGAAACCTCCCTTCACAGGTGAAGTACTTCTGAATTATCAACAACAACTTTGAGTAGTTTTCCTTCATGTAGCTCCTTGGGACAGCATTTGTGAGATCGATTTGACTATGCTATGGCTTGATGAATTCTTTGCAGTCCTGCATGGTGAACTTGATGCCTTTAAACCATTGTTCCCCTCCTCTAGGGATTCCTGTTGTTGCTACAATGCTTTCTAGTGTTACTGTGAGGTTTAACATTCCCACCTTTGAAGTTGTCCCATTGAAACTGATAGCAAAATCCTTAGAAACCTGTAGATGACAACCCTCTAGCCTTTGGAAAAATTGTAAACAACCCGTTCTTCTGAATATCTCCAAGGCAGTTGGATCTTAATTTAACAAATTCATGTCCATGGGCTCATATTTGAGGTAGTGACCATCTTTGTTAGTCTTCTTCCTTGTAGCCATGGTGAATTTATATCTTCTCAGCCCGCTTGATTAGTGACACTTGCAACTTTTGAAAATTCCAGCAACCAGCTTGGCTTGGTGAAGCAGCTCTCCAGAAACTCAATAACATGCAAAAATGAAGCGGATAATGACAAAAATACTCAATTGGGTAATTTTTTATAGTTTCTATGACAACTCATGCCTTAATCATGACGCATGCATGCTAAAAACAGTAATGATGACCTCAGTCATGACCTTTGTACCTTGATTTAACCCTAACAGACTCGAATGACGTCCACCCTCACTCCCCCAATGATGAACTGACACTTCACCTCAAGTTTAACAAGACAGACAGAAAAAAAGATTTTCGTAGCGAATCTAGTTCAATTTCTGACAATTTCACTACGAAACTATTAGGCAATTTCGTAGTGAAAATTGTCGTTTCACAGTGTAAACACTACAAAAAGATATAAAGTAGCTTAAGTGTCCTTTTTGAATTTGAATGCTTAGGAAATTAAATCTGATACCTAATGATGACTGATGGGACATGATATGACATAAATAGAGGTGGGTTTGAACCTTAGGATAGGTAAAAGATGAAAAATTTTAAATTTTCCTATACCAACTTGTGACAAATGAACTCTATGACCATGTCAAATAATGTTTCACTTTTTCTAAGTGATAACAGATACTATACCACAAATTTTCCACAAAATAATAACAATAAGAATGCCTCAAGAGGAGAAATAGGTGAAGCATTGGCTTATCGGTTCGAGCTGGAATTCACTCTCATTGCATGCATGGTGTCATTGGTGATGGGATATGTGTGGTACTCGGATAGTGGAGCTTCATTCCATATGACTGACAACAAATAATTCTTCAGTAGCTTAGAGAAGAAGGATCTCCAGATGCACATTGAGATGGGTGACGATGGGGGTATAGTGCTATCGGTGTAGGTACAATTACCTTTCATAGGGAGTCAGTTAATCCACTCACATTAAATGATGTTATGTATGTTCCTAGTTTAAATAAGAATTTGGTTTCTATTACTATGTTGGAATATCATGGATATGATGTGATCTTCAGTGAAGGAAAGGTGTTCCTTCGTCACAAAGCCATGAGATAGGTGAAAAATATTGAGTTTCTAGTTAAGAATCTATATAAACTGGATGTAGAGGACTTCGCAACACTAAGCAGTAAAGCAGAGAAGGTGGAAAGCTGATACATCGATCATTTATGGCACAATAGGTTGGGTCATCTACACCACAACGCTTTGAGGATCATGCAACATATTTCTACAGGACTTCCAAAGGGTGCACTTGTGTAGAGAGACACATGAAAAGGGTGTACATTAGGGAAGTATACCAAAGCGACCTTTCACGATAAGGAAAGCTGAGGCAAGGCGATCCTTGATGGAGCTCACTTAGACGTGTGTGGACCGTTATCGATAGCTTCCACAACAAAGCATAGGTATTATGTGATTTTTGTTGATGATTTTTCAAGAAAGTGTTGTATTTTCTTCATGCATAAGAAATATCAGACGTTCTCCAAGTTTTTTGAGTTCAAGGCACTTATCGAGAAGGATACATGGAAGAAGGTGAAATCTCTAAGGAGCGACAATGGTGGAGAATAAATCTCTAATGAATTCAAGAAATTTCATATCTCAGAAGGAATTCGAAGAGAATTTATTACACCTCATAACCCACAATGGAATGGGATTGCAGTGAAAAATAACATAACTATTGTGGGAGCAGCACAAGCTATGTTGCATGAGCAGGACCTACCATTGCATCTATGGGTGGAAGCATGCAATGCAACAGTATTTGTATAGAACAGAAGTCCTCATCAGATACTTGGGATGAGTACACTAGAGGAGGATTTTTATGGTAAGAGACTGGATGTGTCGTATTTTAAAATTTTTGGTTCATATGTTTATTGTCATGTTACGAAATATGTCGGGAAGAAGCTAGAGCCAATAGAAGAGTTGGGGATATTTTTTGGGTACACTAATACACCTCACAACTACCGGTTGTACTTGCCAGCACATAAGATGAAAGTGGTTAGAAGAGATGTGAAATTTTATGAAGACAAATCCATTCGATTGTCCCTTGAAAGGGAGCTTGAGTTGCATGCAGTTGAGGAGATCTTGGCTCCAAAGGATGAACCTCAGGATGTGGAGAAACCACAAGTAGAGGAACATAGAGTGGTACAAACCACTCATGCAGAGCCATCTACCACATATGGAAGGAAGCGCACCACAGAGGCTAACATATTATTGTTGGATGCGAGAGATAATGTGGGAGCACCCACATCACAACACAGGAAGAAAAGGTCCCTAGAGCAGTACACTAGATATATGGCTCTTATAAGTGAAGGTATTGAGATAGAACCATCCTCTTTCAAGGAAGTAGTGCAGCATCCAGTGTGGGTTGATGGCATGGATGGGGAGTATGATTCCATCATCAAAAACAATGCATGGGAAGTTGTCCCAAGACCAGTGGGGAAGTCATTTGTAGGATCCAAGTGGGTATACAAGGTGAAGCAAGAAACATATTGGAGTGTGGAGAAACACAAGGCTATATTTGTGGCCAGAGGGTTATCTCAGGTGGAGAGGATTTACTATGTTGAAACTTTTTCACTAGTCACAAGGTACTCATATATTATATCCATCATTTCACTCTCAGCGCGGATGGGATGAAAGATACAACAGAGGGATGTAAAGAAAGCCATTCTCAATGGATTTATTAAGGAAGAACTGTACATTAAGTATCTAGAAGGTTTTGAGACCTTAGACAAGGAGTTACATGTGTGTAGAATCAATAGAGAATGTGCTGAAGCAAGCACCTCGTGCTTGGTACACCAGGATTGACAACTATTTCATCAGGTTGGGCTTCACCAAGAGTGAAGAAGATGCGAACCTATATCATATTGTGGTCGAGAGTAAGCTTTTGATTATTTTACTTTATGTAGATGATCTGATACTAATAGGTGATGAGCATCTCATAAAGTATTGCAAAGATGATCTTGCAAGAGAATTTGAGATGAAGGAAATGGGGCTCTTGCAATATTTCCTTGGATTGGAAATATGGAAAAGCGATGGGGAGCTATTTGTATCTCAAGGAAAGTATGTCAAGGATATTCTGAGGAATTTCCACATGGAGCGAAGCAATCCCATGGAGACTCCTCTTGCAGTAAACCAGAGGAAGGAGGATGCTACTTTGGGCGAAGTAGTGGATGTTATTGTTTACATGCAGCTTGTGGTTTCACTCGTGTATTTGGTAAACACACGACTTGACCTCTTTTGTACAGTTAACCAGTTGATAAAATCTATGATTAAGTTGAACAAGCTCTTTTGGAATGCGGGGAAGCATGTGTTGAGATATATACGAGGCACTACATAGAATGGATTATGGTACAAACTGACAGAGGGAGTGAAGCTTCAAGGCTTCACCGATGCAGATTGGGCAGGGAGTCCATCTGACTAGCAGATAACATCAGGAGGCATCTTCAACATAGGATCAACAAAAATTTCTTGGTATAGTAGGAAATAGAGATCAGTTGCACTCATTTCAGAAGAGGCAGATTACATGGCAGCCAGTTAGGCATCATGCAAGTGTTGAGAATGCAACAAGATGATGAGCTTAGTGGAAAGAAGTCGCCTTCACTAAGTGGGCCCGCATGCTATTTTTGGCGCAAAGTTTATTTTTAGACTATGTCTATTTTTAGACATATGGATCATGTTCTATGAGTTGCAGGATGTTGTTTGTGGATGGTTGGTCAAGTTGGAAAAAATATATGGACTTCTATTTTTAGACATACTGGGCGGAATCTATTTTTAGATTGCCAGTCTAAAAATAGAAATGTTGAATATTATTAGCTCTTAATAATATTTGGACTCTAAACATTATATTATCCTCTTGGAGCACTTCAGTTAAGTGCACAGATGTGGCACATGCAGCTGGCAGAAGGAATTACGCTATTCCTGAGGGTTTAGTGGAGCTATTGCATGGAGACTTCAGTTAGAACTCAGGTGACAGAGTTTGGTGGAGTTGATTGAGGAGTTAATGGAGTTGTGTTCAGTTTAACTCAGTTAAACATACTTGAGCTAGTTGTATCTAGTCTAACTGATTGATGCACTAGTGAGAGTGGTGTGAATTAATTATTAATTAATTCACTAATTATTAACTCACAAATCAACTAAAGAATACATCAGTTAACTTCAGTGCATGGACAGTTTCAGTGGAGACCAATGGAGAGGTAGGTGAAAGAGCAAGTGTGACTATCAGTTGTGACTATACTGGTGCATGAGTTTGCACCACACATTGATGGAAATGCCAATGAAAGTTGCATAGTGCATGCCCGGAGGGATTGAACTCAGTTGGGCCATTATTAAATACTTGGATTGCGTGAAGTAGAGGCTGGCTAACAGGTGGAGCAGATTGGAGCATGTGTTTTGTATGATCTGAGCTTGTGTAGTGTGTAACAATTGGAGATTGTACTGAGAGCTTGTGAGGAGTTTGTACAATGATTTTTACATGATCTCTATCATTATAATATACATATAGTTGGGGGTTTTTAGCTTTAAGCTTTCCCATAAATACTGTGTTTATATGTGTGATTGTTTATGGTTTTAATGTGCACATGCGATTGTTTATATTTCCGCAATTAATGATCAATAGTAGAAGAGGTTATGTATTATGCATGAAGCTCAAATAGTGTGTGATCAGGATAATCTCGATGAATAATTTAACAATTATTCAAATTCGACATGGTATCAGAGCAATATTGATCATTGGAGCAATTGCAAGACATTGAAACGGTTGAGTTTTGTGCTGGTGGAATTCGAATTTGCAGTAGTGTTTTCTTGGTGTCGAAGTTGAGATGTCTTTCAACGGATTGCAATTGGAGTATGCCCTTGAGGGTAGCTCAAATTATATTGCATGGAAGGACAGGATGGAGGCGATGCTAGATGACAATGGGTTGAAGGAGTTCATAGATGCAGAAATTCCAAAACCTACTTCTACTGATGCTTCCGTACTTGACGCATGGAAAAAGAAGACAGCAAAGTGTCGAAGGATTCTGTTGGAGGGCGTGAAGGATCACATAGTGTCCAGCCTTCATGGTAAGGCTTCTCCATTCTTGATGTGGAAAGCCTTGACAGATTTATTCCAAAGCAAGAGCGACGAGAGGAAGTTGGCGCTCAAGGATAAACTCAGAAACATAAAGATGGAGAAAGGCGACAGTATGCCCAAGTACCTCACGAAGTTCATCCAATGCAGGGATGAGCTGGGAAGTGTGGGGGTGACTATAGATGATGAGGACTTGGTGAGCTTGGCTCTCCTTGGGATTCCGAAGAGTTGGCATTCCTATCAGGACTCTGTCAATGGTCGGGAGAAATTGCCAGGATGGGAGCGACTTGGTCAGATCTTGTGCAAGAGGAGATAAGGCGGAGTACCAGGGACAGATCTTCATCAAGGAACTCTAATGAAGAGAATTTTGCTTTGGCTGCCAAAGAAAATAAGGGGAAGAACAAGAAAGCTTCTCATTTCGGTGCGAAAGGCAAGAAGCAGGACATGTCCAAGGTGAAGTGCTTTCACTGTCACCAACACGAAAATTATGCCACAAATTGTCCGCAAAAGAAGAAAAATAAGCAGGTTGCTGGATCTACAGCTGGAGAGGCATTAGCCTCGCAGTTTGAGCTGAATTTTTCGCTGATCGCATGCTTGGTCTCAAGTGTGATTGGTTTAGTGTGGTTTCTGGACAGTGGTGTGTCTTTTCACATGACAAGAGATCGATATTTGTTTACTGATCTGGATGAGAAAGATCTTGGAGTGCACAACGAGATGGGTGATGATGGTAGATACAGTGCGACTGGTATCGGTAGCATTTACTTTGAGAGGGAATCTAGTAAACCCTTCGTATTGAAGGATGTGATGCATGTTCCAGGATTGAAGAAGAATCTTATCTCTGTGGCGATGTTAGAAGACAAGGGATATGATGTTGTCTTTAGCGAGGGAAAGGCTTTCCTGCACAGTAAGGCAACTGGAGAGACCCGGAGGATAGGGGTTCGAGTTAAGAACCTTTATCAAATGCAGGTAGATGGCTGCGCAGAAATGGCAGGCAAGGCAGAAGGAGTGGTGAGCCGGGATGATGGCGAGTTGTGGCACCGGAGATTGGGCCACCTTCACCATGGAGCTTTGAAGATACTGTAGCAGATTTCTACTGGGCTTCCTAAAGGCACCTTGCGCATCGGATACGGTTCTGAGAAGTGTACATACAGGAAAATTTGTGAAAACCACCTTTCCTGAGAAGGATAAGCAAGCGCCATGACGATCCTTGAAATTCACACGGACGTGTGGACCTTTCTCAGTAGCTTCGACAGCAAAGCACAGGTATTATGTGATATTTGTTGATGATTTTTCTTGTAAGTGCTGGATCTTCTTCATGCAGAAGAAGAGCAAGACATACTCAAAGTTCTGTGAGTTCAAGGGACTGGTTGAGAAAGAATCGGGGAAGCAGGTGAAGGCTATTAGGAGCGAAAATGGTGGTGAATTCATCTCCAGTGAATTCAAGGAATTTTGCAGCGCAGAAGGAATTCGAAGAGAGCTCATAGCACCTCATAACCCACAGCAGAACGGGGTTTCTAAGTGGAAGAATAGAACGATCGTGGGTGCTGCACGGGCGATGTTGCATGATCAGGGCCTACCCATTCACTTGTGGGCAGAGGCATGCAATACTGCAGTATATGTGCAGAACCATTGTCCTCACAAGATACTTGGCATGAGTACACTAGAGGCGTTTTACGGTAAGAGCCTAATGTCTTCCCATTTGAAGTTTTTGGACACTGTTACATTCATGTGACGGATGCAGGGAAGAAGCGGGCCAAGCACGGGGATTGGGATATTTGTGGGGTACAACCCCATTACACCCCACAACTATCATGTGTATTTCCCCGGATAGTGTAAGTACATTTGTGCGGATATCAAATTTGAGGAGGAAAGCCATGAAGTGGAAATTTCATGAGAGAATACCACTTGCATGCGGAGGGGCGCTAATGTTTCTAAGGATGAGTCTCGGGAGTGACGGATCCAGCCACAAAATGAGGTTCATGGAGTGGAAAGACCACTCATGCGAGCGCCAACCGCAAGAGGGCGGAAGCGCACTCTGGTAGGCGGCGCCTCGAATGCGAAGGGACGTAGGACCACCTACAGCATAGCGCAGACAAAGACAGTCACCTGATCGGTACACTGGATACATGGCTCTTGTGAGCAAGTGTATCGTGACAGAGCCATCCTCTTTCGAGGAAGCTGTGGAGGATCCCGCATGGGTAGATGCCATGGTGGAATAGTATGATTCGATTGTCAGAAACAGTGCATGGGAGATTGTCCGAAGGCCGGAGGGGAAATCAGTGGTGGGTTCGAGATGGATCTACAAAGTGAAGCAGGCAGCTGACGGGAGTGTGGAGAAGTACAAGGAAAGATTTGTTGCCCGAGGCTTCTCACAGATAGAGGGGATCGATTATGAGGAGACCTTTGCACCTGTCGCAAGGTATTATTCCATACGGAAGATTCTTGCTCTCTCAGGGTAGATGGGGTGGCACATTCATCAGATAGATGTGAAGACTGCGTTCCTCAACGGGGTGATTGAGGAGGAGGTGTACATAGAGCATCCCGAAGGTTTCGAGATCTTCAGTAGCGAGTCACATGTGCGCAGGCTCAAGAGAGCGTTGTATGGGTTGAAACAAGCACCTCGTGCTTGGTACACACAGATAGACAATTATTTCATTGGACTTGGATTATCCAAGAGTGAGGCGGATCCTAACCTATACCAGATTGTGGTGGAGGGTAAGTTGCTGATCATTGTACTTTATGTAGATGATTTGATTTTGACAGGTGATGAGTTGTTGATACTCTCATGCAAGGAGGATCTTGCAAAAGAGTTTGAGATGAAGGACTTGGGCCTCATTCATTATTTCCTGGGATTGGAAATTTGGCAGCGCAGTGGTGGACTATTTGTTTCTCAGGGTAAGTATGCCCGGGAGATACTGGAGAAGTTCAATATGCATGGATGCAAGCCTGTTGATACTCCTCTTCTTGGTGGTTGGAGGAAGGAGGATGCTACTTCAGCGGAGGTAGTGGATGCCACTGTTTATCGACAATTGGTGGGGTCGCTTATGTATCTGGTCAATACACGACCCGATATATGCTATGCTGTTAACCAGCTTTCACAAGCTATGGTTAAGCCAACCAAGCTCTTCTGGAAGGCAGGCAAGCATGTATTGTGTTATCTTAGAGGCACATCGAGATATGGATTGTGGTACAGACAGGAGGATGAGGTGAAGCTGTGTGGCTTCACGGATGCAGATTGGGCAGGGAGCCCAACGGACAGAAAGAGCACATCTGGAGGGATCTTTAGTATCGGGTCGACAACAGTTTCTTGGTACAGCAGGAAGCAGAGATCCGTGGCACTCAGTTCAGCAGAGGCTGAGTATATGGCAGCAAGCTTGGCTGCATGCGAGGCCATATGGATGAGGAAGATTCTGGTCGGGTTGTTCGGGTCACACTTGGAGCCTATTGTGATTTATTGTGATAACCAGAGTTGCATTAAACTCTCGGCTAATCCAATATTTCATGATAGATCCAAACACATTGACATCAGGTACCATCATATCAGAGATTGTGTGCAGCGGAGAATCATGTTACTTTCATATATTCCCACGGAGGATCAGGATGCTGATATCTTGACGAAGGCGCTCACCAGGAGCAAATTCGAATACCACAGAGGAAGGATAGGGGTTGCAGATAATCCATATCTTGTTGAGAGGGAGTGTTGAGATTGCAACAAGATGATGAGCTTAGTGGAAAGGAGTCGCCTTCACTAAGTGGGCCCGCAGGCTATTTTTGGCGCAAAGTCTATTTTTAGACTATGTCTATTTTTAGACATATGGATCATGTTCTATGAGTTGCACGATGCTATTTGTGGATGGTTGGTCAAGTTGGAAAAAATAGATGGACTTCTATTTTTAGACATACTGGGCGGAATCTATTTTTAGATTGCTAGTCTAAAAATAGAAATGTCGAATATTATTAGCTCTTAATAATATTTGGACTCTAAACATTATCTTATCCTCTTGGAGCACTTCAGTTAAGTGCACAGATGTGGCACATGCAGCTGACAAAAGGAATTACGCTATTCCTGAGGGTTTAGTGGAGCTATTGCATGGAGACTTCAGTTAGAACTCAGGTGACAGAGTTTGGTGGAGTTGATTGAGGATTTAATGGAGTTGTGTTCAGTTTAACTCAGTTAAACATAGTTGAGCTAGTTGTATCTAGTCTAACTGATTGATACACTAGTGAGAGTGGTGTGAATTAATTATTAATTAATTCACTAATTATTAACTCAAAAATAAACTAAATAATACATCAGTTAACTTCAGTGCATGGACAGTTTCAGTGGAGACCAGTGGAGAGGTAGGTGAAAGAGCAAGTGTTACTATCAGTTGTGACTATACTGGTGCATGAGTTTGCACCACACATTGATGGAGATGCCAATGAGGATTGCACAGTTCATACCAGAGGGATTTGAACTCGGATTGGGCCATTATTCATCTTGGATTGCGCAGTAGAGGTAGGCTAACAGGTGGAGCAGATTGGAGCATGTGTTTTGTTAGATCTGAGCTTGTGTAGTGTGTAACAATTGGAGATTGTATTAAGAGCTTGTGAGGAGTTTGTACAATGATTGTTACATGATCTCTATCATTATAATATATAGATAGTTGGGGGTTTTCAGCTTTAAGCTTTCCCATAAATACTGTGTTTATATGTGTGATTGTTTATATTTCCGCAATTAATGATCAATAGTAGAAGAGGTTATGTATTATGCATGAAGCTCAAATAGTGTGTGATCAGGATAATCTCGGTGAATAATTTAACAGCTATTCAAATTTCTACAGCGAGGACATCTGGATGAGGAAGGTACTTGTTGGTTTGTTTGGTCATCAAATGGATCCGACGGTGGTACAGTGTGATAACCATAGTTGCATCAAACTCTCTGTTAATCTAGTATTTCATGACAAGTCCAAGCATATTGATATTTAGTATCACCATCTCAGATATTGTGTTCAGAAGTGAATTATGTCAATAGAGTACATTCCCACGGAGGAGCAGGATGCAGACATCTTAACGAAGACACTGGCAAGAAGAAAATTCTAATTCCACAGAGGAATGATCAGGGTATAAGATAATCCCTTTCTTTTTGAGAGGCAGTTTTGAAATGGCACCCCAAGGGGGCTTATGATTTAATTTTCCCTTAATTAAATTGGAAGAGAAATTGTAATTTCATCTCATGAAAACTTGTGTTAGTTAACTAAGTCAGAATTACAAAGTTAGCTTAGGAAATTCAAGTTGAGGGTCAGAGAGTAAGCATGTAGAGTCCTCCCATGATTTAAGGGGGTCTAGTTACTGTTATTTGTGAGTTGTAATTAGTTAACTCAAGAAATCAAGTTAAAATCAGTTTAACTAGTTCTAACTAAGTGATGAGCTAGTGAGAGGTCAAGTGAATTAAATCTGATTTAATTCACAAGTAGTGATCAATTAGTTAACTGATAATTTTATATAAATATTTTTTGCATGTCATTTCTAAGGAAGGCTCGGATGAGACTGAGGTTAAAGGGATGATAACTATCAGTTGTATAATTAGAAAATTGTACAGGTCAGTTATAGAGTCATGTGGAGGTCGAGGAAGCATTGCACAATAAATTAGAAGGATTTTCCTATTTAATAGGGATTTAAGTCCTCTAGGAATGTGTGAGAAAGGTAGGCTGAGCAGAGGCTAAGAATTGGCTAAGTAATTGGTTGATTTTTCCTAGATCAGAGTGAGACAATTGGAAGAGTGCAGGAATTTCTCTGAGAGAGAAAGCATTGTATTGTTTCATGATCTTGAATTTATACAATATACAAATAGTAGGGTTTTAGGAAGTGTGATTTCCCTAGATACACCTTATGTTTTGTGATTGATTGTATCTCTCTCTTACTTGTTATGTGATTGTGTGATCATGTTTTGTTTCTACAAATTATGGAAGGATTCAGTGTCTTGTTTTAATACATTGCAAGATTAGTTTGAATACCATTTCTAGATTTTATACATTCCCCAAAATTTCTTCTAATTCTAGCCAAAAACCCCACCTCGGGCTTTAGTGAGGTTGGCATAAGAATGCCTAGTCTTGGCTAAACCATTGGGGGGTAGTGGAGGAGATCATCTTGGAGAATAAGGATAATATTAAAAATATTATTACTTCCAAATTTAAGGATAAGTTTTGGGACGATAAGGAGTTAGAGGGAAAAATGAATCAAAGGTATTATAAGAAGGTGATCAACCCCAACCTTGATAACCATAATTATCTCTTATTCTTAACCAATGATAAGAATAAATGGAAATATAAGAACTAATTCTCATGGGCTTCGAAGTGAAATTGGGCATTAGACAATTCCAAAAACACCTTGGGATGAAAGGGTATCACCTTTACGATATTAAGAGGTTTGAATATGAAAATAACTTGCTCTTGGATTTCCTAGCTCTTACTCATATCCATTCTATTTTTCAAAATCTTTGTCACACTACCAACGTTCTTGACTTGTTAAGTTAGAAAAACTATGGTGATCTAGGAACGCTTCTCTCCCTTCTTTTCGATTATTGAAATAAAATATTAAATAATTTTTATTAATCTCTTACTTTCTTACGATTCGATAAACCATATTGGTCTTAGTGGAATTTAATCATCATCATCATCATCATCATCATATATATATATATATATATTCATTTTTAGAGTATGATTTAAAACTATTTCAACTTTTTCAGATTTTTTTTTTTTTCTCAAATATAAGGAAATAGGTTACCCATAGGTATCTGGAAGAAGTGAAAATCCGACCCTTCTCAATTTCCAATGAGTAATTTCAAGTGATCTATTTTTCCTCAGAATAGTGGTGATGAATCATCCTGTGTTCACAAATAAAAATCAGTGATGAGGATCCCCACAATTAGTTTAACTATTAAGTTATGATAAGTTTTCCCACTATTTAAAAATATATACATATGCATTAAATTTTATTAAATAAATTCAATTATTTTTTAACGAAGCGATTAGATTTCTATTATAAAATTTGGATTACATGGCCAGAACCATTTACATATGTAATTACAAAACTTGCTTATGTGATCTTTTTTGATTGAACATTCCAATAAATCCAAAGCATATTTTTTTTGCCTCTAAAGGCCCCCTGGACTATAATTATTCATTGATATCTTCCATATATTCTAAAAAAACAACGCAAAAAAATACATACTTGCAATACATGTAGACAATAGAGAAATTAAACAGACTTTGAAGAACTGACTTCATTAGCTCCATTTCAAATTACCTCTTTTCCTTTTCTCATTCTTGTGCCTGATGCACCACCTCCAAAGTACTATTTTTTCTCCTTGAATCAGGATTTGTATTTTTAAACACATATTATTGAACATACACGAAGAGGTCAAAGCCTGATACATCTACATTACTCGAAATTAGCTCGGACTCCAAATTTGTGAATTTTCTTTCCACCTTCACTTCAAGACCTTTAAAATTTTCCATTATCAAGCTAGCTCTCGCCTCTCTTTCACTCTCCATAAGGTCCAGCCTTTTGGAGAGAAGGTTTAGCCTTTCCATCAAAATTTTTAACAAAAGATCCACCATTTTCCTCCACCTCACCAACACGGGCTCCAAGGATTGGCCCTCCTCTATCATCATATCTAGACATTCTAGATGCACATAGATGAAGTATGACCACTAGGATAAATGAAAGGAAGATGACCAAAAACCCATAAAATCCTTCTTAAATAGGAATTCCCCATCATTTCTCCCGAATATGCATTATTTTGTCTCCATTAAGACTAGATATCCATAACTCTCCAAAAATTTTGCAAACTTTTCCTTCATGAGGTATTGGACCAACATTCCTTTTGGATAATTTATGGATAATGATGAGATAAATTATGGTCTTCCTTGCACCATTAACGTGCGTAGGCGGGATCCCATAGGTCCTATGATCAATTCCTTCCAACTGTCCATTATCCTAGTCTTAGTAAGCTTGGAGAATAGTGTTGAGTACGAGGGATTAAAACATACCATTCTAATTTTATTAAGGCATCCAAGTGGTCTCTCCTTTTTTATCATGACAACTCTTTTATGCATGTGAAGAATAAATTATTTTAATTGAAATTTCAAGTGGCTACCAGCTTTGATAGCCCTTCGATCCAAGTTCTTCGCATTGGGCCATGGAAGAGGGGTGAATCCCTTGCCATTTTCATTAATTTCGATGGTTCTAATTTCAAGCTCCACCCCAAGGTTAGCTAATTTATCTACATCTCCATTTTACTACCTTAAAACATGAAAAAGAGATATTTATTCAATTTTTTTGAACTGGAGTGAAATTATTCTCACCATATGAGAAAATTAAGAGTCTTTAGACAATAGATACTTGGTTATCATTCTAACAACAACCATTAAGTCCCCAATAATTTTAAGTTTCTTATACCCTTATTCGTAGTAATGCCCAGGCCTTTCCACAGTGCTAGAAATTTGGCTTTGTTATTTGTAGTTGTGGCTAAACCCCAAGCATATATTATCTCTTCATATTTTTTGGGACAATATATCAGCCCTCCTGCTCTTGTCGCCCCTTGAATTCCTTTGAAGCGCCATAAAAAAATAACATGGAAAAAATTGACTACCTTCTAGGGTTGTAACTCTTCCTTCTCTAATATTATAAATTGAACCTTCACTGCATTCGATTGACCTCTGAAGCTAACAAAATGATCTCGTATTGTGGAAATTTTTATGTATATCCTAGTCTCCAAAATAAATAATCCCTTAATCTCAGAAGCCTTTATACCTCTCTTTGAAAGAGACTAGGAGAGAAATGATAGTGGTTTGGTAGTTGGGTGAACAATTAAGGATGATTCATCTTTAAATATAGCTTTATTTATTTATAACTAGATTTTCCAACACAAAAAAAATTGGTATAGATCTCCAGGCCTGCTTGGTAATAGGGGATTGAATATTATCTTGAAAACAAGTGTTGATCCAATTTTCAAACATTTCTTGCTAACTTGAAGGGATGGAAGATATGTAATGAACCTTTTGAAATTCCTTTTTCCATAAAGATAATGGGAAGGAGCATTCATAAAATAAATTTTGAATTGATTCATCTTCACAATTGCATAATTATCCACACCTCGAAGGACCATGCATGTTTCTGCACTTGATATTTTCTGTTGTAATAATTTTCTCATGTGTTAATGTCCACAAAAAGTAATTGACCTTTGGAATAACATCTCTATTCCATATCGATTTCCAAATCTTCAAGGGTGTAGGATGCGAGAGCTTTCTCACAAAAATCGTGTATCCTTAACTAAATAATGCATCGTTTTTCCTGGACGCAAAGAATGAAAATCCCCGTAACCTCCTTCTATTGGTGCTAAAATTTTCAAGAAGGGGACCATTGAATTTCACTAATGCTACAAATGTTTGGGAAGACCACAACATTCCTATCCCTGCCACATTATTGAATCATCCCAAATGGTTATATCTTTCAGTTTCACAATCCAATTTTCCTTTATCCATTCAATGAGGTTTTGAGGCTCGTTTTGATTGTTTTTCAAGTTATTGGGGAGGAATTTACCTTTCTACAGATTAATTCTCACACCATCTCCTTCTTTCCATCCCAAATTATCAAATTTAAAGGGGTTGTTACCTTGCATAACCTTCCAAATCTTGGAGCCATTTCCTGACCACTATGTTTCTTTGGCTCTTGGTAAATTATACTTGTGAAAATATTTTTTTTTTAAACCTCTTTCCACCAATCCTTGGAGTCATAAATAAATTTCCAGATGATTTTTTCCCCCAAAGCTAGATTCATCATCACAGGATCTTTGATCTCTAAGCCCCCACAGTCTTTAGGGAGGCAAACTATGTTCCAATTAACCAAATGAAACATCCTATCACTATTTTTCTCATACCATAAGAATTTTTTGATAATGATACTAATTTTTTTTTAATACTCTTCGGAGCTACAATCTGAGAGCACATATAAATTGGCAGAGCACATAAGAAACATTTAATTAATGTTATTTTTCCTACTAAGTTCAACCAAAAGGCACCCCAAGTTCCTATTTTCTTTTTTAATTATTGTATTATCTCCTCCCAAATTACCTTGAAAGGAATACCTAAATAAATTCACACTCCCAAATATTTGAAATATTTCCATCCAATCTAAACTAGAAAAATCCAAAGTTGATGCAGTCTCTTGCAGTATTTCCTCAAAACAATTCTAACCATATAGTTGACTCTTCCTTTTATTTAATAATCCCTATGAACGCTCTAGATATACATTTAGAATACTTTTGAATCTTTTTTTTTATAATTTTTGAAGCTCCATCCAAGAGAATAATGCCATATGAAAAGTGGGATTGGTTGATATATTTGACATTTCTAGCAATGGAGAGGCCCGATAGTGACCACTTGCTCTGGATTTTTCTATATTTTTTCTTAAGCTCTTTTCCACTAATATATAAAATAGAGGAGAGAGTGGAAACCTTGATGTAGACCTCTAGAGGCTTTAAAAATGGAGTTGGTCTACCATTGAACAAGGGGGAAATCCAAGAGGGTCCAATACAAACATTTGTCTAAAGAATAAATTGTTTTCAAAAACCAAGTTTCTCCATAATAAGAAAGAGAAAACAATGACTTGCCCATTCAAAAGCATTTTCCATGTCCAATTTTATTACAAATACCGATTCACCCCTTTCTTTTATTGAGTGGATCACTTCTTGTACTAAGTAATATTATCCAAAATATGCCTATGTTGAAGAAATTCGCCCTGATTCTCTAAGATCAACCTCGACATCAATTTCCTTAATCAACCTGCAATTATTATCTTTTAAATATTATATGAGGCATTTCATAGTGAAATGGGGTGAAATATATTGAATTTTGTAGCATTAGACACTTTGGGGATCAAGGCTAAAAATGTTGAATTAGTTCCTCCTCCAACCTTACCCTTGGTCTTGGTCCAATTGGACATTTTAGTCCAATATTTCTTAATTAGCAACAAAAAGGGACTGATAGAAACTGATAGGGAATTTGTTGGGCCTTTGATCCTTGTCAGGGTCCATATACCAGATTTATTTGATCACTTCCTCTTACACAACTTCATTCATCAGATATGAATTCTCTTCTGAAATATCTGGAAGAAATGAGGACAATTTTTTTTCAACCTTACCAAGATTTAGGTCTCCATCTTATGAATACAAAGACTAGAAGTGTTCATAAGCTTCAACTTTTATTTCTAGAAATTTTGTGATTTTTTTTTTACCTTCTAGCATGATCTCTCTCACCCTATTCCCTATTTCCCCTGCTTTTGGCTGCTCGTAGACGAACAATGTGTTTTTATCACCTACCTTTAGCCATATACTTCTGGAATTTAGCCTCAAGAACTCTTCCTTCTTCTGATTTTCCTGGTAGATCTACTCATTTAAGCTCTTCTCCCTTTTTAGGTGTTAGTATTCCACTTCACTATTTTGCATTCTAGAAATATGATACTATAGTTCCTTAAGTAGATCTTCCCTTCTTTTTCCTGACGAGACATATACTTCTCTTACCTAGGATGTAAGTGCTTGTTTCACCAACTTTATCTTTGACTCCCAAAAAAAATCTAGAGACCCTCGAACTAAAGAGCTCCATGCATGTGATATTATATCCACGACGCCCTCCTCTTTCAACCATCCAAGATTAAATCAATGAAGTCCTCCATTAATTCCATTACCAATGAGATTGGATGGTGTTCTAACTCACATAGTGCCAGAATGGAGGAAAATGGGTCTAGACGTTTGAGAATCCATGATCTATTAGTTAAATTGATCAATATAAGTTTTTATATGACCAGAGCCACTTCTCCTATCTGACCAAGTAAACATCCCTTTCCTTGGCTTGACATATATCATATCCCATTTTGTTATGATATCTTCCATTCTTTCTCTAATTGGGTGTTGTACTACATTTCCACCCATTTTTTTGAATACAAATAAAGTAGAATTGAAGTCCTCTCTAATGATGGAGCTCTAGTTCCATTGATCATTATTTAACATAATTAGCTTATATAAAATTACAATTTTTCCCCATATGTGAAAGGAGTGTAAACATTCACCACCTTGATCCTTTCTTTAGTGTCCTTCCTTTCCAAAATAGTAGCAATCCAGATTGTGTTTTTTACATTCAATTAAAGAAAATTGGATTTTATTACAAAAAAAATCCCATACCTTTGAATTATCTCTGAGAACTCTACTCTACTCCATCGCCATCTTTACAAAAAAATTTGGTCATGTTCATTAATTCTTTGTCTACTAACATAGTCTCTTGCAGAAAAAGAATGGAAGGCTTCTCCACCTTGATTAAATCCTTGACCGAGAGGGATTTAGAGGGACCTCCCAAGCCCCTTATGTTCCATAAGATAAATTTAATCATTTCTTAGGAGGTGAATGAGCTTTGGAACTTCCCTTTATTATCCCTGTTGTAGATTTTCTTTCAGAGAGCTTTAAAAAATCTGAGATTTGTGGTTGATTTCCCAAATTTTTATTTTGCCAAGTTTCATTTTCCCTAATCTCCTTTATAGATTGTCTACCTCTTTTTTTGGCAATGCTTTCAATCTCCTGGCTACTTGCTTCATCAAATACTCTAATTGTCAAAGTCATATTTTTCTTCAGTATTTTCTCATTTCCTCCTTATAAAACTCCAAGACCTGTAGGAGGGGACTTTGACCATGTTAGTTGATAGATGATGGGACCTCTATCAACTAGATGTAGATTCAAGGTCGATGAGGACGTTATTATCCTATATTAACCTCCTTCAAAGATTCCTTGATTTCCCCTTCATCCATAAAGGGATGCTCTTTATTTCATATTTCATATGACGGTTGGGTATCATGAACCTTCTCAATTGACTCATGCTTCTGGAGCCTGCACAACCTCAAAATGATTCACAAAGGAGGATGGGTATTGTTTCTCTGTTGTGAATTCTTGTTAGTTTTTGAGTTTCTCTTATTTCCTTTTTTCTTTGGGTCTACCACTGCTCTGCTTGAGTACCCACAGGGGTCTCACTTTTTTTTGCTAGGGCATTTTTGCAGTCTCAGGCGAAATGCCCATATTCATGGAAAACATAGCACTTGAAAGAGGGTTACTCATGATCCAAATTTTGGTAGTGTTTCCATCCTCCCATCATGAATAAAATATCTGCATCAGCCCTTTCTCCAAATCTACTTCAACACATATTTTTTCACATGCGAATTGTCCTCCCTTCGACTCAAGTTTGTCTATGTATCTACCTACTCTATTGTTAATGGAATGGAGACAATCATTGCTCCAACAAGATATATGGAGCCAAGGAAGCTTTACCCATGTTGGAATGGCATTAAAGATTCCTTTTTCAAAGTTAAATTATAATGATCATATGTTCAGATACATGCCCCTATTTCTGAAGAAGTAGGGATCGTTTCCGAAAATAACAACTTTGTCTTCCTTGATATTGAAGAGAAAGACAAAGAACCCATTTCCAACTACATACACTCCCATATTTCCTTTCATCTTATTTTTCCAGTTTTTCTCAGCCTAAGTCTCCATGGATTTTGGTGAAGATCACATCCCAGGGAAATTTCCCTCCAAATATTTGTCTGTAAAATCCAACATGGAGTAGCAGAAGACAAAGGGAATTGCTATAGACGAGATTTCCTCTACCCTTTAACAAACTTGGAAGGATTTTCCTTGGATCTTTGCTTCTCTGGAAGAGATGTGATAAAAGCCTGAAAGGCTGCCACATTATCAGGTAGAGGGTGAGGATCTCCCTTTGGGCTAGCCATGGTAAGAGAGAAAAAGGTGGGAAGTTAGGGTTTCAAAGGTTGCAGACAAGTGCACTCTTTTTTGAAATATATATTTTGACATGTTTTATTAATTAAATAAATTTATTATTATTATTATTTCTCGAATGTAAATAAATGGTTTACCCATAGGCATATGAAAGAAGTGAAAATATACCCCTTCTAGACTACTATCGAGTAATTTTAGGTGGTACAGTTTTCCAAAAATAATTGTTATGAGTCATCCTGCATTCGCAAATAGCAACCAATGATGGGGATCTCCAAAATTTGTTTAACTATTAAGTTATGATAATTTTTGTTGGGTATGTGTTATACTCTTTCCACGACTAGCCCACGTGTTGTACATTGTGTCGGGCACAGCAGGGGGTCTGGGGCAGCGCCCCGGCAAAAAAAAATTTGGTGTGCGGACCATAGGCGGATCCGCCCATGGTTTTGTGCATGGTTTTGCACATGGTTTTGGGGTTCGATGGTTTTCAGCCCCTGGTATTTTTGTAGATCCGGTCAAGTGAACTACGGTTATGTTCTAATCCGGGGTTAATGGATTGGGGTTTATGTATGCTCCGGCATGTATATATATGTGTTGTAACACTAAAAGGAATATAATGAAAAATCAAGCTGGTCGTCCCGATTTGGGATCCGGGGGAAAATCTCTGTGTTTATCTGTTTTATGTTTTATGCTCTTGCTATTGTTTATTTTCTGTTATAAGAATCGTGTGTAGATATTTCTGTTCAGGGTTAAAACCTACATTTGGTATCAGAGCTGTTTCGGCTTCAAGGGGATGCCTTTGTTGTTGAGGGTTTTTTTTTTTGCTCGGGCCTGTGGTAGACCTTGTTCAGTGGGAGATCTGCGAGATCGATTCTTGCGGTGAAAGAAGATGGCGAGCGGCGGAAAGATAGAGATCGAGAAATTTAATGGTCAGAGTTTTGAGTTGTGGAAGCTCAAGATGGAGGATCTGCTGGTGGATAAAGATCAGTGGATCGCGATAGATCCAGGTACTAAACCAACGGCAATGTCAGATGAAGACTGGAAGAAACTGGATCGGAAGGCTAAGAGCACAATATGGTTGTGTGTCTCAGATTCAGTATTGTTGAATGTATCTGGGAAGCTACGGTGAAGAATTTGTGGGAAAAGCTTGGGACTTTGTACCAATCTAAGTCTCTGGTGAATAAGTTTTTCCTGCGAAAAAAGCTGTATAACCTGAGGATGAAGGATGGAGACTCGGTGACAGAGCATCTGAACGCCTTCAATACTGTGGTAAGTCATCTTTCATCTGTTGATATTAAAATCTCAGATGAATATAAGTGCATCAGTTTTTTGTGTTCTCTACCAAAATCATGGGACAGTCTGGTTATTGCAATAGGTAGCAATACAACTACCTTGAATTTTGATGACATTGTCTCAACCTTGCTGTCGGAGGAAATGAGACAGAGAAATATGGAGGGTCAAAATGGATATGCCTTATTTGTATGAGGAAGGTCCAAAAATAGAAACAAGAAGAAGGTTTCGAGTGGGAGATCTAAATCTCTTGGAAAGTTTGTAAAGGTGTGCTGGAAATGCGGAAAGGAAGGAAACTACAAAAAGGAATGCAGATCTAAAGCTCCTGAGAAAGGAAAGGGACTGATGATGCTCCTTCTACAGAGGCAAAAACCACCTCGGATGAAGGTGGGGATGTGTATTTGGCTTCTTCTTCAAATACACATGTAGATCATGAGTCCTGGTTGATTGACTCAAGTGCATCCTTTCACTTCACTCCCCATAGGGAGTGGTTTTGCGAGTATGAGAAATATGATGGCGGCGATGTATTCCCAGGGGATGATAGGAAGGCCAGAATCGTTGGACGTGGAAAATTCAAGTTGAAGATGCAAGGTGGAAGGATTAGAACACTTCCTGGT
Source organism: Pinus albicaulis (assembly GCA_034641835.2). Taxonomy (NCBI): domain Eukaryota; kingdom Viridiplantae; phylum Streptophyta; class Pinopsida; order Pinales; family Pinaceae; genus Pinus; species Pinus albicaulis. The sequence continues at coordinate 150,718 of JAXQQM020080621.1, forward strand.
GTTCTTCATATTCCTGCATTGGCTATAAATCTGATTTTTGTAAGCAATATGGATGATGCAGGTGTAAAAACAGTGTTCGAGAAAGATGCCTACAAGATGGCTCGGGGAGCACTGGTATTAATGCGGGGATTTCGGATTGGAACTCTATACAAGCTACAAGGTAGCATTGTTATTGATGGGTGTAATAGTTTCGTGGTTCCTGAAAGTGGAGTGGAAAGCCTAGCTATCTCTGGAGAAAAGACCATGCTATGGCATCAAAGGCTTGGACATATTGGAGAGAAGGACCTTCGGATACTGCAAAGAAATGGTATGGTAGAAGGTATTTCTAATTTCTCTATAGATTTCAATTTCTGTGAACATTGTGTATATGGGAAGCAGAATCGGGTGAGTTTTCCTTCTGGTGCTAAGAGGGCGAACAAGATATTAGAACTTGTGCACAATGATGTGTTTGGACCTGTGTCAGTTACATCACTGGGAAAGTCTGTGTACTATGTTTCATTCATAGATGACTTCTCAAGGAATACATGGATATATTTCTTGAGGAAGAAATCTGAAGTCTTTGACAAATTTAAAGAATTTAAGGCTCTGGTGGAAAACCAAACATAAAAGAAGATAAAGGCATTGCGAACAGATAATGGTGGGGAGTTCTGCAAGAAGGAATTTGAAGAGTTTTGTAAGAAGTGTGGTATAGCACGACAGAAGACTACTCCATACACACCTCAGAAAAACGGAGTTGCAGAAAGAATGAAAAGAACGTTGATGGAAAAGGCAAGAAGCATGCTCAACGGTATCGGGTTAGGACAAGAATTCTGGGCAGAGGTAGTGGAGACTGCATGTTACTTAGTTAACAGATCACCTTCATCATTGTTGGAGGATAAGACTCCACATGAGGTATGGAGGGTAAGAAACCCTCTCTTTCACATCTAAGGTTATTTCAATGTGATGCATATGTACATGTTCCAAAGGAGAAAAGGACCAAGTTGGATAATAAATCTGAAAGGTGCATCTTTATTGGGTATAAGGATGGTTTAAAGGGTTGGAACCCAGAAACAAGGAAGGTTGTGTACAGCGGAGATGTGGTGTTTAGAGAGGTGAAAGATATTGTTACACATGAAGTCCTACCGAAGGAACCTGAGAAGATAGAGTTTGAGCTAAAGGAGGATGAATCAGACTCTACAATAGAAGAAGACTCAGAAGAGGAAGAGCCACAAACTCCAGCTCTAAGAAGATCAGTTCGGGAAAGAAGGCAACCAGAAAGGTATAGTCCATCTGCTTTCTGTTCAAGTTTTTCTTTAACTATAACTGATGATGATCCCAAAACTGTCAGGAAGGCAGTAGATTCAGAGGATGGAAAACTCTAGAAGGAGGCCATGGTTGATGAAATGGAATCCTTGAATAAAAATGAGGCATGGGATTTGGTGGAGTTGCCAGTTGGAAGGAATCCCATCGGAAGCAAATGGGTGTTTAAGAAGAAGATGAATGTAGAAGGCAAGGTGGAGAAATACAAAGCTCGGTTGGTAGCCAAAGGTTATTCCCAGGTGCCGGGAATTTATTTTGGTGATATTTTTTTCTCCTGTTGCCAAAGTTACTTCTATTATATTAATTTTATTTGTTGCTGCTGCATTTGATTTTGAGATAGAACATATGGATGTGAAGACAACATTTCTTCACGGGGATCTAGAAGAGGAGATCTACATGAAGCAACCTGAAGGCTTTATGGTGAAGGGTAAGAAAGAACTGGTATGTAGGTTGAAGAAGTCTTTGTATGGGTTAAAATAGTCACCAAGGATGTGGTATCAGAAATTTGATACCTATATACGGGGACTTGGCTTCACCAGAAGCAAGGAGGATCACTGTGTTTATTTTAAATTAATTGGTGACTATGTTATTTATTTGGTCTTGTATGTGGATGATATGTTGTTGATTGGAAATGACAAAGAAATTATCCAAGATTTTAAGACCCAACTGTTCTCCAAATTCGACATGAAGGATCTTGGTGCTGCAAACTATATTTTGGGCATGGAAATTAAGAGAGATCAGACAAAGAGGAAGCTCTAGTTAAACCAGAGGAAGTATGTTGAGATTATATTGTAGAGGTTCAATATGCAGGATAGTAAACCGGTGGATGTTCCGATTCCTGTAGGTGTAAAGCTGTCTGCTAAACAGTGTGCCAAGACACAAGAAGAAGAGGAGGATATGTCCAGTGTTCCATATGCAAGTGCGGGGGGTAGCCTAATGTATGCAATGGTAGGTACTAGACCAGACATTGCACATGCAGTGGGAGTATTGAGCAGGTTTATGTCAAACCCAGGGAAGGAGCATTGGACAGCAGTGAAGCGGGTTTTCAGATATTTACGTGGCACTAGTGATTATGGCTTGTGCTACCCGAGAAGACCAGGATTGGAAAGAATGTTGGACATTCGTGGTTTTGTTGATGCAGACTGGGCTGGAGATCTGGACCAAAGAAGATCTACAAGTGGGTATGTGTTTAGCCTATTTGGAGGTGCAGTCAGTTGGATGAGTAAAAGACAATCTGTAGTGGCGCTTTCAACTACAGAGGCAGAATACATAGCAGCCACTCATGCAAGCAAGGAAGCAGTTTGGTTGCAGAGATTGTGTTCAAGTATGGGGTTGGTACAGCAAGCTATAAGGATAGACTGTGATAGCCAAAGTGCAATTTTCTTGGCTAAGAACCCTGCTTATCATTTAAAGACAAAGCACATTGATGTTCAATATCACTTTGTTAGAGATATGGTTGAGGCTAAAAGGGTGTTGCTCGTAAGGGTAGACACTTTGAAGAATGTTGCAGATGCATTAACGAAGTCTGTGTGCACTTAGAAGTTCTCTTGGTGTAGAGAAACAATGGGTGTTGAAGAATTGGCCCAATGACTAAGCTCTCTTGTGACCCCCTGTGGAAAGAAAATAACAAGTGGGAGAATGTTGGGTATGTGTTATATTCTTTCCACGACTAGCTGCATGTGTTGTACGTTGTGCCGGGCGCAGCAGAGGGGTCACCGGGGGGGCAACGCCCCGACAAAAATGTTTTTGGTGTGCGGACCCAATCATAGGAGGACCCACCCATGTTTTTTGAATGATTTTTCACATGGTTTTGGGGTACGATGGTTTTCGGCCCTTGGTATTTTGTAGATCCAGTCAAGGGAACTACGGTTATGTTATAATCCAGGGTTAATGGATTGGGGTTTATGTATGCTTCAGCATGTATATATATGTTTTGTAACACTAAAATAAATATAATGAAAAATCAAGCTGGTCGTCCTGATTTGTGATCCAGCGGAAAATCTCTGTGTTTATCTGTTTTATGTTTTATTATCTCGCTATTGTTTATTTTCTGTTATAAGATTCGTGTGTAGATAATTTCTGTTCAGGGTTAAAACCTACAAGTTTTCCCACTATTCAATAAAAAATACACATTAAATTTGATTAAATAAATTTATTTATTTATTTATTATTATTATTATTTAAAACTCAATCAAGGAGATTGGTATGTCATATTTCATAATTTTATAATAAATATTTTTTATAATAATTTTGAAAATTATTTTCTCACCAATTTTTTTTTGTTACTCAATGTGAGCCCTGAGATGAATGGCTTACCTAACTTGTGGCTTGAGTAACCACAACCTAGGGGCCTCTAAGCCATCAAAATCACTCAAGGATAGAATCGAGCAAGGCCTTAACATGGCTATATTTTTTACCATAAAGTTTCAAACCTTAACATGGCTTTAATCAATAATGAGGTGGCAACAGTAAAAAGATCAGGTTAGCCATAGTCTTTCAGCCAAAGAAAATGGGACCAGAAAACAGCTGCTTTTTCGATCCTCACCCTAATGGCTACTTGTTTGTTTTCTATGTATAGAGCAGTATTGATTGATCTGAGCTGCCCGTTCTTAAACCGCCTATCCCTTTGTTATGGGTTCATATTATCCTTTTTATAAATTTTTAATATTTATAATATGAAAACAAAATTATTGTAAATATCAAATATATTATTCTTAAAATAAAATTTATAATAAAAAAAATTGCAATATCACCCATAATAATTTAATAATAAAAAGCTAACCCACCAAATTTTCCATAACCCAATAATTATTCTCCATAGCTTAAAATTCTTTAACCCAATAATTAATAATTGAATATCAACATAGATATCATGGATGAACAAGGAGTCGGAACATTAAAAGGAAAATCTATGAACAATAACAAATAATTTGTTCACAACTTCAAACAAATAATGCAATGCAGGTGGTTAAACTTAAGTTTAAGGAATGGCATATCATGAACATAGTAATTCAATAAACATGCATGTGTTGAGCATATAAATTATTTCCTCTTTAATAAAATTATGCGATTCAAAATAACAAGTGAACTATTTTAACTACGTAAAATATGTATTTTAATTTAAATGTTGAAAAATTGGATAATTCATTTAGGTAAAATATTGAAGTATATAATTTGATATAATTATGTGATGTAATTTGATTCGAATATAGTCATTATATTTTAGTACATTATCTTATATAGGAAGTTTCTATCCTCATTCATTCTCCACATTAGTTTTTTTTACATGGACTAATTCAACATTTTTTATTTGTGTGCACTAGCCTAATACCCCCAAACCATAAGACCCATCGAAGGGATAACTCGCTTCACCACATACCATTGAAACTAATATACATGGTTAAGGGGCCATGCTCCAATGACCATAGAAACTCTTGTAGCTACTACAACACCCTCTAAAATTTTTCCTACATTCAAATTTTTGAGCTTCCTAACGATTATGTGATTTGTCGTTTCAAGCCATAAAAGTTGTCTCATGCTTCTTATTCGATTTTTTTAAGTGTTCAAGTTCCTTTCCAAAGAAGCTCGAAGTGTCATATTTTGTTAGAGGAAGCTTTGGCACACCTCCTAGAAGCAGCTCCAGTGCACTCTCTTCCATTATTTGATCCTATCTATCACCAGAACATGTGTTGGACACACTCATGTGACCCAGTGTACTTTTTTATTGCAGTCGACACTTCTGTCATAAATACTTGCACCTTAACTGCTGCACTTGGAGATTAGTGTAATTTTTTTGTCATTTCAATATATACATGTTGGTTTTGGGTATTGTGCGTTTAATTTCCATGAGATTTATTGTCTATGTATGTGTGATCATGTTGAAGACCCTTTTTTATGCTCTCTCTCTCTCTCTCTCTCTCTCTCTCTCTCTCTCTCATCCCACTTATCTCACACTTAGTCAATTTTTTGGATTCTTCCTTGTTGCTTTGACACATGTGGTTAGGGTTTGAAGAGTGTTGATTAGAAAAATCCATAGGTGCCATTTTAAGTTGATGTTTTGAGTCTCAAACGGGACTCATCATCAAGACTTGATTGTCACGAGAAGGAAACAACATAAAAATTCAACTTCCAACCAAGTAATGAGTGAATTGCGCACTTCTAAGCCTGAGTTGTGAGACTCTTGTCTCTTAAATCTGCGCCATGTTCCCATCTTGAGGAAAACTCCTTTCACAAGAGCAATGTGCATCTCTAGAGCATAGTCATCCAAGTTGTTACTACTTACACTTGCTATCTATGCCAAGTCTTGATCATCCCCGCCTTGTGGAGCATATTACACACTTCTAGTGGAAAATTAGATAACCCCTTGGGCCTTGCAATTACAACATGCGCTCAACCTAGAGTCTCCTTCTCAGTTATAGTGCATTGTGCATCCTCAGTCCTCAAACCTCTATCCACTACCTCTAGAACCTGTGCTCTGTGCCTAAACTTGTCCCTCTCTCTTTCCCTTGACCTCCACCTCTCATGAACTTGTGCCCTATATCCAAGAAGGCCTCTCCCTCGGTCCTAGTGCATTGTCTCATCATAGTCAGCATCTTGCATGAGAAAACAAGGTTGAATAGGTGATTTTGGGACTAATATTGTATTTCATGAGTGAATTTCATTTGCGGGTACTATCATCTTAACATGGAATATGATGCTCAAGGAGGTCATCAAGGAGAGGTTTCAAGAAGACACTTGTGGAGATATGACACAAAGGTACCATCATGTAGGAGATAAAGGAATTATGAAAAATGACATATAGATGGCAACCCAGGATGACTTGGAAGGCTCGAATACTCTATCCAGCCCTTTAGAGGGTGAAGATGAAGTACATTCCAAATCTATCATGAATATTTTAAGCCCTAGAAACAATGAAAATAACTTGGCATTGAAACATTGCAATGAAGTTTCATGTCACAGCTGCAAAATTTTATCTTCTCAAAATGTGAACACAAGAGTGATATTTATATTTTCACCACAATATAGGCGTAATGTAATTTTTTAATTTCAAATTTTGGAAAATGTAAAATGTGTGGAAGCCCAAGGGCCACACATGGACTGTGAAGAGTCACTAGGAAGTCCAAGGGTCATGTAGGAGCTCAGAAGTCATATGAGAGCTCAAGAATCATGAGGGATTTCAAGAGTCACATGGGAGGTGAAAGGTCACCTAATTTGTTATAAATAAACCCTCATAACTCAAGCAAAGGAATTTTCACATTTGCTTCTCAAGCTATCCATAGGAGAGGAGATCATTCTTTTTAGGAAGTGGTGACTTAATGTTCCACTATTGGGGCTAATGATGCAATGGTGTAATTAGGTATCTTGATACTTTCACTTAATGGTTTGAAGCTCTCAAAGTCAGGCGTACTTTCATGCATGTATCATGAATATTGTAAGACTATTCTTCCATGTTTTTTATGTATGTTTGTGTTCATATATACTAAATAAAATGAAGTATTTCATTGGATTTGGTATACATATTAATTGAATTATGTGTCCTTACTTTTTTTCAGAATCATTTTTACTTTATGAACTAATTTTCAGATTAATTAATGATTCTTTCTATATATCTATGTGTCTTTATTAGGATAGTACTATTACTTTTCTTCTAAATTATCACTCTTTCTTTTCCCGTTTGTGAAATTAATGTATACACATCATAATCGTGTGCTTCACAAAGTTAACTTGTTTATCTCAAAAGCATATGCATGCTCTCTTATGTTGTAAATTGCAACCAAGGAAAATATTTAAGATCATTGTATTGTAGTAAGGTTGATTTCCTAGATGGGGCTCCTATCGCAAATGGTGTAAGGTCTAGTTGGGACTTCATACAGGGGAGACTCCATTGTGTTATCGGACTTCTAGCACCATCAACAGAATATTTACGATATTTGGCACATCAAAATATTAATTCATACACCAAGTAATAATATGTGTGCACACATATACATATAAATTTTGAATAGCCACACTTCTCATTCCATAAACCATATTCATATCTCACATTTTTTTCATCCCATTAGCCACAAGTCAAGGTGGGGGATACCCCTATGCCTCCCCTCCTTCATTGAAAATTGCACCTTCCTTCCAATATCTAATGGCCTGTTTTCATAGCTTCTCTACAAATAATCCTTCCCCATCTCATTTTATGAAGAATGTTTCCATGAATTTGAAGGTGCTTCTCTTGCCATGATCTGAACTTAAACAGGAAAGAAAAAAAATACAGATATATCCACAAATACAAAGATGCAGCAAAAATAAAACTTCATTTCATTAATATCAAAGAACTGAAATATGGTTACAAACATAATGGAAATAAACTAGCTCGAGTGATGGTAGCTTATCTCTGAGAAGAGATGTGGCAACTACATGCCTCTGGACTATGTTACAATGAGGCTCAAGGGCATTTTTATTATTGAAAAATAAGGGAAAACCCTAAAAAACCAAAACCCTAACCCCAGGAGATGGAACACCAAGATTTTGTGGGGCTCATTGGGGTTATTTGGGCAACCAACTTCCCAAGGTCATAACTTGGTTATATTATCTCCATTTTGTGCATACGATACCTCATTGGAAATATCTCTCTAAGTATTATAGGATTGGTCGTAGGCCCCTTCCTATGACCATGGGCTTGCTGTGGACCTCAAAAAAAATTTGTTTATGGGGTCAAAACTGCTCTGGAAGTTCAGCACCCGAAAAACTGCTAAAAATAGTAAATGTTGTTATAAACAAGGAAACTGATGAAATTGAATGGAGGTCTTGCTGGAATAAGCCGATGGCCACCAATATCCACCTGGATTAGTCATCCCTCCTTAGGAAGCAATGGTCCCCATTACGTGCAGAGCCTCCATGAGGTGAGGAAATTTTTGTTGAACCTGGTTCCTGGTGAACCAATTGCCTTGGTGAAGGATTTGGCCTGCATTGAAAATTTGATATAGATGGATCCTCTAATGGTGAGTGTTGTTGATCTATGTGTCCATGGTCCGATTAGTTTTGGCTTGTTCCATGTAGTATGGGTTTAACCCAAATTGGTGTGAGTTGTTCTGCAATGTCGGATGTGTCCAATAATGTTTGAAAGTATTGGCGAAGGTGGTTCACATTGAACATTGAGTGCAGGCCAAGGAACGATGGAATGTTGAGCTCGAAATAATTTTCCTCTATAGCCTTAGTGATGGCATATGGACCATATCAGAGCGGTCGAATCTTATTGCAGGGCCCAACAAAGAGCTCCTTCTGCAAATGTAGCCAAAAATTTTCCCCCACCTAGAACTTATGTGGCACCTAATGTTGATCATGTCACTTCTTTTACTTAGCATTTGATTTTTCCAATATGCTATGGACCTACTGACAGATGTGTTAGATGCGCTCAATGAAGTTGTTAGCCCTATCAACTTCAGACTGGACATGGGCCGAAGTTGCTTGAGTAGTTGCAAATGGTATGGCTACATCAAGAAAGACATAGTGGTTGGAATACCAAGCCGACCTAGAAAGAGATGTGGCCAATTGAGTTATGGAGAGCTTTGTTGTAGTTTTCTTGGACATATGGGAGGATTTATTCCCTTGTGTGTGGATGCTTCGAGTTTTACATGTGTAGAATGTGTACCATCATCTTGTTGAAGACCTTTGTCTAGCCATCAGTTTGGGGGTGGAAAGCCATGGACCTAGTGAGATTAGTATCCAGCATCGACTAGAGACTTAACCAAAGCGTACGTAGGAACATGTTGTCTCGATCTGAGATAATGGATCGTGGGATACCAAAGTGTACCCACACTCATTAGTAGTGGATTCTGTTGTAATACTCTTCTTGCAGGCCTCCAAAATGGATACCTTAGAGAATTTATTAATGACCAATAAAACACAGTTGTTTCCATGGTTAGTATAAGGGAGACCTCACATTTAATCCATGGAGATGGATTCCAAGGTCGAATAGTAGGAAGAAAGGTATATAGGCCTTTATTTTTTATGGTCGATTTGGAAATGGTGCAAGAAGTGCAAGATCTGATGTATTTCCCAACATCTTGTCGAAGGTTCGACCAATATAAATACTTCTGCAACATTTCCATTGTTTTATCTACTCCAAAGTGTCCATTGACCCAGCTGTAGTGTGTTTCCCAAATTATCTTGGCATGCTCGCTTGAAGGAACACAGAGGTGTCCCGGGTGACATAATAGTGTATCCTAGAGTTGAATTTTTGGAACTTGCTTGCCTTCTAGGATCGTCTGGTATTTGTTTTTGAATTTTGGATTTCTCTTGTACATATGTAGCCACCCCGAAGTCTCGTTCCCACAAGAGTCAAGCACAGTGGTCATTGCCATGACCGGCGGTCGGCTGAGACAGTCTACAACATTGTTGGTGTTTCCCTTCTTGTACTTAATGTTAAAATGGAATTGTTGTAGTTATGTGGACCATTTCTAATGGTGATCATTCTACAACTTCCATTTTGTCTATATGAACTATAGGGGTCAGTGGTTTGTTTGGATGACCGTTTCCTTCCACATAATGTAAGTCTTCCACTGTCGGCAGACCTGCATAATGGAATACATATTTTTTTCATAGGTGGGATACTTTCGAACTATGTCTAAAAGTGTCTCACTTTGATATGCCACTAGTTGCCCCCGTTGAGTAAGAACAACACCAATAGCATAGTCGGAGGAATTTCTCTCAATATCAAACGGATGTTGAGGGTATGTTGATGTGAGCACTGGTGCAAAGCAAAGTCGATGCTTCAACTTGGAAAATTCCTTTTGTTTTGATTTAAACCAAAATATTTTTTCTTTCGCTCTACCCTTGGTTACTTGACTCAAAGGTCGAGTGATATGAGAGAATCCCAACACGAACTTGCGGTAAAATTGGAAATACCCATAAAGTTGAAGAGATTTGTTACAGTTATTGGAGTTAGCCAATCCCGAATGAATTATATCCTAGTTGGGTCCACATGCACACCCCACTCATCAACGATGTGCCCCAAATATTGAACCTGGGTCATACCAAAAGTGCATTTCTCCAAATTGGCACGCAGATTCTGTTGTCACAAAGTTTAGAGGACCTATCGAATATGGAGGAGGTGCTCTTCCTAACTCTAGCTGAAGATCAGGATGTCATCCAAATACACCACCATGAAAGATTTGGTGAAGGGTCGCAATATGTCATCCATCAGCCTCATGAATGTTGTAGGAGCATTCGTCAACCCGAAAGGCATGACCAGCCATTCGAAAAGGTCCTCCTTGGATTTGAACAAATTCTTCCACACATAGGAGGGTTCAATTGGTACCTAGTTATACATGGAATTCAAGTCAATCTTACTAAATATTTAACCCCTTGAGCTGGTCCGAAAGGTCATAAATCTGCGAGATTGGATACCTATTCCGGGCAGTGATCTTGTTTAGTGCCCGATAGTCAATACAGAGTCTCCAGGTCCCATCCTTCTTCTGTAACAACACAATCTGGCTCCCACAGGGTGATGAACTTGGCCTGATGTACCATTTTTTCAATAAATCTTGAACATGCCTCTTGATTCATCATTCTCTATAAAAAAGCATCTATAGATCAGTACATTAGGAAATGGCGCACCAGGGGTCAGATCAATGGAGTTATTAACCTGACACTATAGAGATACCCCTGTGGGTGAGGTGAAGATGTCCATGTACTCATCCATGACCTTTTCCATCTGATGCTTCCATGCAAAGGATCCCTATCTAGAGGTCATGGCCACAATATTCTTCTTTCCCAAAGGAAGAATCATAAGGAAAAAAAAATATCAGTTTTGGAAATATTCTTACTACATTGCATCATAGTGATCAAAAAGATGGTGGTAGGTGGCGTTACCTCAGGTATCCTTTACAACTTATTTGACAAAATAATAATGACAGTGTGGGACCTAGACTCATAAACAACATGTCGCTTCCACAAGTATGGTTATCCTAATAATACATCTCAAACTTCAAGAGGAGCAACATCAAAAAATACCTCATATGTGACACTAATGAGGGAAGGGATTGATGTTGTAGGGAAGGAAATATTGATGGTTGACGAGGAGATCTCGATGGTTTATGGTTGTGGGTGTGATTTTCTTGGTACGCCCATCCACTTCACAACCTCTCCTGAAATGAGGTTCTTTTGGCTCCTGTTGTCGAAAATGAACTCTAGCGGAGAACCCTTCACCCACATTTGTGAGTGGAAGAGGAGCTCCTCCTCCTCTCGATATTTGGGCTCATTCTTATGGATATTTGTGGTGGAAACGGTGGCATTGGGATTTTTGTCAATAATCTGCTTCTCTTTGTCATTCCCCTTTTCGGGTTCTGACTCATAGTCGAAACATACATCTAGTTCGAAAGCCTACGACTCAGCCACCAGTGACTGCTTGGCCTAAAACTCACTTGTGTGGTGAGTGGCTCTCTTATGGAACTCACACCATTTCCCCATGTCCTTATTTTTCTTCATGGTGTTTTTATTTTCTTGCAAGTTCAGTAGGTTGTCTTGGGTTGCCCTTCCTTGGCTTTGTCCTTTGTCCTGAGTCGCCCTTCCTAAGTCTGTCATTTCAAAATTATTTTTGAGGCTAGAATTCACATGGTTTATATGGTTGGGATCAATACCAATAAGTATAATATCATCAACATAAATAAGAATGATGATTAAGGACTTACCCACTTTCTTGGTGTAGACAGTGTTATTGGAATGACATCTAGAAAAGCCATTATCGAAGAGAAAGCTATCCATTTTGGCATACCAAGCCCAAGAGGCTTGTTTGAGACCACAGAGAGACCTTTTTAGGAAAAAAACAAGGCTAGATTATTTTGGGATAAATCCAAGGGGTTTTTCCATATATATTTCTTCATGCAAGTCCCCATGTAAGAAGGCATATTTAACATCCATCTGATGGACTTCCCATTTAAAGGAGTGTTATGCATCATTTTATCACCATGACATTTGACTATCAATATGGGTCTATCATCATCCATATCATTTTCCCTTAGAGGTCAAAAACACTCATGTTCATGAACCAAGTCTTGGAAATTGGAGAAAAAAATCTTTAAAACCTTTAAAATATTACCTGCACGCTTTTTATGACTATTTCCTGCGCATGCGCTGATGATTCTTCTATTAGCCATGGTGACCGCCACTCTGTTCACCACTAAAATCTATGCAACCCATGTAAAAAGGAAGTAAATATAAAAAATAACATCTAGAAGCCTAGTTGGTTGAATATTCTCCCAACTGGAAGCCTCTAGAGTCACGTCAGTTCGAGCTTTATCCCTCTACTCATGGAGCTTATCCCTTGGCTAAAGGAACCCAAATCCCTTCATGGGAGGAACTCATCCCTCTCTTAAAGGATTTGAAACTACCTCAATCTCTCTATAAATTGAGCTAAAGTTTCAGGATGAAGGGTAGATACTCACTTGTATATATTCTAAGCTGGAGATAGTTCATAGAGTTCATAGTTTCTGAACTAGTAAGTTGTTGTTGGCACATTGAAGATTACACCTTTGTGTACATGACTTCATACTGGTCATTCTAGAAAGAGAGGCTTATCAGACTGAAGGAAACTATTGGGCAGACACACGGGATAAATCTGTACCACATCAAGGCTCGGGTTGTAAGATTAATCATTTTAATTTCTGATAATACATATGGATCTCTTTTTCTCATTGTCTTGTTTCTGAATTCATGGAAATGATGTCAATACTTAGACTCCTTGATCACTAAGTTAGACTAGCATTTATGATTATTATATATTTCATATGCTTTGATATTTTTTATTGTTTGTGATTGCAGATTCTTATCACCATTGAAGAGTGGCTTTGGAGCGAAAGGCAAAAGACTACATCAAACGTCTCGGTTGAAAGGTAGGAGCATATCCTCCTTATTTCAAGGTTGTAATAATCTAAAATACAAGTAGTCTAGAGAAAGAGCTATTCAAATGGATATTTTTTTCTACTTACTTGTTGGAGTAGGGAGATTGCTCTTATCTGCAAGAGGGATTAATCCAAAAAACAATTTGGTGACCATACTGGGGAAGACAAGTTTAGTTCTCTTTGGTTATGTTTAGTTTGACATTCTAGATTTTTTATTTTGACTTCTCTGAGTGTGGTTGGGTACATAACCTTTTAGATTATCTGAGATAGAAAAACTTAAATTTATTTTTTCCAAATTTTCTCTTCTCTGTGTGGTTTTCTGTGGAAAACAGAGCGGCAACATGCACAAATTTTCAGCATAGTTCAATGCACATGCACACTAGTTTGTTCTGAGAAAATACGCACCCCCTAGGGAATTTTGAAAAAATTAAAATTTTCTCTTCTAGAGTCAGATAACAAAATTCTTAAGGTTTAACCTCATCTATACCAGTTGTCAGAATATATGTATGAAATCCTCTTTAACACCATGGAGTCTTGTTTGATAAATCATCCTTTTTGCATAATACAGTTAGGGTTCGCCCTGGTTTACTGTTACTCCTTTTGGAAGATAGATTCATTTGCCAAAGTTCATTGGCTTTATGTTATTGTCTCCTTGAGCCACCAGGATTATTGCCAAACTTACTGTTTTGAGTTTTTGTTTCTTATTCAATTGCAAAACAAAAAAGCTTCTAGATCCCCAAAGTCTGATTTATCTCAAGCTAGTCTTTCATGATTTCATTTCTACTAGGTCAAGTGGAAACATTTTTAGTTATCTTACAACTAAGAGAAATCGTTAAAAAGACACTCATAGGTATATTAGTTAGGATTGATAATTAGAACTTTTATTTTCTTTGAAGTTTTTATAATTTTTAGGGTTTTTAGAAGTTGCCTTATTTTGAGATTTGTTTGTTTATCAAAATTGTAGTTTTTGGCTTTGTAATCAACGGAATTTTCTTCACAAAAGAGACATTGATCATGCTTGGAAATTGTGTTCTTAATGAGATTTTTTTCTTGACGAAAAGGAATTTTATTTGAATTTTTAGGAAGCTTATACTTTTTGAGTTCAAAAGTCCTTCAACTTTCTCTTAAATAGAATTCATTGAAATAAAAGAGTTGCATTTTTCATATTGTTGCATTTAGAATATTTTGAGTCAGGTCACAATATCATCAAGTTTCATCTCCATACCCCTTTTGTGTAAATAACAACCAAATCAATACAACGCTTAATAAAATCAATCTAGATATTTTTTACATTTTCTAGGGCTCATTCCACCAATTTATCTTAGGCTAGTGCTTTGGAATAGGTTGTAATAAATGTTCCAAAGCAATTAAAACAAAAAATTAGCATCTTGTTGTAGGGAAATCCAATTGTTGCAATTTTACTCTGGGAAGCTCTTCTTAAAAGAGTCAAGCACGAGGTAATGTCAGACCCAATGAGGTAATCCTACCTAGTTCATTGGTGAAGATAGAAGGCATGTACGTAATAAAAACGATAAACCTCAGATTAACCATTGTCAAGGAGCTTGGGGTCACTTTCTAGCAAACCTTGGATTTACCATGTTGAGGAGATTTCAAGGCGATTGAGCTTGATACTCTGCCCTTGTGTGTATATCGGATCGTAGATTGTTTCCCCAGGTATAATTTTCTCAATTGGTGACCGTAGTGGCCATAATATTTAGGATTTTCCCAAGGTGACGGTGGAGGGAAGGTCCCACTGTACCTAGAACAGACATTGACTAGACTCACTTGGACTTTCTGGAGGGTACTCTTCACTTGGAGATGGCATACTGAAGTTACTTGCACCAGAATATTTCATTAAGCAGGTTGTCAGGGTAACTCTTCCAACCGCTTGTTTTCCACATTAATTCCCGTGAACTTGGATTTCATCACTAATTAGTGCTTTTATTATGGAAACATATTGTTTATGTATGGTTTGTCTCTTATATTTTGTAGGCACATGTTCATTTGATTGATTTTTAGCTACTTTAGGTGTATCCTTTTGAATTTTTTTGTTTTCTTGTGTTAAACGATTAACCGTGGTTGAATTACGGAAACATTCATGTAGAATGCAAGGGAAACCCCCTACGTATACACCCAGTCAAATGGAAAAAATCAAAACTAAAGGAGTTCAACAATCAGGAACCGGGTCTACTGAAAAAGGAGAAACATCCATTGTAATACATCCTAATTTCGAAGTTAATCTTTTTTTCACAAAGAAAAAATTCGTAACTTTTCATTAAGATAGGTTACATGTTACATCTGCTGGTAGTATGTACTACTATTCAGTCCAAAGACTATTACAATCTGTCACTATGCCTGTATGATGGCAGTAGATCAGTCCCAAAAATATAAATATCAGTCAGTATGAAGCCCATGTTCACATAGTAAGTTCGGTGCATAACTTACTAATTTCGAAGTTAATCAACCTCACATACTTGAAAATTATCAAGAACAACCAGAAATTTCTGAAGTAATTACAGTTGAATCTATTACTGGTGAATTGTCAGATACCCAATTCACCAAATCCGAAATATTTGAGCCTAAATTTGAATCTACTTCATCTGAGTCACCTTTGGATCTCAGAGTCCCGGCTCCTGTTCATCCTCGTTCACCTTGAGTGAAACTTCTTATTACTGATAATATTCCTCTTGGCCTAATTATCATTGAAGAGATATCTGACATGGAAGAAGAGATTACAATTCCTTCTCATCATGAATCTTTATATCTAAGGTATACTGAACAAATTTACCCTTTTGTTCCTTTTAGACCGGATCCTTGGTATCATCAAATTACCAAATTTCTGCACAACTCTGGTTATAATCATTCACCATGCCTCATACGTTTTTACTCTATACCCAGAGGTAGTTACATGGCTTAAACAAACATTTCTACTGAGTCATATATGTTTTCTTCATCACCAAAAATATTTTTGTGTGGTTTTCCATATGTTCCTGCTGCGTTAGATGCTCTCTATCACTTTCTCAAGAGCATCTCCATCTTCCGAAACTTTTACCAAATCGACTGGTCTGTATGAATCTACCACCAAACCTTTGACAATGGAACATGTTTATATGTTTTATAGAAATATTCCTCAAGCTAGCTCTCAAGGTAGCTATATAGTGTTTGGGGGGCAGCAGCCTCTCCAAGGACAACAATCCTTCCAGGGGCAACAACCTTTTCAAGGGAAGCAACCTCTCCAAGGGCAGCAACCTTTCAAAGGGCAACCATCCTTTCAAGGAGGACAACCTTTTTCTCTAACTTAGCCCTCGGTTGTAGGACCAAATATTCTCGGTAATTATCAAACTTATGTTCCAATGCCTCAAACTAGTTATGGTCAACCTTATGCATCACAACCTTTGATGGGAGCTCCTTACCCAAGAATCAATATTGTGTGGAATCCTGTGTTAAATCAAAAGTATTTGCAACCTACATTACAAGTACCTTATAATCAACCTACTCAGTCAGCTAGACAATTTTTTTTTACCCAAGTCCAACAGCTTGTTCAAGGAGCACTTCAAATCACCCCGCATGTATCTGTTCCAAGTAGTCAACAAGCTGGTATGAGTACTCCAAGTACTCCTATCCAATATGTTGTGGAAATTTATGTTCAATAACCAAGTACACCTATCCCTGGAGTTTCTCAAACCCCTATTTTTACAACCCTTCAAGCGACAACACCAACTATTACACATGAAATTCCTCAGATTACTTCTCATCAAATTGGATCAACAGTTCAATTTATTCCTAAAAAATCTGTAGGATAACCTATTGAAACTATGGTTCAAACAAGTCTACCTTTTACGGGTCAAACCTTTCAAGGTGAGTTTGTTAAAAGTCAACCATTTCAAGGGAAATTTCAATATGGAAAAATGGGACAAAATCTAGTTTACCATATTCAACCATACCTTGGTTATACATATCAACTACCAGCTCAACCTCAGTTTGGTATGGCTAACCTTGGATACCCTTGAGGTATACCAATCCTAACTAATAAAGATATTCTAGGTTTTCCTGGATATCCTCCTCCAGGTACTGGTATTGTTCCTCAAGGTTATCAGTTTGCACAACAAGACCCTAACCGACGGTTACCATTCATTGCAAATTTAGATTTACTTGACTTGTCTTGGCTAATGAATTATCCAATTTATTATCTTCCGTTTTGGTCGGAAATGCCTACTAAATTTCCCATTGATATTCCAAATTTTGAAGTAAAATTAGGAGAATATCCCTTGAATCATGTGATGACTTATCATCTATGGTGTGCATCCAATTCCTTAATCGATGATTCGATTCGTTTGAGGTTTTTTCAAAGAACTTTGATCGGCTTAGCTACAAATTGGTACATTATTAGGTCCCTATATTACTAGTGTAGTCCCTTGTTGTTGTTAGTGTAGCCCTCTTATTGTTATTTTTGTACTCCTGTAACCCCCATATTGTTATTATTGTGCCCTTAAATTATTATTGTTAGGTCGACTAGGATTATATTGTAACCCCATGGATTCCTATATAGAGAAATGAGGTTTTGTCATTTGTATCATCTAAGAATTGTTCATTTATTTAATGTAAAGGAGGTCTCCCCCTTGAAGTGGCTGAAATCTAAGGCTTTGATCTCTCTTTTCTTCTATTTTTGGAGTTGGTTTCATCATATTTGGTATCAGAGCTTTGGATTCTAGGGTTTCGCTGCTCCAAACAGGTCATCGTGGAATTATCATTATAACTTTTTTTATATGAAGGTTCAGAACCTGAAATTTTTACCAAGCGAAGCTGAAATCCTCAAGAACTTCGTGTAAAAATTTCAGATCTTGGTTCGCAACATTTTCGGATACATGACCTGTGTAAGTTAGGGTTTTTGCAGGCTCCCGAATTTCATCTAAAAGAGGTGACCTTGGGAAAATCACCATAACTCTCTCTCTAAGAATCGGATTTGAATTTTGTAAAAATTGGTTGGATGTAAACAGACTGTAGTTTCCTATGTATAAATTTCAGAGCCGAAGGAGGACATAGTGACACGTGGAACGCCATTCAAGTTTTCTCTTCTGAACCAGTCCATAATTAGGTCATTTTTGGAGATTGGGTATAACTTTTCCTTGAAGAATCCAAATCAGGTCTAACCTATGGCATTGGAAAGAAGATTCAGAGGGCTAATACAACACCAAATTTCAAATATTGAAGATCCTAAATCATAGAGATAATTTAGTTTTAATATTGACCTCCTAAATTGCTAGAAAAAGGTGTGTATTTCTATTTTAAAATTGCATAACGTTTGTTTGAAAAATTATTTTGAAGTGATTCCAAGGGAATTGTTGAGTCTTAAATATGCATCTTTCTTATACATCTTCCTAGACCTTTTTCACTCACCTGAACCTTCCAAGTTGTCAATATCATTGTATATTAATTGCAAAAGAGCATCTAAAATGGTTTTTAACTATATTTTGTGTCTGCTGTTTGATTTAGATTTTTGCTCATTTAGATGCGGAATCTTGCCACTTTCCGCAGCTACTGCAACTTTCCGCAGCCATTTTGTGAAAGTCTATGTTACAGGTGTCTTCAGGAAAAACGAGCCACATGGGCAAGTCAGAAATGATGTGGACATGGATCGTGTCCTATTGGCTCAAGAAAAATCACCTAAGGAGGCTGCGGTCAAAGGTGGCCAAGTGGAAGTCAACCGTAGAGTCCCACGGTGACAGGACTCTGTTTCTCATCACGTGAGGATTTGCATGACCGTTTCTAACTTACGGGAGACACATCAACACCTGTACACGGCTCCATAAGCCGAATCCAACATCCACTCTTCATAGATTTACTCCTCAACGCGGCCATGATCCTAGATATCTGGACGTAATGGTTTACGTGTTTTCTATCAGCATAAACTTTAGGGAATTAGTTATATTTCCTTTGTTATAAATAATGCGTTTGCATACGCATATGAGATTAGTCTCCATTAACCTCCAGATAGCTCTGTAATGTAATTACGTTGCCACTGTGCCGTAATATCACCTCTCTGTTATGACTGCATTTTAATATATAAGAAGACTCTGTTTCCAAGCGTAATTCGTATTTGAAGGCTGTTGCCAAGGCTGGTGCAGAGGGCCCCTGCACACGCTGAGGTTTTGTGCATTATTTTATAGTTCTTATTTTATTTCTTTAAGCTCATTGTGCCATAAGTCATTCATGTGTTTATACATTGCATCTTTCATGGTATTTATGCTTCATCTCTGTTTATAATCTGTCATGCTTTACACTTTACTTCTATCCATAATATTTCATGTTTTATGTTAACTGATCAGTGTTCTTGTTTCAGATTTCAAATAGGAAGCCCGAGCATTTGCATATCTTTTAACTAATGACATGGAATCAATATTGTTCTGCTGCTAATTTACTTTTCTCAGTTTATGTTTAATTTCAGTACTGCTTTGTTTATTTCAGTCTTGCACATTTTCTTCAGTAGTTAGATTTAGATATATTAAATTGCTCATGACATTTTCAGTTACCTCTGAAAGCCACAGCTGGACTGATGGTGAGGGATTGAAGTATGAATGTGTAGTTTGATATTAGTTTACTTTCTGCAAGATTAGATATATTAAATTTCTCATGTCATTTTCAGTTACCTCCGAAAGCCACAGCTGGACTGATGGTGAGGGATTGAAGTATGAGTGTGTAGTTTGATATTAGTTTACTTTCTGCAAGTTAGATATATTAAATTGTTCATGTCATTTCAGTTACCTCCGAAAGCCACAGCTGGACTGATGGTGAGGGATTAAAGTATGAGTGTGTAGTTTGATATTAGTTTCTTTTTCTGCAAATTAGATATCAGATTGCTCAAGTTGTTTATGGTTACCTCCGAAAGCCATAGCTGGACTAATGGCGAGGGATCAGAATATAAGTTGATGTAATTTGATTTAGATTTACTTTTTTGCAATTCTTGGATTTCTTTAAGAATAGTTTCTTTTGTGTTTAGACAACAACAAGGATAGTTTGGTTTTCATGCTCAATAGTTCACTGTTTTGATTTACTAGGTTAGCAACACATTTTCATTTCCTTTCAAGTTTTGTCAATCTATGTTTCAAATTCCTTTTGAAGTTTCAAGTTGGTAAATCATTATAAAGGATATCATTGCCTTGAACAATCATAACCATACTTGTTTTTATTTTAGAATTTCCATCTCACATTAGAAAACTAAAAACGACAAAAAGATAAGAAATAGGTTATCATGCACATATAGTGCGCCACACTTCATCAGCTTATGAATCCTGGATTGATAAATTAATGTAGAAATTTAGGACACACTAAATTGACCAAACATTTTGGAGCCGTTGCCGGGGAAGTGTAACTAGGTAACTTTATTTCTTACATCCAAAAAAACAAAAAAAACAAAAAAAACAAAAACAAAAACAAAAACAAAAAAAAAAACTTCAATCACCTACCACACCCACTATATCATGTGGTGCAGTAAGAGCCACACATCCACATCATAAATTCATATTTTTGTAGGTAGAAGAAGAGGTGAAAAAGCAGGTTGAAGAAATGGATGGAGATGATGAGAATGAGGAAGATCCTTTTGGATTTCCCATTCAAGAAACTGATATCAACATTAAAATGAAGAACATCCATCCATCTGTACTTCCTAACTTCAAAGGTATGAGATCAGAATATCCGGAAACCTTTCTTTTTGAATTTGAAATAATTTTTAGATCTTATGGCTACTCATTGCACATGCAAAAATTGAATTTGTTTCCGGCAACATTGAAGGATAGAGCTCTTAGATGGTTCATGACTTTAGGAACAAATTCTATAGGGACATGGGATGATATGAAAAGAGTATTTTGGAAAAATATAAAGGTTATTGCATGCACCATGACCTTAGAAATGAAGTCTTTAAGATGAACCAAAAAGAGGATGAAAGCCTAGAAGATTTAGTAGAGAGATTTACTTATAATGTCAAAAGATCTAAATTGCATAATTTAGGATCAGATGCATTAAAAACTCTCCTACTAAATGCTATAAAGGATGAATGGATTGATCTTCTTAATCTTGTGGGAAAAGGAGATGTCTATCAATTTCCATTTCAAGAAATTTGTGAACTATGCAAGAACATATCAAGAGGAAAAGCAAAGCGTGTAAGATCCCCTCAAGATCCATTTATGGCAAGAGTAAGTAAGTCAGCATCAAGATTGGTAAGTCAAACTGAACCTAACAATTTTCTAAACATTCTTGGTAATTTAAATGAACAAACTAACATTCTAAGAATGCAAAACAAGCAAAAAGTTGCTTCATTTATATTTTGCCCTAAATGTAGAAAGAAACATGCTTTGTATGAATGTCCACTTAATAACATTAAAATGTGTAAAATTTGTGTAGGATCACATACTACTGAAGATTGCCCATCATTACCAGGGTTGAAGGCAATTTACCAGAAGGATAATGGAGCAAATCAAGCACAAGAGCAACTTTGTTATGTAGCTCCAAGAGGACTATGGCAGCCTCATGAACCCAATATGATGCAATATCCTTATGCACAGTTTCAAGGTTATGCACAACAACCTCAAGGTAATTGGAAAACACCCTTGCCTTGGCAACCTTGGCCATATCAATCCCAACCTCAAAATCAACCTTGGAAACCTTGGCCATCTCAATCCCAACTTCAAAACCAACCTTGGAAACCTTGGCCATCTCAATCCCAACCTCAAAACCAACCTTGGAAACCTTGGCCATCTCAATCCCAACCTCAAAACCAATCTTGGCAACAAAATTGGCAAAGTCCCTATAAATGAAATCCACCATATCCTCAATCTTTCCCTCTCTATCCTCAATACCATGATCAATGTTATCCATACCATTTACCTCCACTACAACATCAATATCACCCTTATTTTACCTCAATTCAACCTTTCCCATTATCATCCACACAAGCACCCCAAAGATTCCCCACTCCACTACCTCCACAACCATTTCATATCCTCAACAATAAAACACCTCAATCAACTTACAAATCCGAGGTATTGCAAAATGATTCACCAGCTGTCATTGAAGAACAACAACCAGCAGAAGAAGACTCAGATGAGGTCCAAGAATCATGGATGTCTATTGATAGAGAGAAGATATTGGAACCAGAGATTGAAAAGTCTCATGCATGCCTATCACCAGATTCTACGAATGAAGATCACATCTCTGAAGACTTGCATTTCATGATAGAGGAAAGACAAGAAAGACAAGATTACATTGAATCTTGGTTCAATTCAGTCATCGGATTCCAATGCTCAATTATTCAATATCTTCTGACATCATCTAAATCAAGACAGTTGGCATCTCATATACTGGTACATATCAAAGAGTATCTTTCAAACCTGCATATGAGTTTATCTATCATCTTGTTACAAACATGGTTCCATTGGAAGTACTCATATACTTGAACAAGATTTTCTTTTTCAAGTAGAGTAGGACATTAAAAAAAAAAAAAAAAAAAGTTGTATACAGAAAACCAATCACTGATTGGCAGTCTTATACAGAAAATATTAAGTGAAAATCAGGAACACCTGACACCCTATATTTTCCAAAAAAAAAATCTCTCTTTCATTTCACAAGTTTTGTGACCACCCACTCCATTCCATTCCACTTCATTCCACTTCATTACACTCCACTTCATTCCATTTCACTTCATTTTTCATTCCATTTTACCAATAAAATTCTCTGTCATGACCATTTCCATTTAGTTATTTGTCATCCGTTCATTTCCATTCACCCAAATAATAGCTGTGTCAGTTTCCGCAGCTGACATCTGTTTCCGCAGCTGACACCAGTTTCCGCAGCTAGAAGCAGATTCCGCAGCTACCACTCTGTTTTCAAAAGAATGTACAGCCAAATGTTATTTCCATAATCTTGAAATAAAATGCAGGTATGAGGACCAAGTATGAAGACATGGGGCATTCAAGATATCAATGAGGAGCAACTAATTGAAGACCAAGGAAAAATGGCAAGAATTCCAAGGTATGAGTAAAAATTTATTTCAAATGGCATTTAAAACACATTTTTATATAGTTATAAACCATAAGCTCCATTATGTGCAATGATTATATTGAAAAACTCCGTAACCCTTTCACAATCTCCATATGATCCTCCCGCATTCATTCTCAAACGGTCCCATAATTAAACCTCCGATCTTCACTCATACTCCGATATTCCACCTATGACAATGAGACGTAGTTGATTTGACTACGGCCTCTTTCAGCCGCATAAAATCCATAGCCGTTGTTTAAACGTGCTTACATTTATTTTGCAGCCACCAAATTTCAAACACTGTCGGATGTGTTATACTCTTCCTATTGTTCTATTAATCTCACAGCCGTATCTCTGCCGTGCTCACGAAACCCTTCTCTGTTCCGCTTCGTTCTCTATTACGCTACAGTCTATATACCCACTCTCTGATATCTACCTACAGTCATCGTGCTCATTTCTGTTTATTCAGCCGTCCTACTTCCATTGAACCCTCCTCACGCAGGCAAGTTTTTAAAGAGCAGAAAGAAGGATGGGTAAATTGTTGAGAGCAGAACCAGAAGGACCTAAGTTCATGGAAGGATATCCGCAAGTCAGGGATATATTGAAGAAGGCAAAGTGGTTGCGGTTTATCCAAAAGTTTAGAGGCTACCATAAAGAAGTGACAAAAGCTTTTGCAAGGTCGTTCAATGGCCTGGAGGTAGATATTGGAGACCTTAAGTTCATGGTGAATGAAGCATCTATAGCATCTGCCACAGAACTTCTTCAAGAGGGTGAACGATGGTTTAAGAACAAAAGCATTAGTGATGAAGCTTGGAGAGTAATTCTACATAACCCAGGTATGGACATAACTATTTTTAAAAGAGGAATTCATGTTCATGCTTTGAAAGAGGAATGGGATACTTTGCTGCTAGTTGTTCAAAAATTCATCACCTGTGAAGGCCGTTTTGGGTCCATGTATATGTACCATACCAGATTGCTGATGAATTTTCTAGATAATCAAACTCTAAATCTCCCATATTTTCTATTAAATAGTTTGAAGAAGATGTCTGTGACTGTTCAGAAACATTTAGGGGATGTAGAACCACATCTATATCACCATGGTCTTGTAAAAATTTTGATTGAAAAAGAGTTAAAGGAGAAGAAGGACACATGGGAACAATTTTTGATTAGAAATTTCTTTGAGGAACCTCAAGAAATTCCTGAAGATAGAACAACAAGAAGGAGTAGGAGAAAAAGAACAAATGATGAAACTCAAAGTACTCCTACTACTACAATTGAAAGAACTAGTAGGGAAGAGAGACTGTCAAAAAGGAAGAAGAAAGAAACCAAGGGTAAAAAGCCAATAACATCAAAAGAGAAAAAAAGTATTGAGGCTATACATCAAACCCCTTCTTCCGAAGAATAAGATCATCAAGTGTTATCTGAGAGATTGGTTCATCTTCAAGAACAGTTATCTATAGCCAAGAATAAAGAGAAAGGGAAACAAAAGAAAAAAGATAGTGGTCCACAGCGTGTGAGAAGAAGTTCCAGGCTTAAGGGGAAGTTGAGGAAAACGCAAATGAAGGGACCTCATTTTATCGATTTGGGAGAAGAAACATCTGAACAGTCCCCAGCTGACTATAGTCCATCTCACTCTCAGTCAGTCAGTGAACCTGGTTCATTTCATTCTCAATCAGATATTGAACATAGTCCATCCCATTCTCAGCCAGATGTTGATGTGAGCCCTTCTCAGCCAGATTTTGAAGACAACTCTCCTTCACGGCATTTTGGGGACAGCCCAATAAAAATGACACCTGATATAGACCCCAAGCAGCAAGAAGTATATGATTATATAGAATCTTTAGAAAAAGCAGCTACAGGTCCCAGTACTTCGTCCATTCAGCCTCACACAGTACAAAATGATCTAGTCCAATCACTGAAACAGGAAGTTTTTGAGCTAGAGCTTTTAAATAAACACATTAAAAATGAAAATGAGGCATTGAAGGAACAAAGAAAATTGGACAAAATAATTCATGATAATACCATGCTACATCTGAGAATATGGTAGAATAAGAACAAGAAATTGAAAAAGAAATGCCAGAAGTTAAGCAGAGCACTGGTTAATATCAAATTTAGATGCTTAATGAAGAAGCCCAGGATGTTAGCAGCACCAAGGAAGAAGAGGAGAGGATTAGATGTACTGGCTGAAGTGTCAAGGCATATTAACTAAAGAAGGATTATAAAAATTTTGGTTGCATGAGGACATGCAACACCTTCACAGTGGGGGTATGTTGAGTCTCAAATCTGCATTTTTCTTATACATCTTCCTAGACCTTTTTCATTCACCTGAACCTTCCAAGTTGTCAATATCATTGTATATTAATTGAAAAAGAGCATCTAAAATGGTTTTTAACTATATTTTGTGTCTGTTGTTTGATTTATATTTTTGCTCATTTAGCTGCGGAATCTTGCCACTTTCCGCAGCTGCTGCAACTTTCCGCAGCCATTTTGTGAAAGTCTATGTTACAGGTGTCTTCAGGAAAAACGAGCCACATGGGCAAGTCAGAAATGATGTGGACATGGATCGTGTCCTATTGGCTCGAGAAAAATCACCTAAGGAGGCTGCGGTCAAAGGTGGCCAAGTGGAAGTCAACCGTAGAGTCCCACGGTGACAGGACTCTATTTCTCATCACGTGAGGATTTGCATGATCGTTTCTAACTTACGGGAGACACATCAACACCTGTACACGGCTCCATAAGCCGAATCCAACATCCACTCTTCATAGATTTACTCCTCAATGCGGCCATGATCCTAGATCTCTGGACGTAATGGTTTACGTGTTTTCTATCAGCATAAACTTAGACCATACCGCCAAGAACCTGAGGGCTTTATATTGAGACTCAACCGTATCTTTCTTATACTTAGTCTTCCTAGACCTTTTCACTCACCCGAACCTTCCAAGTTGTCAATATCATTGTATATTAATTGCAAAAGAGCATCTAAAATGGTTTTTAACTATATTTTGTGTCTCCATTGCTTGATTTAGTTTTTTGCTCATTTAAACAAGGAATCTTGCCACTCTCCTCTCGCCGCAACTTTCCGTAGCCATTTTGTGAAATTCTATGTTACAGCGCCTTTCGTGAAAACGAGCCACATGGGCAAGTCAGAAATGATGTGGACATGGATCGTGTCCTATTGGCTCGAGCAAAATCACCTAAGGAGACTGCGGTCAAAGGTGGCCAAGTGGAAGTCAACCATAGAGTCCCACGGTGACAGGACTCTGTTTCTCATCACGTGAAGATTTGCATGATCTTTTCTAACTTACGGGAGACACATCAACACCTGTACACGGCTCCATAAGCCGAATCAAACATCCACTCTTCATAGATTTACTCCTCAACGCGACCATGATCCTAGATCTCTGGACGTAATGGTTTACGTGTTTTCTATCAGCATAAACTTTAGGGAATTAGTTATATTTCCTTTGTTATAAATAATGCGTTTGCATACGCATATTAGATTAGTCTCCATTAGCCTCCAGATAGCTCTGTAATGTAATTACGTTGCCACTATGCCATAATATCACCTCTTTGTTATGACTGCATTTTAATATATAAGAAGACTCTGTTTCCAAGCGTAATTCGTACTTGAAGGCTGTTTCCAAGGCTGGTGCAGAGGGCCCCTGCACACGCTAAGGTTTTGTGCATTATTGTATATTTCTTGTTTTATTTCTTTAAGCTCATTGTGTCATAAGTCATTCATGTGTTTATACATTGCATCTTTCATGGTATTTATGCTTCATCTCTGTTTATAATCTTTCATGCTTTACACTTTACTTCTGTCCATAATCTTTCATGTTTTATGTTAACTGATCAGTGTTTTTGTTTCAGATTACAAATAGGAAGCCCGGGCATTTGCATATATTTTGACTAATGACATGGAATCAATATTTTTCTACTGCTAATTTATTTCTCTTAGTTTTTGCTTAATTCCAGTACTGCTTTGTTTATTTCAGTCTTGCACATTTGCTTCAGTAGTTATATTTAGATATATTAAATTGCTCATGACATTTTCAGTTACCTCCGAAAGCCACAGCTGGACTGATGGTGAGGGATTGAAGTATGAGTGTGTAGTTTGATATTAGTTTACTTTCTGCAAGTTAGATATATTAAATTGCTCATGTCATTTTTAGTTACCTCCGAAAGCCACAGCTGGACTAATGGTGAGGGATTGAAGTATGAGTGTGTAGTTTGATATTAGTTTACTTTTTGCAAGTTAGATATATTAAATTGCTCATGTCATTTTCAGTTACCTCCGAAAGCCACAGCTGGACTGATGGTGAGGGATTGAAGTATGAGTGTGTAGTTTGATATTAGTTTCTTTTTCTGCAAATTAGATATCAGATTTCTCAAGTTGTTTATGGTTACGTCCGAAAGCCATAGCTGGACTAATGGCGAAGGATCAGAATATAAATTGATGTAATTTGATTTAGATTTACTTTGTTGCAATTCTTGGATTTCTTTAAGCATAGTTTCTTTTGTGTTTAGACAACAACAAGGATAGTTTGGTTTTCATGCTCAATAGTTCACTGTTTTGATTTACTAGGTTAGCAGCACATTTTCATTTCCTTTCAAGTTTTTTCATTGTATGTTTCAAATTCCTTTTGAAGTTTCAAGTTGGTAAATCATTATAAAGGATATCATTGCCTTGAACAATCATAACCATACTTGTTTTTATTTTAGAATTTCCATCTCACATTAGAAAACTAAAAATGAAAAAAAGATAAGAAATAGGTTATCTTGCACATATAGTGTGCCACACTTCATCAGCTTACGAATCCCAGATTGATAAATTAATGTAGCAATTTAGGACACACTAAATTGACCAAACATTTTGGCGCCGTTGCCGAGGAAGTGTAACTAGGTAGCCAATTTCTTAAAAAAAAAACAAAAAAAACAAAATAATAAAAGAAGGGAAAACTTGATAACTTCTTGAAGTATGCTCTCCTCTTGCACCTAGTGTGATCTGGAGGATCAGAAAAGAGAGTTATTGGTTTAGTAATTTCTTAAGTATGCTCTCTTCTTGCACCTAGTGTGACCTGGAAGATCAGAAAGAGAATTATTAGCCCAACTTTTAAAAAATATAAAAAAATATAAAAATGACATGCATAGAGCAAGAGATTCTAGTGGAAGGTTTATAGCTAAAGCCAAGAGTTCGATTTTTACAACTCCATCTTCTTCAAGGCATAGACAAGAATCACCACCATCTACCCCTAGCCTTAAGATTTTTGGAATTCAAGGAACAGTTGAATTAGAGGATTCTCCTATACCACCTACTAAATCCCATTTAGAAAACAAAGAGACTCTCTCTCATCCTCCCTTGATAGAAGAACCAGAGGAATTTAAGGACTCTAAAGAAACTATCATGGCACAGGAAATAATAGATGGATTTGGAGGTAGAGGTAGAGGTAGAGGAGGAGGAAACAACGGAGACAACAATGAAAAATATCTCACCATATGTCCTCCCCAACTTTTATGGATTTCGAAGTGAGGATCCTGAAACATTTCTGTTT